>JAHHUM010001511.1:0-301728 GCA_036173005.1 Crenichthys baileyi
ATTGCTGTCAAAAAGTATTTGAAAACATCAGAAAAATACATATGTATACATAATACATGTATTTTTTGTATATTTGCATAATATTGCAGTACAGTATTTTCCTCCTCTAACTAAAATTGTAGTCTGATGAGTGGCAAATGTAGAAGCAGGAAAGGCCAGCCTGAGGTACAATCAAACTTCTTTTGGGCCCCCGTATCCTTTGGGCCCAATGAAAAATTTAATTCACACAGGGGGGGGGAAAATAATGTTGCAAAAAATTAAACCCTACATTTGAAAAAAAAAAAAAACCCTACAATTTCAAATAAAACAATCAGCATTGACAGCTTCTGGTTGGTGGCCAACGCTTCAGAGTGGAGCATCCAGGGATCCTTCTCCAACCTGTTCTGATTGTAAGCATCAACGATTCGGTTAAAACAATCTACAGCTGAAGTCCAGTAATAAGTTCTGTCTCTGCGCACTACGGCAAGATGTGTCCAATGTGTCTAAAAGGTGATAACTGACACCACTAGCTCCTAAATAAGGTTACTCTTTATGTCTCAGTTGTAAGCATTCTAGGGCAAATCTTTGAAAAGTAATGTCAAGGGAGTCATGATTTAAAGATAATTTAATAATCTCTGCTAGTTTTCAAATTAACCTTTTGTAAATAGTGTAAATTGATCAGCGCTCGCTTGACCCCTGCTGAGGAATATAGATTGATAAAAAAATACTAAATGCTTGGTATTCAATAATGGATAATGAGCCCCAGATTACATATTCCCCAGGGCCTCATAAAACCTTAGGCCAGCCAAGCAAGCAGGGCTAAACTGCCCTGCTAAACTAAATGCTGTCAGTGGCACTTCTTGATATGGGCAATATGGCTCACCAAACAGGGCACAATATGAAAAAAAATCAGTTTCTTCTTGCTTACTTACATTGCTAATCAATAGATTTTGGCATCTGATTTGCAGGGGCTGTTTTACCATTTTTAATTGAACCTCAAACTTGAGTTTCTATAGTTCAAAACTTAAAATACTTTGGTTAACCAAACCTACATGCTAAGCATATACTCTTTAAAACACCATTTAAAATTTATAAAGAAAATATTCTATTTGTGAAAACACATAGCCTTTTTAGTCTTTTTTGGCATTAGGACCACCTTAGGTTGAGACGTGTACAAAATGCAATAGATGATGGTGAATGTGAATTATTAATTCTATTGAAAATTATTTTTTTATTAAGTTAACAGAGCCCTTTTGTTTGAGTTCTTAATTTTTGTGTAATTCTCTGTGTGCCGGTAAAAAAGGGACTTGCCCAGGGCAGCATTTATATAAGAACCACCACTGCTGTCAATGGATTATGCCGCATAATCAGAGTGTATGGGACTCATAATACGGTCTAATTGTCACTGCTGGCAGGCATATAGTCTACGAGATGAAAAGGCAGGTAAGACTTGGACCAACATAAAAAAAAAAGAAAAATCCTGGTGTGAACACCTCTTGTATTGAAACATTCACTTTTAATCTTGGAGGCACTTACTGCAAATAAGACACAAAAAGCCACATTAAGGGCAAACAAATCCATACGATTCAGGCCTTTTTTTCATACAAATTTGAATAAATCACAATACATCAAACGGTGGTTAATTCCCGCACCTGCTCTGTTAATAAGAGGGCTTGTTTGAACTGCCTTCGGGCATTAATTTCCCCCTAATAAGAAAGCTTTCAGAGTGTTTGCAGAAGTCTCTGTCAGTGTATTTTAGTAATAATGACAGAGTGGGAGGGCCACTCAGTGCAACTAAAAGGGACCGCGATCGGAACGGGCGATCCCACTGTGACTTTTATTTCCAAGTCCCGGAATCCGGAGCTGGACTGATCGTTATCACGCATGGATTATGGTTTTATCGCTGCTTTTGATTTGTTTTTGCTTTAAAGGAAACTTTATCAGCACCTGTAAGTAGCCTACTCATTAAACATTTCTACTATAAGTTACATTCAAAAAATATATCTTAATATTGGTGGATATGTTAACCCATCATATCTCGCTTTATAACGGAGGTATTTTCTATATTCGGTCGTATACAATTAAAGTTAATTTTGTTTTATTTGTCCAGATCGCTCTAACTTCAAGGCACATGTCTTATGAGCTGCTTTTTTCTGGTTCATAAACGCTCTGCCGCGGTAAACTAAACATGTAATCCGTCGTATTACAACACAAGAAGGTGTCGGATTCTGAAAGCCTCTCTATAATCAGTAATTATAAAAGAATATAAGCATGCAGCCAATCAGCGTTCGGGAAGAGAAACAGGCTTCTTTGCATAGCTAGGCTACTGCTGAGTGTTAAACTACACGGCATTGACGGAAAAAAGTGTCTGAGGGGATGATGGAGAGAAAGTTAAATGCCAGAGTGTTGTACGGGCTCTTTTCTCAAGCTGTGACACAATGCCCTGGCTGCTACAGTGTCGATTTAGAATTTAAATCGATGCAGGCTGACAGCAGATGTTCCATCAACCAGGCTGTCCATACCTTAAAGAAGGATCTGCAGGTTTTTAAGTAGCACATGAACCTCTTTGTAGAACATGGTTTTATTTAAGTGTGTAATAGCAATAAATGCAGCTCAGTGTTTTGCAGTGCAGACCTAGGTTACACAGGAATAACATAACGCCTTCTCACAGACAGACATGTGATACCTGTGCTGGGCTGCTTATCTACTACCCATGCATGCTTGAAGTTTTAAGTGGCACGGTCGCCTCTTCTCCAAATGCCATGACTGCCTTCTGCGGGCCTGCAGGCAAAACTTTATGATCCGGTGGGAGATAAACACGGACGTGCATGGAAATTAATCCATGCAGGAATATTTATTTGAAGAAGACAGTGAAAGTCTAACAGGATAGTTTGGTGAAGTTGCACTAGTTGCATTGAGACCAAGTTAATTTTTGTGCTTTTCTTGTGTTCTGTGGAGGTTCTGTCCTCAGAGGTAAATGAGTGCACAGGATTGTTACTATAGTTAGATGGTACAGTTTATTCCAATCTTATGTTATAGTATGAGGGTGAACATTAATTGGCTAATATATTGTAACTTAAACATTACTTTTTACCTTTAAACTTTAAATATTCTTGGGGGTACCTGTTTCTTTTTGGTATTTGAAGTCATTTAGAGTTGTTGGAATTGCCTTATTAACATCACCTTTACTTGCAATTTTTGCTTCAGTTCAGAAATTACCCAGATCACTGTTACTTCATCCACAGTGATGCCTTTACTCTGGTATGCATGCTATGCTGAAGATTTGGTTTGGCAGCTTAGAAAAATGTCTTTCAAACTGAAGGTTCCCAAGTTTGATCCTTACAAGTCACGTCCTTGACCAAGACCCCTACAGACATTTCCCCGATAAAGCCACAGACAGGGAGTGTTGGAGCCATTTTTTTTACTTCCTGTTGAGATGGCGTTTTGATCCATTCATTTTGTTCTCAGTGCAGCAGGTACTTGATGCAGGTCTGACTTTAAGAGGGAACGTTTTGATCATAAAGTGTGAATAAAAAGCCTTAAATCAATTTTTATTTAAATTTTGTGCACAACTAAACATACTGGCATATCAATGTACACTTTTTGGGCTTTGGTTTAAATTGTTGGAACCCAATATTGTTGTCCAGTGTAGATCACAGAATCAGTTCTACACTGGACAACAAGTACAATATTAACCAAACTAAAAACATGTTAACAGTTATGACAAAGCTTTATAATGTAATTATCCTGTCACACATTCTGTATAAAAATACTTTAGCTTCATAGTATCACTGTATAAATTAAGTGATTATACTGCCTTTATCCGAACCAGAAAAGCAAATATTATTCCTGCTGCTGATAAAATAATGTTACATTTATAGGAATATAGTATTACAATATTTATAGACTAAACACATGGTAAACAGTTGACTATGACTTTCTTATAAGCAAGGGAAAGGTGCAGTAGCTTTTTTGAAGCCAACTGGGAGCACGCAGCAGCAGGTTGGGTTGGGGTGGTGGAGTTGCTTTATTGCCATTACAGCAGTCAAACCCTTCTCATGAATGCTGAATGATATCCTGACTGATACCTTTGTACAATGAGATTATTCTTTGTAACCTCCCTGTTACCTATTGCTTTAGCTAAATGAGCAAACCTGAACTTTATTTCTGGTTAATCAGATTCACTATAGTTGATGGCAGGTGTGAATTCAAAAAGACTGAATCCTCAGACTTTTTACGTTTTAACAAGTATTAGTTCAAAGGAGGCTGCATGGTGGCGCAGCTGGTAGCACTATTGCCTTGCAGCAAGGTCTTGGGTTCGACTCCTGGCTGGGGAGTTTGCATCTTTTCCCTGTGCATGCGTGGATTCTCTCCGGGTACTCTGGCTTCCTCCCACAGTCCAAAAACAGGACTCTAAAATTGCCCTTAGGTGTGAATGAGGCAGTGGTTGTTTGTCCTGTGTGTGTCTGTGTTGTCCTGCGATGGACTGGCGACCTGTCCAGGGTGCACCCTGTCTCCCGGCCATAGACTGCTGGAGATAGGCACCAGCTTCCCTGTGACCCACTATGGAAGCAGCGGTAGGAAATGACTGACTGACTAGTTTAAAGATGTGCACATTTATGCATCTAGGTTAAATTTTAATAGGGTGAGTACACTTTTGAGAGCCTTCCTAAATTCGAATATTTTATAAGGTCACCTTGGCTAACAAGGTACAACTCAACATTTAACAAAAACAAAGCTACGGGCTACCGATTTTGCTGCTTTTCACTGTTGACATTTACATTCATCTTAGATGCTAATGAGATCATACGAATGAAAGGCTCAAAGGTGCAGACTCCTTGTTAAGGGACACCTTTTTGGAACCCATTGGAAGAATATGGCTAATTGTTTTAAGCATAACCTGCTGTTCGAGCAGAATATTTAATTCCACAATAGTGCAACTTTCATAAAAAATATTTAAAAAACAGTTAAGAAAACCTATCCAAAGACAAAATATAACAGACTTTTTCTCCTTTTTAGATAAGCAATGTTTAGAAGTATCTGTCATAAGTTTTTTAAGCTATCACAATGATGTTCAGTAGTTTCAGCTCCTGGCCAGCTGAATGAAACTAATTAAAGCCAGTTACAACTGCAACCAGGATAATAGGCTCATCTCAAAAGTTTGTTTAGCCAGTTGTTTGTTTCTCCCTGCTGTTAATTAGTCTGATAGCTGAAAGCGATGTTTTCTGTTTTCTTCTCTTTGCATCGTGACAGTATATTTTACCCTGTCTGTGCTTGGTTTGCTCTTGAAACTTTAAAAAACAGACTGTGTTCCAAAGTTAGTTTAGCTTGGCTTTTAGCTTTAGCTTAGTTTTATTTCATTTAAATGTTTTGTCTATTGGACCAAATCAGACATATTTATCAACATCTTAAGAACTATGAAAGTCATGACAACTTCACTCATCCAGTAACAACAAGTAAGAAGTTTTCTTGTTCCTCACATTGTTGCAACAAGGTGCCATCTGTGTATAAACGATTACATCAACCTTTGCTCTATCACCTGTTGTTTTGAATTCTTTGCCATTTATGTCATTGACAGTGACATAAATGGCAGTGACTGTAGTAACCATGTTTGATCAAGAGGTTGGAAAGTAATCATTCAAAGCTGACGCTAGATAACCAGGTTTTTTGAGAAATTCTAGGAGTCGTATAAAATAATACTTCACTTCATCTATTGATTCATTCAAAAAGAGAGCACATATCGCTATTTGCAACAGCTGCTCCTTCTGTTGCTTTGTGAAAGGGAAGAGACGCCATTAAAGAGTGAATCTGAGGATGGCATCAACAGAGAACACAACGTTATAGGTATCAATGGCTCAGCTGATGACGATTTCCAAAATAGAGACAAGTAGAACATTAAACAAATAACACCAGACCATGTGAGGATGGCAGCAATAACTGCAGATTATGCACAATAAGATATTAGCTGGATAAAATATCTGAGTGAGTTAAATACTGAATATTAAATTATATCTTTATGCTACACATTTTTTGCCTTAAAAGAATAAAAAATAACCCGTTGCACCTAGCAAGTCTTGAAAAATTACATAAACTGGAGCGTTTGTCTCTTTTGACAAAACAGGTAGGCTTTGTGGAGTGCATGAATTATTTTGTAGAAATTGAAGTAATATACAAACAAGCACAAAAAATTTTGGAAAAAGAAACAAAGATTGCAGGATCTTGAATAAACAGGATTTACTCATTTTGGAGCAATTTATTAAATATGCAGACTCCATTCAATGTAAGAATTTATTAGAAAAAAAAGAAAATCAAAGCAGGTCAACCAGGTGCATGTTTGAGAGGTACCTTTAGATTCTCCTATCATGCTTCTCAAACATTTGATATTATACCTGATGCTATACATGATTAGTCAATTCTTAAATTATTTACTAAACACCTAAAAATATGGTTATTGAACAGTCAAAGCTGCTCCCACAACTTAACATAAACATATCTAGGTTTATTTTCAATTGCATTTATCATTGCTTTTAGCATTGTAACATATAAACATGTTAACCCTTTAAAAGCTTGTCAGACTAATTTTACTAAGTGTGCATTTGTGTGAATTTTCTTTTAAATTACATTATTGCCTAAACAATAGGTAACTTGTTGTGAGAATATGCACTGCATTACCATGTGGATATTTTGTAGATTATGTGATACATTTGAACAACTTTAGACAATTATGACATTTCTCAATATTTTTCAGTTTTTTTTGTTAGCATACTGTGTTGCTTTGTGTGGCTTGCTTTGCCTGCCGAGTGACTGAAGATGGAAATTAGCTCTGGCTATAATCTCACATATTTGCATTGTTTCCATGAATATGCATTGTCCCTTTTACAAATAAATAAATACAAATTATTTTAATGTTTTTAAAATGGATTTTTGAATAAATGCTGTTCTACTTTTTTCCAGCTTTGCAGGTGTGTTGCTTTTCACCATCTGAGCCATGACTTATTACTTGATAAGATGGGTTGCTTTCATTTGGATTGTGAACTCTATTCCTTGGGTTATTGGAATGGTCGTGAGCGAACAAGGAGGTATGTTAGTTTGTTGCTAATTCTTTTTTCCTCCAAATTCTAAAAAGGCATTAAAAATGTGATACAATTTAATGATAAAAGTAGAGCATGAAAGCTTTAGCAATGAAGTTCAATACCTTAGAAAATATTAAACTTAGTCACTTTTAATTAAATTTTATAGGATTAAACAAGGACATTAAGTACAATTTCCTAACAGATTTTCTCTAAAGTTTTGCATTATGTAAAAAAAATGCACAGTTTAAATCATAGTCTCAAAACAAATTCTTGGCTACTTTTCCATAGATGGCTCGTGTCCCGCTTTAAATGTGGAGGATTACAGGTTTTCAGACATTTTAGATCGTCCTTTACAGATCACAGGTAAATGCTAATTTAAAAGGCTTTATTCAATGCGAAATCCACAAGTTTATATTATGACATGGTGGCTCTGTTTACAGGGTATGATCTCACAGAAAAATTTCTTCTCCGAAGTGGAACAGTTACAGAAGACCTGCCATCATTTCGACTGGGAAGCAGCCCTCTTATTAAGCTAACAAAGTAAGCTCATTGTTTAAAATTGGATGTCCTATTACAGATTGTTTTTCTTCATGTAATATTGATTTTAAAAGTGGAACAGAAAGGATGTTTTAGCTATCAATGGATCACATTTTGGAGCCTCCCTGCGAAAGCCTACTTTAGGGAATTGGATAAGAAGCTCTCGGATCTCAGATTCAGGAAGAGCAGTGTGGCTTTATTCCATGACAACGGTACAGTGAGCCAAACCCTTATGCTGCATAATTGCTTAGAGGGTCATGGGCGTTTGGCTGTTCGATGCACATGTGTTTTGTAGATCTGGAGAAAGCTTAAAACTGTTTACCTTCAAGGTACTTTGCTGGGGTAGCTGTGGGAGTATGGGGTACTTGGCTTGTTTTTAAGGGCTTTTTAGTCCTTATTGGACCATAGCTAGAGCTGTGTCTGCACAAGGTCTGGCTCGTTACCAGTGCAAAATGGAGACCGATCCTGTTTGTGGTGTTTATGAACAGGAACTAAAGGTGGAGTCATAGAGAAAAGTGTCTGGTTTGGGAACCTTAGGGTCTCATCTTTGTTTTTTGCAGATGATGTGGTTCTTTTGGTATCTTCAAGCCACGGCATTCAGCATACACAGGAACTTGAAGTAGAGCTGCCGTTCCTCTGCATCAGAAGGAGCCAGTTAAGGTGGTTTGGACATCCAGTCTAGATGCCTTGTGGGTGCATTCCTTTGGAGGTTTTCTGGGCATGTCCCACTGGGAGGTGACAACAAGGAAACTCAGAACTTGCTGGAGGGGCTACATTTCCATTCTGGCCTGGAAATGCCAGACCCCTGGGGATGAGCTGGAGAGTGTCACTGTTGAGAAGGATGCCTGGGCTTTCCTGCCGGACATATTACCTCTGCTACCAGATATTGAGAAGTTGTATTGTTATAAAATTCATGAAATAGTTGAACTGAGGCAACCCACAAATATCATATTCAGAGCAAAAGTCCCATTGACCTCTTTTAGTAGGTGCAAGAAATGTGGGGAGCTCACTGAGAGAGAATAATTTGGATTAATATATATTGCATTTATTCAAGAAATATCCTTGAGGCTAAATGTGGGACATAAAGGGACAAAAAAATCCAGATTATAGTAAGGTAGGAATATTAAAATAACTCCATAAATGAGACACTAAGGTATCATTTTTCTGGGAGATCGTCATTCTCCAAATAAGGGGGTGGGTAGTGAGATTTTCCCATGAGAATTGTTAAAGTGGCCATCTTATTAAATATATTATGAAGGCCTAGGTCTTTCAGTATTCAGTGTATTACAAATGCCTACGTCATTTATGACTTGGCTCACTCGGATGTTCTGAAAGTTCTGAAGACACTACTGTTTCCCATCCTTAGATTAAAACACTAAAAGAGAATACTGTCATTTTTAAAGGAGGACTGGGTATTTTTAGTATTTTTACATGCGCTTGTAAACATTTACTGCCACCCTCCTGCTGGCTGTGTTAGCTTATCTTTGAGACAGATGATTTGTGACCTGCTTTCCTGTTCTGCTAGCTGGCTGAAAATACATTTATATGAAAGTCCTCTCACTCAGTCTGGACCCATAATGCAAGGAGATGTTGGTTTCGCAGTGACGCTGCTGACAGTGTCGTTGGTTATAGAGGCAAGGCTGTGATCCCTCTCATATCCAATTATCTAAGTACTTCGACAGGTGATACTGCAAGTCAGCTCGGGAGGGAAGGCGAGGGCAGTTGCATGTATAGAACGAGGCCCCCTCAGCCACTGCCCCTGTCACAAAAAACATTGCTCACCGTACTCATGGGTTATGCAGCCCTGTGCTTTATTCTCCTGATCCAGCTGACGATCTGCCAGGTCCTCGACACAGTGCACATTATGGTACATAGATCACGGCTGACACACTCTTCAAGCAGTTATGTGAACTGACAAATTGCCTGCCATAATGCACCGTGCACTCATCCATACAGTGGTAAAGTTTAGTAACAGTTGCTCACTCTCTTTCAAAACATCTGTGTTTTGCCTACCTCTGTTTACATCCTAACTTGTGTTTGTAATCATACATGATTTATTTATTAGGTTGCATCTGAATATATATTTGTCATCTACACTGCAGATTTTCTTGTGCAGTTCAGATAATGAGTGTTTATAATAGCATGGTTCTTTTGCTTAAAGGTTTTGCAAACGAGTGTCTGTTTTGCTCTGTGTTAGATAGCAGGCAGCCACACTTGAGTGGAGCTTTCTGGCTGTTTGCTTGTGTAGCATAATGAGTTGTAAAGGCAGAATGCATGCTCATTATTGTGTCTTTATTCAAATTTAGGCTTTATATGCTTTGGGGGTGGGCTTTTAAAATTGCCATCCTTGTTTGCGCTTTTGTGAGTCAATCAGAAGCTTTAAGTGAAACTGGCCGCATTTTGTCTATAACAGAAAGTATTTTGTCTTATTGAAATTGGAAATTAACTGTGATTTCTTTTGCGAGCAAGGACATATTTTCACAGTTTGGTACATTCTGCGCTTAGACGGAAGTACATGGTATCGAATCACAGTGTTGTTGTTTTGTGTTGTTTGTTTGCAGTTTGTTGTTTCAGTGATACGTGACTGTTCTCTATCAAGCTGGCAAAACTCAATGAACTAATTTTCTATAAAACTTGTGGTGATGCATAAAATGCGTGCTTTTAATGCAGGATGCATTTAATATGTTCAGCAACTCCACTTGGAGGATTGAGTGACCATGAGAGGGATGTGAGCCAACTAGGTTAGTATTTGAAGTTTGATTAAACTGCAGCAATTTGACTCCTCCAACTCCTTTAAAAGAATCCACCAAGATTGGATTTCTTTTAGGATGGTCACTTCTGTGAAACTGGTAACAATGCTCTGACACTTTTCAAACCTTTGCTTCTGATTACACTATGGACTGTGTCAACCAGGCAGGATATATGGTCAAAGGCATGTATCAATAGTGCTGATAGCCACCAGTACAAATATTTGCAAATGTTTTTGTTTTGTTTTTTAAAAAAAGGGTTTGCTATTATGACTCTTTTACTTAAAGTCGCTTGCAGAAAATATTCCCCCTCCTTGAACTTTTTCACATATTGTCATACCAGAACCTCACTCTTCAGTATCTTGTTCGCATTTAAGCTGTTGCACCTTAAACAAAGTGTAAGAAAAGAATCTCTGCAGCATGATGCTGCCAACACCATGCTTCACCATGGGGAAGGTGTGGTCAGGTTGATGTGCAGTGTTTTACACAGAAAGTGTAGTTTTGCTCTCATCTGACCAGTGTAATTTCTTTCACATGCTTGTTTTGTCCCCTACATCTTCTGTGGCAAACTTTAAATGGGACTTCTTATGGCTTTTTATTTGTGAGTCTTCCATTAAACTGAGGAGCACAATAGTTGCTGTATCGACAAATTCTTCCTCCTTAGCTGTAGATCTCTGTAGCTCCTCCCAAGTTACCATTGGCCTCTTGGCTGTTTCTTAGGTTAATGCTTTTGCCAGGCTTACCAATCTTAGGTCAACAGCCATGATTTGGTAGGTTTGCATTTGTGCCATTGTCCTCTCTTTGTTCACTGACGTTTTCATGAGTCCTTCACAGAACAGCTGCATTTAAAACTAGAATAATTAAATTACACACAGGTTGACTCTATTTAATAGCTAACCTCTGACGGTAATTAGTTGCACTGAAATTTAATTTAGGGGTATCAGAATAAAGGTGCTAAAGACAAATGCACACCAGACATTTCAGATTTTCTACGTAAAGAGAAAAACGTATTATTTTCTTTTACTCAAATTATGCGCTACTTTGTGTTGTTCTATCACATAGAATCCTAATAAAAACCATTGACTTTTGTGACTGTTATGTGGCAAATGTATCAATACTGCTTGAAAAGGTTCAAGCAGTATTGACACTTTTGCAAGGCACTGCGCATGTTCAAGTAGTGGCATCAATTATAGAATTTTCTTTATGCTCTGACTGTTTCAGGGGATGTATTTGTCTTCATCAAATTGTACTGTTGAATTTTATAGTATACAACCATCACATAACTTGAGATAAAATAAGTTTATTGCTGTATTTAATCTCAAAGTCAATTTACTTGATTCCACATCATATTAGCAGCTGCAAATTAGTCATATTTAAATGAGAGTTGTAAAAGACAGAGTTGGCAGAATCACACACTTAGTGTAAAAGCGTTTTTGGCAATATAACACAGTGGTAGGGAGAATGAATGAACATCCCTCTAATTCAGTCATTAACATCTATTTAAGCATGTAGACTAGCGTTTCATCAAAGAATGAAACACAGAGCATTCAAATTTAGCCAACATTGAGGTTTGAGTTTTTGAAACTTTAGTCCCTGAGCCCAGTCAGCAGGACGTCAAGAACTTTAACCCTTTGAGCACCTTAGAGATAATATATATACACACCATAGAGGCACCAAGTTTTGTAATAGGAGGACACTTAGTGGGTACTTTTTAATGAAGAGTCTTTGGCCCTTAAAGAAAACACTACTACAGTACTTCAGTGTCATGAGTTTATAGCTGTGTGTAACAAACACTCTCTCAGAGTTCAGTGTCTTCATTTATGCCAATCCTTGACTCCTATAATGTAATTCTTCAGGGAAAATTTAGCAGCAACAGGTACCTTAGCTTTATGTTTGCTTGCTGAATTTTTAAATTAAATGTAACATTTGTAGAAACTGCGATGCCACTTTTGATATCCAGCTGTAGCTGAAATAGTCTCAGCCATGGAGCATCAAATGACCTTCACAGTCCTTAGGCTCTTACAGAGGAATTTGATTCTTTTAGATGCTCTCTCTGCGAAGACAACAGAAGAAGGTATGAGTCTGTGAGGGAATAAGAGATGATATATTGGAGTGAAAACTAATTTCCAACCTGTCTGAGGAAGCTGTCTCTCTCTTCCTTTCCCACCACTGCCTGCTGCAATCTCAGTGACCTTATCATTGCATTATTATTATTTTTGCTGATCATGATTTATTATCTTTATGCTCCTTCACTTTTAGTTATTAATTTGACTGGAGTTTGGGCCATAAGATAAACATATTTAATGTAATGTACAAGTATAAGTTGAGAGATTTTCTTTCATTTGATAACATCATCGTTCCTTTATACATTAAATTGTTATTTATTTTTCTCCTCCAACTGGAGCCCACTTCACTAAACAGTCCATGTCACATAGATAAACCTATGACTGCATCTCATTATTATCAATGTGTGACTGTAGCGCAAGAAGTTCTGGTGCAGTAAAAGATTAGGCTTTGGAGAAATGTCAATATGCTTTCATTATCTGAATGACATGAGAGCCTGGAAAAACAAAATCACGCTAAATGGAATTAAGTTTGTCATGTTTATTTATGGAATGTCTCTGCATCAAGATGATGCTAAAATGTTTTATTGATCACAAAAGTTGATTGGCTCATTCATTATGCAGCTCCTGAAAGCTTTTAACTTGTTTGTTTACAGCTCTGAAAACTAACACAATTAAGTGAAACTGTTTGGACAAATAAAAAATAAATGTATTATGGTTAATATAAAGATGCATTCATTTCAGATTGATATTTCCAGACGGACTTTCAAGTGAGTATTCCCTGGTCTCCATCTTCCGTGTGAGACGAACTACAAAAAAAGACCGCTGGTACCTTTGGCAAATATTTGACCAATCAGGAAGCAGTCAGGTAAGCATGTTGTAACATCATACAGTGCTGGTCAGAAGTTTGCATCATTCTTTTAAATGTCATCTTAATTTTATACTTTAAAGTATGTAATAGAAGCATTATGTCCACAATGGAATGATGGTACATAAAATCAAAAAATTACAGGTACAATGTTGAATTTGTTGTGGATTTTGTCTAATCTAAACAGGATTAAAATTATACCTACAGGCTCAGATGTATACATACTGCCCTACAAATAACTGGATAAATGTCCCTCAGCAAGTGGCACTTCCACCACATGCTTTTTGTAGCCATCGATGAGCTTCTGGGATAATTGTGACTGCATATTTGACCTCACTTATTTTCAATAATGTTAGAGTTCATTTATATTAGTTTGTTTCCTGCTACTGACATGGCATTTTAACCTTACTCCATAAATTATCATAAAGGTTCAGAAGATTAATGTTATTCTGCCGCCATGTGTGATGAGCTCATTGTCCACCCAGTTGTGCCTAAGTTTAAATGATCTTGTTGCAGCTTTGTGGTGAAGTTGAAACAAACTTGCAGATCCTTCTTCTTTCCCATTTTTCCATCCACTTTGTGCAACACACAGGTACCACTACAACAAAACAGACCATCTGCATGATTTTGCCACAATCATGTGTGAGTTAGAACAATCTTCTTATGTTTGAAAGCCTCATCTCATTTCCTCCCAAACCTATTTTCTTGTTGGGGCCAAAAATCTCAATCTGTCTCGTCAGGACATAAAACTTTTCTCCAGAAGCTATTTAGGTTCTCTCTCAGTCTGTGCTGTTGTTAAACTGGCTTCACTGTGGACAGCAACACCGGTATTCCAACAGTTTATCATACGTTCGAAGCTTGTTGTCTGCCGGGTTATTCCTAAAAATCCTGTTTTCTTGAAGTAGAACTGACAGGTTGGGACACATAGTTTGAAGTTTGACACAATTCAGTGTTCCAAAAGGACAATGATTGGTAACAAAACAGGCTAACTTTAAGCATTTAGAATTATCCCTGACCTCAATTTAGAAACTTAGCTTACAAACATGATCTAGACAGAGAAACCATCCACCTTAAAAGCACTTTACGAATTCTGATTAGAATACTGGTCAAATATTCTGCTAGAACTGTGCCAGGACCTTGTTGATGGTTTCAAAAGGGCTGTTTTTTTAAAATATATGAGATTGTATGCCCCCTGTGTGGATTAGAAAATTTACACAATAAACTCAAACTTTACTGAAGCTGACTATTGTTTAATGTTTACCACCTTGGAAAAGAATGGTTCAAATGAATTATTAAAGGCTAACAATTAATTTGACATTAATGATGTGTGTATGCAAACTTCTAATCTGCACTGTAGATCATTATATTGCATATATTAATCAAAACATTATTTTGTGATGTACTTTTGTGATGAGCAACCTCTTATAAAACTGTTCTTCGCTCCTCAGGTCTCTGTGGTGGTTGATGGTGATAAGAAAGCAGTGGAGTTTTCTTTCCAGGGCCTACTGAAAAACTCTCTGCGCTACACGTTTAAGAGTCATGACCTGCACCTCCTCTTTGATCGCCAATGGCACAAGCTCGGCATTTCTGTTCAGAGCAACAGAGTCTCCATTTATGTAGACTGCAAGCTGGCTGAAAGGAAAACGACCGATGAGAGGGACAACATCAATCTCAATGGGCACACACTTATCAGTACACGAGTGGAAGATGGAAGGCCTGTGGATGTATGTTCCCATGATACTTTTTAAAAACAAATATTTATTGTATATCACCCACAATAATTATTGGCACACTGGTAAATTTGTGTATAATAACCCCAAATATAGGGTGGGTTTTCATCGGGTACTCCGGCGTCCTCACACAGTCCAAAAACATGACTGTTAAGTAAATTGGTCTCTTTAAATTGCCCTTAAGTGTGAATGAATGTGTGCATGGTTGTTTGTCCTGTGTGTCTCTGTGTTGCCCTACGATGGATTGGCGACCTGTCCAGGGTGTACCCTGCCTCTCGCCCGTAGACTGCTGGAAATAGGCACCAGCTTCCCTGCGACCCACTATGGAATAAATGGTATAGAACATGAATGAATGAATAACCCAAAATACATTTTTTGGAATACCATGATCTTATTGAGGGGATAAAAGTAACACAAAAATATACATAAACAGGTTGTTAAATAAATATTTACGTAAGTGATGATTAAAAAAATGCAATTGTGTTCATTTAAATGTTTCACTGATTTAATAAATTCATAATGAAATACTAAAAGCCATTTGATGGGGTTAACACTGCCGTAGACACATTAATTATCTGCAGTTGAATTGCTCTGCAGGTTAATAATGTTGGGCTGTATTTGACGAGCCATAATTGACAGTTTGAATTTTTCATATTTCATGATTGACTGTTGCACAGGCAATATGACATATTTAAACTCTGAAACAATTATAGGAGTTTAACTCATAACAAATTCAGCCTTAAAAATTATGCAAACATTTAATTATTTGTGTATTTTACAGAGTATTTTAATTCTTAATATATTTGTTTTATATTTATTAGGATTTTTAACATATTTACTTATTTATTAAGTGTCACATTATTTAACAAATAATTTTTTTGGATTGGTCACCTTTTCCTTTTGGCTCTTAATATAATCTAACACGAAAAACGTATAAAAAAATTAAACTTTAGTCTGAGTGAACCTATTCTGTTGAGATGAATTGAAGCTGTAATGTTTTTTTTTTCAAAATGACTGGTGCTACAAAATGCGCTACTCCTAGCAATCCCTATGAGTTAAAGGTAAGTTAAGCATGTAACTTAAGGACTTTAAAATATTTTCTTTTTAAAGTGGATGAGAGGGTCAATACAACAACAATAAACAAAACGTTTAATTAGTACACCTTGACTTCCTGTTTTCCTGTTGAATAGGTATGAAGTGATGCCCCTTTCTCTTAGCCCTTCTTTAAAATGGGAGAGACAAAAGAACATGATTTAAGTAAGGCAGTTGTGTGTTGACCTATATGAGTCATGAAATGTCTATAAGAAGAGCTGCTCACTTAAGCTTGCCTTTACCTGCAGTCAGACCCATTATTAAAAAGTGTCAACCTGTGGCATTCAACATTGGATGAGAACCTATGTGCCATCCATGAGGGAAAGAAAGTAAAAAAAAAACAACAACTTTAAAACCCACTGCTAGAGAACTGCATCAAATTTCTCAGTGAGAAGATGCTGCTGCGAAAAAAAAGATTCATTTATCTTAAGGCTATTTACACATATTTTATCAGGGATGCCAATAATTATGAGGGATACTGTAAAGATTGTTCTGAATGTTTTGGTACTTTTCCTTGATTTGATCAACCATGCACAACCAATTAAACTGCACTCAGATGCTTTAAATCAACTTTCAGGGACATGCTTCCTTGATTGGTGTAAATCTTCTATTGATTCATAGCTGTAAGCCTCCTTTAGTAGCTGCACTACAGGGCTAAAAAAAACTATGGTCAGCTTTGCCATTTGATCACTCATGCCTTTGAATAGACTTCGGCTTAAGTAGGATTAACAGCTGACTTTTTACCCTGTGTAATTCATAAATTACATAAATCAGTAAGCACCTGGGAGCCTTGCAGAAGGTAAAGCATTTTCTAAAGTGTTGTTATTTAGATTTAGAGTTTTCATACTGTTTGCAGTGAAGGAAGGCTCAACTCAGTACTGTAATGCTAAGGAGAGCTAACCAGTGACAATTTGAAATGTAACCGAAAAACACATATTGTAAATATCTGAATGTCATAATGAAGCTAATGTATGGTGCTTAAATGTTGCATTAATTTGAGCTCTTCTTAACAGATAGAGATGAAACAAATTCTGATCTACTGTGACCCTTATATAGCTGAGATGGAAAATTGCTGTGAGCTGCTTGAGCCAAAGGTAAAATGATTTCATGTTTCACAGCTTATACTCACAACAAAATTGCTGGGTTATAAGGAAAATGCTGGGTTTATGCAGTTGTTACAGAAGTTGGGTAGTTTTGAATAAATATTAGGATAAAAGGTTTGTCGCCCAGTTTATTGAAATAACAATCTGTAAAATGTTGAAATTATTTTGTCTAATAATATTATGTCAGTGGATTGTGTTAATGACTGTAGTGCACTCTAGAGAAAAAGTGTTTTGTGGTTTATTATTCACACTTGAAGTTAAGTTAGCAATTTTTCTAAATTGGGTTGTTCCATATTCTTTTCAGTGTAAATGGAATAAAAGTATAAAAAATGATAGAAATTCTTAGTTCTATTAGTATCTATTAGTATTTCAGAACCTATATTGTCTCTCAAAGATTATGAGACAGAAACATTGTTTTACTGTTCATTAGTTTGCATTAAATTTGTGATTCAACAGATTTTCCTAAGCAGTGGAATCAGACAATTAAAGTATAAGAACAAAAATTTTCTGTGAAAATTATACACTGCCTAGAAATGTAATAAGAGGCATCTTCCTAACTATAATGTTATAGTTATTTCAAATTAATACATGACCTTTTAACCTCAAACCATTAAATGTGTCCATGAGGATACAATCATGCCAGTGTAAAGTTACTCTTAGGGAGTTGTGACAATCCCAATAGAGACTTATCACAGAGTGTAGATTAAAAGGTTGATTCACTCAAGAAAGAAAGAAACAAGGAAAGAAAGAAAGAAACAAAAAGGCTACATGAAGTAAACTGGGTTACATTGTTATTAATTCTGGGAGTTTTTTTTCTGCTGTGAAAAACCTTAAAATAAAGTGTCTGACTGGTAAAATTTTTGTATTGATCCAGTGTAGAGTCAAGAGGCCACTTATTGGGACCTCCCCTACCCCGGTTACAGCCCAGAGTCCCCTGATGCTGTCTCAGCCGACCTCACAGTCGATTGACAGATGTCAATGTCTAACTGAAAAGGTATAATCAATCTCTCCCACAAAGGGCCTCTAATTGACACCAGGGTAATGGGCATTGTAAGTGAGCCAGCTCTGGCACTCAATCCTTGATATGGAGCTAAACATACAGTTAAAAGGCATTTATTCCTAAACTTATTTTCTTTGGAAGCCAAACAAAAGCAGCTGTAATCTATTAACAAACAATGCTTTTGTCAGAATGTGAAACAAACCCTTTTTATTCTGCAAATATTAACCTACTTTTACAATTGAAATGTGTTCTTTTTATTGCTTACATTCAGTTCCACATTTCACTCTTTTATTTAAACTTAGTAACAAACAGCCTTACCATTTTTTTTCAAAGCACATAAATAATGGAAAAAATTTACTTTTATGAAACAAAAAGACCCTTACTCAAACTGGATATGCACTTCCTGTCTGGAGAATGTTGTAACTGATCCTAAACTGCAAATGTCTCATGATTTTCACAGAATGGGCTGTTTACTTCACAAAAAATCCAATAATCTTTACTGCAATATGTCAATTGGGGGTTTATTGACACAGAAAAATGCATATAGTGAATACTTTTGCCTCAAAGCTAATCTAAGTAGGAAACTTAGATAAACATAGTGAAGGCAAACAGACTTCTCCTTACCCATCAAAATGTCTCTGTTGGAAACCTTTTTGCCCCAGTATTATTTACCAATTGCAGTCTTAGATTAAGGGGAACAAGCAACGTAAGACTGAAAGACAAGAACAAACCAACTTCATGCCACATCTAAGACATATTGTTCGAGCAGAGTGTCAACAGCCATGCCACAAATGTGACCATGAGTGTTGTGTGCACAAAGTTTATCAGGCAAGAAGATTTATAGATATTAAATGTTGTAGCTCATATTATGCCGGGTTTCCTCAAAGAGCCGTTGTAGATGCTGATGGCTGTGGGCAGGAAGGATCTCCTGTAGCGGTCTGTCTTACAGCAGATCTCAAGAAGCCTCTGACTGAAGACACTCTGTTGTTGTACAACAGTCTCATGAAGAGAATGCTCAGGGTTCTCCATAATGTTCTTCATTTTATGAAGAATCCTTCTTTGTACAATGATCTCCAGAGGTTCCAGAGGAGTCCCCAAAGCCTTCTTTATCAGCTTGTTGAGCTTTTTTTAAGGCGCTGGCTCTGATGCTGCTACCCCAGCAGGTGATGGCAGAAGAGATCACAAACAGCAAGGAATTTGTATAGCCTAACGTGAAACATGAACTGCTGATGTGGACAAACATTAGATTTGCACTTTCACTGCATGACTCACTTGTGTAAAGGAGGATATTTTGCTGACTGTTGTTTGGAGAAAGGGAGGAACAATGCCAGTTAGATCCACAGCAGAAATTGCAACATCAACAGTTTTTCTCACAAGGAGTCATTTACCAGTGTGTTAATTTATAGGCAGACTCTTTACCACAGAGCTCTTTTAAAGGCCGGGGTAGTGTGGTGGTTTGTTAAGTTTCTGAGCAAATGCTTTCTTCTGACTTCCTTCTACTCACTGAATAAATCACCATATAAATGTCACCTCTATGCATTAAAGCCCAGGTTTGATGTTGTGTAACATCATCACTCTTCAGCAACTACTGGCTGTGCTCACCTATTTTCTTTAAAACTTTGTTACATTGTTCCTCAATTTTGAAAAGGGAAATTAATATAACTACTGTGAGCCACAGGACTGAACACAACAAAAAATAATAAATCTGTAAAAATGAGGATTTGTCTAATTTAGATTTATATTCAGATATTTGCTAGTTTCCGTAAAAATCTATATTTGAGTTGTGAGAACATGTTTCTTCATCAAATACTTTTTGACTGTGACATTATTGAGGCAACTGTGGCTCAGTAGGAAGAGTAGTTGTCTTGCAGTCAGAAGGTTGTGGGTTTGGTTCCAGCTTCCTCCTGCCATATGTTGATGTGCCCCTGGGCAAGCACTTAACCTCAAGTTGCCTACTGATTGGTGTATGAATGTGTGAGAGCGTTAGCGAGTGCAATTGGGTGAATGTGGCTCTAGTTTAAAGTCTGTATGACTGGAAAAGTGTTCTATAAGTTCAGTTCATTTACCATGTGAAATCACTGACTAGCTGTAAATAGCAGAAACAACTGAAAATTTTAAGAGTCAATGAGATTCCTTTAAATTGAAATAATTGATTTCAGTTCACTTTTGTATTACCTCAATTAGTGACAGACAATGGTTTATGTTTAAATGTTAGTAATACAAATTTTTCTTTTAAAATATCTTACTAATTGTGTTCACAGGAAGATGATGGTCTTCCAGGCATGCTTGAACAAAATGGAGAAAAAGTACACAAGGTAAGGACAACATTTGAACCAGTGCTAAAAAAATGCTGGAGATTAAGGTGTTTCTTCGGTTTTAGCATTGTGAGTTGGTCTGTTCCACAAACAGTTTTGGTTCTGCCTGTTGCCATAAATGACCTTGCTTTTGTTTTCAGATAAATTCTCATCTGTTTTGTTTTGCCCTATTCGTTTATACATTTATTTATTTACTTAGCTAGTGCTTCTGGTTTTCCCAGGAACTCAGCACGGTCTGAATGGCAGGGGAGACAGCAATTTTCTGTAGGAAACATTTATACTTGAGTGTTAGTGGGAAAAGAGAACACATCGCTTCCACAGTGAGCAAGTGTCAGTGCTGTAGTCTCTGGCATAGTGTCATGTTCTTCTGTCAAGGTCCTTCAGTGGGACTACCATACAATTACCTCCACAAGGTTTCTCCCAACTCACCCAAGGAGTGTGAATTGGGAAATCATAGATTTCTACAATCAGTAGAAAACAGGTATAGTTTGAAAAGAGAATGCCCCTTTCCATGACAGCTCAATAGACATGTTGAATTGTAAATTGTAAATGCCCACTTACTGAAAATTGTTGGTGTTATGTCAGCTGGAGGACATGGAAAAAAGAACAAACAATTGAATCCCCAGACAAACAGTGTTATTTATCCCCAGACGAATCCTATTGTTTGAGTGATTAATTCCCCTTTTGGCTGTTTATACAAGGTTAAAGAAGACTGGAAAGGAGATGGCATTCAACTATGAATGGAATTCATAGCAGAACAGGTGGTGGTACTGTGTGCCTGATAAGACCAGATGGCTTTTAGGGTCACTCTCATAATTGCCATCATGTAGCTGTGGGATAAAGATATGTAGGATTGTTACTAGATTTTTTTTGTTTGGGAAACAAAAGTTTCCTGTTTCCTTGTAGCCCTAACCACCTTAAAACAAACACTACTTGTAATTTGTACCCAGTTTATGTTGTTACTCTAGTGTCTTTGACACTTTAAGATCAGATTGTATTAACATTGAGGTTCCTTTGCCTGGAAATTATGTTTAAAAAAAGGGAAACTTGTACATTTAGAGACAAATTCAGGTCTTGCTGTAACATAGCTGCCTTGCCATGTCATTAAACGTAGAAATTCAAACCATCTGACATTGTCGATTTAGTCATGTTATGGATATTTTAATAAACAAATAATTTCTTAGGTGAATCCCTTCTGCAATGAGCTAATTGTCAACACTGCAAAAATTTAATTATAACCTATTTGTTAATAATTTTAGATATTGTATGAAAAGTATCAGTTTAATAATAAAAATGTGCTAATTAAATTTGCACATAGGTTATAACTGGTTGCTCATAGTCCTTAATTAAAGTGACAAAGATAGGCTCTCAAACTGTATTATAATTGTGCAGTTACAGTGTTGGCAATTAATTATTAGCTGTTATTTGATAACCTTTGGGCTAGGCTTTTTCAGGGAGAAGGTATCATGTCATTCAGGCAAAAACACATCCACATATCTGATAACTAAATGTGCTCTCTGCCAATAACTCTAAATACTAGAGTGGGTAAAAACAAGCATTAGAAACTACGTGATAGAGTATATAAAAATTGATATATTGGTTAAAAGCTTAGATATATTTTTTTTATTTAGAAAAATTTGGTAGCTTTATTAATTATATGTGGGTCATTTTTACCTGACCAAATGAAGTGATAAAACAAACCTAAATATAGCAACAAGCAATTAAGACATAACTTTAAAAAGATGAATAGTCATACATCACTTGCAGCAAGGCCAGTAAGAAATGCCACATAGGTTTTAATGGATTACATTAGAACCTTAATACGCACAACATACCAAGGGGTCATCCCAGTCATCTTTTAACCAGCTGAATCCACCTCCACCTTTTTGTCCAGATTATGGCCACGTCTGTCCCCAATAAAACTGAGACACTGATGAACGAATGCCAATCTCCAGGCTTTTGAGATGGGAGTTTGCTACCCCAATCACGAGACAAACTTCATGAAAAGTTCAATTCAATTCAATTCAATTCAGTTTATTTATATAGCGCCAATTCACAACACATGTCGTCTCAAGGCACTTCACAAAAGTCAGGTACATACATTCCAATTAGTCCTACCCATTGAACAGTCCATTCAGAGTTAGTTATTTATTCACACTGGATAAAACGTTTTTCTGTCTAAGGAAACCCAGCAGATTGCATCCAGTCAGTGACTTGCAGCATTCACTCCTCCCAGATGAGCATGTAGAGACAGTGGACAGTCACTGGCGTTGACTTTGCAGCAATCCCTCATACTGAGCATGCATGTAGCGACAGTAGAGAGGAAAAACTCCCTTTTAACAGGAAGAAACCTCCAGCAGAACCAGGCTCAGTGTGAGGGGCCATCTGCCTCGACCGACTGGGGGTTAGAGAGAACAGAGCAGAGACACAAAGAGAACAAAGAAGCACTGATCCAGGAGTCCTTTCTATGGGAAGGAAAAACAAATGTTAATGGATGTAGCTCTTTTAGTCGTTTCATCTAGAAAGAAAGAACAGATAAACTCTGAGCCAGTTTTCAAGGTTAGAGTCTGAAAGAGAGCACATAGAGTTAGTCACAGTAGAAGCTCAGTCAATTGCCATGTCTAGGAGAGAGAAAGGGTTAAACACTGAAAGACAGGGCCATGTGGATCATCGGTAGAGGGTGAGCATTAAGTTGTTGCCAGCAAAAGCTTGGACGATGTCCCCCTCCAGAAAGGTGTCACTGGTAGACACAGAGCCAGGCCAGGTGTAGCTTCTAGGAAGAGAAAAGAGAGAACAAAGTTAAAAGCTGAAATAACAGCAAATAATGCAAAATTGGAGTAGTGTGAAAATGTAGCGAAGAGGGTCAAAGTGGTCATTATGTCCTCCAGCAGCCTAAGCCTATAGCAGCATAACTACACAGATAGTTTCAGTTCAGATTATTTAGTTAAACAGCGCTTATTTACAACAATATCAAACCACAAGGATTGGGATACCTCTCTCTGTCAGACTGATTATAACCATTGGGAAAGAGAAGGGGTCATACAGGTAGCAGAAATGGAGGGTGTGTTTGCGCCTCAACCATAACTGAGCCGAATTAGGCTAAACCTGACTCCCCCTTACTCCATCTAACAGGGAGGGAGGAAGGCTCCCTCGCTGATAAACTAAGCCAGTCTAACTATAAGCTTTATCAAAAAGGAAAGTTTTAAGCTTAGCCTTAAAAGTAGACAGGGTGTCTGCCTCACGGACTAAAACTGGGAGCTGGTTCCACAGGAGAGAAGCCTGATAACTAAAGGATCTGCCTCCCATTCTACTTCTAGAGACTCTAGGAACCACCAGTAAACCTGCAGCCTGAGAATGAAGTGCCCTGTTAGGAACATATGGAACAATCAGATCTCTGATGTATGATGGAGCTAGATCATTAAGGAGAATTTTAAATTCTATTCTGGATTTAACAGGGAGCCAATGAAGGGAAGCTAAAATAGGAGAAATATGATCTGTATTTTTAATTTTCATCAGAACTCTTGCTGCAGCATTTTGAATCAGCTGAAGGCTTTTAACTGCATTTTGTGGACATCCTGATAGTAAAGAATTACAATAGTCCAGCCTTGAAGTAACAAATGCATGGACTAGTTTTTCAGTGTCACTCCTGGATAGGATATTTCTAATTTTGGCAATGTTCCGGAGGTGAAAGAAGGAAATCCTAGAAACCTGTTTAATATGGGATTTAAATGACATGTCCTGGTCAAAAGTAACACCAAGGTTTTTTACTTTATTATCGGAGGTCAATTTAATGCCATCCAGGTTAAGTGATTTACTAAGCAGCTTCTTTTTTAAAGACTCCGGTCCAAAGACGACAACTTCTGTCTTGTCTGACTTTAGAAGCAAGAAATTTTAAGTCATCCAAGTTTTTATATCTTCAAGACATGCTTGTAGTCTATCTAACTGGTTGGGTTCATCAGGATTTATGGATAAGTAAAGCTGAGTATCATCAACGTAACAGTGAAAATTTATCCTATGCTGCCTGATAATTTGACCTATTGGAAGCATATATATAGTAAAGAGAATTGGCCCAGGTACTGAACCCTGTGGTACTCCACAATTAACCCTGGAGTTTAAAGATGATTTATTATTTACATGAACAAACTGGAATTTGTCAGACAGATAAGATTTAAACCAGCCTAGCACTGTTCCCCTGATCCCTACAGCATATTCCAGCCTTTTTAAGAGAATACTATGGTAGACTGTATCACATGCAGCACTGAGATCTAAGAGGACAAGTACAGACACAAGTCCATTATTTGAGGCCATAAGAATATCATTAGTGACTTTCAGCAGATCTGTTTCAGTGCTATGATGAGCTCTGAAGCCTGACTGAAACTCTTCAAACAGGTCATTGCTGTGTAAATGCTCACACATTTGATTAGCAACTATTTTCTCAAGAATTTTAGATAGGAATGGAAGATTGGATATAGGTCTGTAATTTTTCAAGTCATCTCGATCAAGCGAAGGTTTCTTAAGTAAAGGTTTAATTACAGCTAACTTAAAAGCCTGTGGTACATATCCATTTACTAAAGATAGATTAATCATATCTAAAATAGGGCTGGTATTTAGAGGGAACACTTCCTTAAATAATTTGGTTGGGATTGGGTCTAACATACAAGTTGAAGGTTTAGATGAAGCTAATATTTCCGATAACTCAGGAAGCTCCACAGGATCAAAACAGTCCAAACACAGATCAGGTTCTACTGTTATTTCCAATGTTGTCTCACTTACTGAGGATGAAGTAATCATCTTCGGGAGTATGTCAAAGATTTTATTTTTAATAGAATCAATTTTATTTAAGAAGAAACCCATAGAGTCATGACTGCTAAGAGCTAAGGGAATAGATGGCTCAACAGAGCTATGACTCTGTGTAAGTTTAGCAACTGTACTAAAGAGAAACGTAGGATTATTCTTGTTCTCTTCTATTAATGATGAGAAATAAGCTGTTCTGGCTTGGTGAAGTGTCTTTTTATACAAAAAAGTTAGTTTAGATCTTTATTTGATTATCAGAAGCAAATACAATTGTGTACAATACACTTTCCCAAGCAGTAACTCATGTATATATAGCTTGTGTCTTCTAAGGAGACATATCTTGTTGTAATTTGGTCAGTTTCTGTCCTCTCTCACTGATACAGCCTAAGCTTTACTATACATGCATAGTAAATGTATTGTATGAATTAAAAAAAAAAACTTAAGTGCTGATGTGACTTTGTTTTGACAAAAATAACAGTTTATTGTCTGACAGCAGTATTTAAGGACATATGTGTGTGTGTTATCAAATCTAAGGGAATAAAATGTTGTGGCCAGTTGACAGTTCAGAATGGCTTGGTTCGCTTTCGTCTGTTTACTTTGTTTTATCTGTTTTTGTTAGTTTTACTTACTGATCTTTTAAATTTGGGCATCTAAAAAATGTTGGCAGATTGATTTGTTGATTGTATATTTGTTGTTACAAAACCTATTTCTCTGTTTGGAACAGATCTTCCATCTCCAGCAAACGATTCCAGTTTTGTTTGGGTTTTACCTGAGTGTCACATCTAGATGGCCATGACAATTCCCCAGCTTTTCTAAAAAGATAAATATAAATACATCAAGTCTTTTTCTCAACAATTGTGACCTCCATTACTTTCTAATTTTCTATACATTTTAAATCTTTGTTGTTTGCTTTTTTGACCCTGTGGACAAAATAATATTCAAAGTCCCATTTAAGTACAAATCTTTTTCTTTATTTTCCAGAATGGTCATTGATTTTGTGTGCCCATTGGCTATGGGTCAATTTCTCACACCTGAAATCAAATTTCAGGTCTTCATTTAAAATCAATACTTTGCACCATTTGTTTACTGACCGGACAACAAAATCCACAGTAAATCCCATTACAGGCTTGAGCACTGAACCGATTAAGTTAAGGAAAAATGTGCTAAGGGACAATGCGTTTAATACTAAGAGCTCCCCGCATTTTGCAATAAAAAATAATAATAATAAATGAAGAAAAAATTTATCAGACCGGTAATAGTGATTTTTCTTACTCTTTCCTGTTTTTGGTCCAGTTGTTATTTTAAAGGTATGCTTAGCTAAATGTAATATGTTTACCAGAGAGTAATTTCGTAAAGTGAGCTGAATTTTACAAAAGTTTAAACTTATACAAAGTTTAATTTATGTAGATAACAACATCCATTTTTATGCTTTTATCATTTAACCTTTCTTACTCACTATACAGTGTGTTGTTAACATTGCAATAAACATATTCGCATAATATCATATCCCAGTGCAATCTGATCAGTCTGAAGACACAGTTGTTTATGCTTTTATGCTTTTATCATTTAACCTTTCTTACTCACTATACAGTGTGTTGTTAACATTGCAATAAACATATTCGCATAATATCATATCCCAGTGCAATCTGATCAGTCTGAAGACACAGTTGTTTCTAAAGCAAAACATCAACAGTTTTCTGTTTAAATATGATCTCTGTCTTTTTTTACTTTATCTTTGTCATTGGTTCCCATACTTTGACTCCTTAGAGGCCAATTCTCTGTAATTTACCCTTTGTTTGCAATAAATCTGCTTGTTATTTTCCTTCATTATTTTATCCATGCAGATTAATGCAATTACTTTTTAAAAGAGCACACGAGAGACACATCTAAAATGTAAAAAACGCCGTGATTTAAGGTTAAAGCTGACTTAATGACTGTTTGGAAGGGATATATTTAAATGACAATTCAAATCAACACTTTAAAAGACACAGCAGCTAGAGTGCCTCTCAAGCTGTTAACACAGAGAGGTGCTTTGAGATAATTTCATACACCTGATTTGAAGTTTTAATGAGTCTAAACAAACTGAGTGTGATGGGTTTAATAAATTGATGGAAAGTAGTTTTGATGGTACATTTGAAGTAGCATATTGAAAGGAACATTTGATTTAATTTAATAGGCAGGGATTTTATGTGATATAAAAACATTAGGCTGTACACTGCATTATAAGTGCTTAGCACATCTGCAACATGATCGTCATTCTGAGGGAGCCGTTTATAGTTGCAAACAACAATATTATGATCACTGATCATGCAGTAAAAATGTTTATTACATCTTGTTGGATTTGCATTTCCGCAGCTACTGGTGTTAGAAAAACATCGTTACAACAGGTTGTTTCTTTTAAACCATGTGTTAAATATCATGCTTTGAGTAGCTTCTATTCTTTTACTCATTCTGACCTTTTCTGTCAATTTTCCAAAACTAAATTATGACAGCAGCTCACTACTGGAGATCCCTGAATCTCCAGTAGGGATTATTAAATGGATCTTCACTATTTAAAAAATAATAAAGGGGGTTAACAAAGTCAGAGCAAAATACAGTTAATAAGGATAGCTCAAAAGCCTTTCAATTAGCAACAGGAGCACCTCATTCGATTGGAGAGTTTAAAATATTATAAGTATACTGTGTAACAATTTAACTTGACTTTGTAGAGATTAATCAAAGGCATCTGGACAATTTGAGGCATTTAAAAAAGCCCATAATGAGAGCTGCAGGCCAATCATCATGACCTATACGGAGAGAGTTTCTTGGGAAAGTGTGCAGGGATTACTTTGGCTGCGCTACTCCAATGGAAAGTAATATCCCGCATTACAGTGAGTTTGATGGAGGATTCTTATGCAGTGCAAAGGGATTAAAGTGCTATGATTAATCCAGAATCCCCCAGGAAATTAAACAGATAAGTAGTGGGTTATAAGAATGCAGCTTACTTGAAAGGAAATCCATTTTCTGTGGCCTTGCACATAAACCCTGTTATTGCTAGATTTACAGCTCCTGCATGTACATGCAAATATAAAAGTTTTTCTACTTTGACAATACACCAAATTTTTTTTGCACTGGTCATACCTCTGACGCTTTTTAGACTTCTGTTTTCATTTATACCCTTGAATTCAATGTACACACATTGCACCTGGTAAGTGAATTATTGTAGGAGTTTTAGTCAAAGCATTTTATTATGCTGCCGACGATGAATTTTGATGAGCTGTCAAAACCTTTCATTATTCCTATTATGTTCATCTGTGTTAAAGAGTTTTTCAGTTTTTCTGAGAACAGGTTTTGTGTCAGAGGCTAAAAAGGAAATTTAAATCACTGACGAAACAATGTGGTTCCACTCACATGGGGTTTATCTGTTATCAGTGACTGACATTAGCAGATGGGAAATTCTATTATTTCTTTTAAAAAGCAAACTATGTGATTGTTCATATTGTCACAAACCTTATGACTCACTGTTGTAAAAGTTACACTGACTGTGTTGTTTGGAATAAAAGGAACAATAATAGGCACACAAACTATAACGCAAAGATAAAATCTTAGCAGCTAAGGTAGGCTTCATTTTAACCTAGAATGGCCGTCTTTACATTTCTGTCCTAGTTGGCAAAAAATGTGCAATGTCTACCTTTCTACAATTTACAGTGCCTTGCAAAAGTAGTCATATGCCTGGAAGGACGTGGAAGGAAATGATCCACAGTTTTTAAACACTTTTTTAGAAAGAAAAATCTGAAGACCCAGGATCATACAAGACAGGTTAGAGATAAATAAGTTTTAAGCTGATAGATAAGTTTTAAGCAGGGTTAGGTTTTGAAACAGTATCCCAAAATATGTCATTGAGCACCACTGAGTCTATTATTGGAAAACTAATAGAGTCAAGAACCTTGGGTAGAAGAAATTAATGTTGAAAGAAGTTACTTTGCAGTCTTGCCACAAGTTATGAAGGGATCACAATATAAATATGGAAGAAGGTGCTCTGACCTGATTTGACCAAATATTAACTGTTTTGGTCTAGGTTCAAACTGCTATGTGTGGTGAAAAATCTTATACAGCATATCACACAGAACACACTATCCCAACGGTGAAACATGGCGGTAGCAGGATCATGTTGTGGGGATGCTTTTCTTAGTAGGAACAGGGAAGCTGGTCAGAGTTGATGTAAGGGAAAATTGAACTAAATACAGGGCAACCCTGGAAGAAAAACAGTTTGTGGCTGCAAGAAAAAAGACTTGACAGAGATTTGCCTTGATACCAATGCATGCCCGCTATTCAAATTTTACTTGTAAAAAACAGGTGTCGTTTTCGTTGCATTTCTTAATAATGTGCTACATTGTGTTTAAGTATCATAAAATCCACAAAAATTTGAAAAATACTTAAGTAAAGGTTTTTCAAGAGGTAATTATACATTTGAAAGGTATTGTATCTTCTCAATTAAAAGTGACATGATCACTTTTTTGTCTCTTGCTCTTCTCTACCTATGAATGTACAGTATATGCCAGGGTTCATGTCTAATGTCTGTCTCTTTGTTTTCAGGTTATTACAGTTATCATCACAATTATTGGAACAATGCAGTGACTCTTACAGGGGCTGGGATTAGCGTTTTCCAGTTGTTAAGAAACAGTATCCCAATCTGCAGCTGCTGAGCCATGGTGTCAGCAAGACCTTGTTGGACAGCTGTAGTAGCAGGACTACTGACGAAATGACAAGCCTTCATAATGCTATTCACTAATGTGTGAATGAGCGACCCTTGACTTACCGTTGTCCATATTGTTTTCATCACAGTGGGACACAAAGGGAGGTCAGGCTTCTAGGAACCATAACTTTGTGGTGTTACTTTTTTTTGTCTTTGACTAGATGGATCTAGATACTGTTGCTGTTAAATAAAGCAGTGTTTTAACAATACTGAAATAAATTAAAAGTAATGCAGGAGACACAGATGTTATAAACTCATTAACCTAAAGCAGGGGTGTGTGGTTGGCAGAGGGTGGACTGCATAGTGCTGCAGAGATGCATGTTTCAGTTCCTAGCACTGGCATTTCTGGCTTGGCAGTGTGCACTGTTGGACATAGTTGGCATTCGTCCTGGGTGGGAGCCAGGAAGGAATCATGTCCTTGTCACTGCAGTAGCAACATCTACTAGATGTTTGAGCTGTTTGTGCAGACTGGGTTAGGATCTGAGTGTGAACAGCTCTAACCATATCCAGTTGATAAGGCCCTCTGCTGCTGTGTGAACAACAAACGAGTTACTTATAAAGCACACCCCATGACTGTTGGCACTGCTGCTAAAGATGTGTAAAAATAAATTCATCCTTGCCTCTATGTACATTTATTGAGTGGCAAAGATTTCTCAGGTTAATAATTGTTTTTATTTAAGTCACCAGTGCTACACTTACTGGTCACCCTCACCTGTACAACCTACAATCCTGTTTTATCAGTAGAACAGCACTTAGTCTTCTAGAACCTTTCAGAAGGGTGGAGCATACAGACAAGGAATCTTTGGTCATTCCACTCTAGATATTTCGGTCCCCCTCACTACTTATCTATAAGATTTAGGTCTTGGCATTAACATGGTTATAGAAGAAGGTTGATTGTTTCTATATTGATTTAGTCATACTTTTTGTATCGTCATCCTGCAGAAAGATCCAAAGGCAATTGGTTTTCACTTTCCTGACAAAGGCCACTAAATGTTTACCTAAAGTCTTCAGGTTCCCACGGCATTTGAAAGTGAAACACGCCCACAGCATCACAGATCCTCTACCTCACTTAAGAATAGGCATGCAGTGGTTTTCCATATGTGCTTTTTTGTGTTATGGCATGGCAGACCCACCTGGAGTGGGTCATGGCATGCCATCATCTTTGGCTCATCTGACCAAACCACACAGTTACAGTTAAAGTCCCAGTAAAGTTTAGCCAACCTAAGACATTTGTCTTATGACTATTTTTTCTCTCAAATAACTGGTATGCATGTATCTACTGATTGGTATGGACCTGGTGAACTCAAGATTCAATTCAATTCAATTCAATTCAGTTTAGTTCAATTCAATTTAATTCAGGAATATTTCATTAACTCCAAAGGTAAATTAAATGTTGTTGTGGTTCATATTATGCAGTTTTTTTCAAAGAGTCGATGTAGATGCTGATGGTTGTGGACAGGAAGAATCTCCTGTAGTGGTCTGTCTTACAGCAGATCTGAAGAAGCCTCTGAATGAAGACACTCTGTTGTTGTACAACACTCTCATGAAGAGGATGCTCAGGGTTCTCCATAATGTTCTTCATTTTATGAAAAATCCCTCTTTGCACAATGACCTCCAGAGGTTCTAGACGAGTCCCCAGAATAAACCCAGCCTTCTTTATTAGCTTGTTGAGCTTTTTTAAGACCCTGGCTCTGATGCTGCTTCCCCAGCAGATGATAGCAAAAGAGATCACGCTCTCCACAACAGACCTATAGAAGATATGCAGCATCTTGCTGCAAACATTGAATGACCTAAGCTTCTGCAAGAAGGATGGTCTGCTCTGTCCCTTCTTGTTGAAGGCTTCAGAGTTGCCTCTCCACTCCAGTCTGTGAAAACCGAGGTATTTATACTTCTCCACCACCTCCACTTCTTCTCCCATGATGAAAATATTGTTGGACCTATTCCTGTTTTCCTTGAAATCAGTCATCTCTTTTGTTTTATTCACCTTTAAGATGAGATGATTGTTTTTACACCATTCCACAAAGCTGTCCACCAGCTCCCTATACTCAGTTTCTTATCCATCTTATATTCCATTGTAAAGTCAATTGTGTACATATGTACATTTAAAAAGATATTTGTCATTATTGAGAGCAAAGTGTACCGGAACCAAATTACGTGTTTTTCTGTACAAACTTGGCAATAAAGCTGATTCTGATTCTGATTCTGATCTATGATACATCCGACGACTGCAGAATCATCCGAGTATTTCTGCAGATGACAGTAGTCTGTCTTGTACTGGAGGTCTGAAGTGTGCAGAGTGAAAAGGAATGGTGAGAGTACAGTCACCTGTGGTGCTCCTGTGCTGCTGACTACCTGGTTAGACACACAACCCTTCAGTCTCACAAACTGTGGTCTGTTTGTCAGGTAATCTTTGATCCAATCCATTGTTGAGGCCTCCACCTGAGTCTTCTGGAGTTTCTGACAAATCAAATCAGGTTGAATTGTGTTAAATGCACTGGAGAAATCAAAGAACATGATCCTCACAGGGCTGCTGGCTTTGTCCAGATGGCAGTGGGTTGCATAAAACAAATTCAATGCTTTGTTTTCTGTGGTAGACCAGCTGACAAACTGTTAAAATGTTGAAAGTTTAACAGAGAGTGAAGTTTGATTAGAATCACCATATATTGTCAAACTCTTTGAGGTGTTGTGTCTGTAGCTTAGCAACAACTGAGCTGATGACATCACATGCAGTGTCAGCAACAGCTGGTGGTGGAACATAAACTATTGCCAAAATAACACTGTTGAACTCTGGGTAAATAATATGGACAAAGACTTACTGCTAACTGTTCAGTGTCTGGGCTGCAGAGACGGAACTTTGCATTAACATGTGGATTACAGCACCTTCTTTTTAAGTCATTGGGTAGTTGTGGTCGTAGTTGAGGTAACATTTGAGCTTTTGAGATGTTAAATAGCGGCTCTCAGTTGTAAAAGAAAACAACCATATTGTTGCCATGGTTACTCATCATAACAAATTTCCAAAATTACAAATGTATCAGCAAAAATCCTACTAGCTGTACACCATCCAACACCAGAGGGAACAATCTAATAAAAGCTATCCTTATCCACAAATGGAGGAACTCGATTCTTTAAAATAAGACATCATAATGAAAACAACAGAGCTACTCCAACATGCAGCCACACAGAGCGGTTCAATTCTGGAATGTAGACAGTCACCTACAAAGATGTCTTTGCTGCAGATGTTTTTACATATCTTGGCATCCTCCTTACGGTGGTGGTGGGAAGGCAAGATAAAATCCAGTGGCTAGTGCCCAAGAGAAATGACCCCATGTGTAAAATTATATTTACAGCAAAATAAAACAGAAGGTCACTGAATTACTAATTGACTGAATAAATGTCCTCAAATTAGAGTCTCAATTTGTCTTAATTGCTTCTGTTGCAATAAAATGATGATGTATAAATCCCTCCATATCTGTATACAACAGAGTTATTCTGCAAATGTAAATTTTGTGTTAGTGCTATTGTGAAACATATTTGGCTGAGACAAACATTTTCACACTCTTTTGTTAATTTATATAGTGAGGGCAATCTCTCTCCCCCCCCAGCTATTAATACAATAAATGCAATGATATAGTTGCCTGCTTGCTTGAGCTTTGGGCCGGCCGAAGTCATTACAGTGTACATATTAGTTACACATTAATAAAGAGCCAACAAGTTCCAAGACGTCTCACAGATTTCTGGTAGAGTGTGTGAAAAGCAGTCAACTAATAAAGCTCAAATAGCTTATTCACAAGCGACATATAATCTTACATATGTTACAATCTTTTCTAAAGTTCCAGTTCTGCCGTTATCTGTCAGCTTAACCATACTGCATGGAAGTGTCTTATAATGTGTCTTATAATGTGTCTTATAATTTCAATCTTGTCATTGCAGGGGGAACTTGGATCAGAAGGGCGAAAGGCAATCGATGGACAGAAGGTGAGTACTGCTATCTCCAGCAGACATATAGTCAACACACAGAGCATCAACAAGCTTTACTTTCTTTTGTCAGGCAGTCAATTCTCTTAGACTTTTCATTTTTGTGTGCCATGTCCTGGAGGTATGAACAAAGCTGAATTTTCTGTGTGGCTGTTCTACCATATCTCAAGTAGAGTGAGTGTAAGAGTGTTCTGGACTGCACTGTTCTTCTTTCAGTGTAATTAATTGATATGTCCTGTATGCAGCCATAGACTGGCATACCAATGGACTAAACTGATTTTTCAAATTACCATGAGATCATTCTGTGCCATTTTAAGGTCATTCTTTATGGGATGCACTCAAATCTCGCTGCTCTGATTAAACTAGTCTACAGCGGCACTGTATGATTGTGGACTTCCCTTAATTTTCAATATTTCTTCAGTAACATATCATAGTTATTACCAGAATTTTACATTATCTGAAAGTACAAAGGTTTGATTCATCTAAATGAATTAGGGAAAAGGGGTGTGGGTTATTTGTTTGTTGAAGAAAAAATTACAGATTTTTCTGGCAAAAGCATGCGAATTTCAACTAGCATGGACTACCTGCAGGTGCAGCCTAAGTTGAAACGAAAATCATTGGACCTGCTGATTTTTTTATTACAAAAATCCCTTTTTAAATCAATATCTCACAAATGTCGTTGTGCCCCTGGCAAGGCAAATTGCTTACCTTTCAACGTATCGATATATACATGTGTGTGCATGTGTGAGTGCAGCCTTTAAATGTGGCTCTAGTGTAAAAACACTGGGAGTGGTCTGTGAGACTTGAAAAGCTAATATACAGTAAGTTCAACCCTTTTACCATTTACCAACATGGATCAATCACTTGTAAAACATGGTGAAAGAAAGATCATCACGTGGGACAGTTTTGCTGCATTTAGAACAGGTTGCTGTTCAATCAGAGACATGGCATTCTAAACCAGTTCAACATTTTCCAAGCACATGTTTTGTTTTCTTTGAGAATTGAAGAGTAAACATAATGTAAGTAAGTAAGTAAAATTTTATTTGTATAGAACATTTCACAGATAAAATCACACAGTGCTTTACAAAAGAGACATCACATTTATAAACATCACATTAATTAAAAGCCTGTCTGTACAAATATGTTTTTACCTGCATTTTGAATTGATCAGCGGAGTTGACACGGCCTAAAATCGGTGGAAGGGAATTCCACAATCAGGATTCAACGGCCTGGAATGCCCAATCCCCACGAGTCTTAAACCTTGTTCTAGAGACTAACAGTAGAGCCCGATCAGCGGACCTCAAAGCTCTGGCAGAGGACTGGGGCTTAAGCATCTAAGATATATTGAGGGGCCTGACCATGCATAGGCCTAAAAGTTAAAACAATAAGTTAAAAATGAATCCTAAAATTAACTGGTAGCCAGTAAGGTGAAGACAGGAGTAATGTAAGCTCTAATGCTTCTCCCTGTTAGGAGTCTTGCCGCAGCATTCTGCACTGCCTGAATGCGCTGCACAGCAGATTTGTTAAAACAGGTAAGAAGTCCATTACAATCTATCCAAGTTGAAATGAAAGCATGTAAAATAATTTCTAATTCACATCTAGACACAATAGATTTGAGCTTAGCAATATTTCTAAAGTGATAGAAACATATTCGAGCTAATTTCTTACAAATGGTGATCAAGAGACATACAACTGTCAAAAATCACACCCAGATTTCTGAGATTCGACTGAACAGATGATCCCAGGAAACTGTGCCTTCTGATTTCAGGAAATTTTTTATCAGGTGCCAAAATCAATGTTTCAGTTTTGTTAGTATTCAGCTGTACGCAATTTACATTTAACCATTTTTTAATCTCTACCAAGCAATCACTTAGACTTGATAATTTAAAAAACTCAGAAGGTTTAAAAGAACAGTATAACTGTATGTTATCAGCATAAATATTATAAGAAAAATGTTTCAAACAGCGGATGATCCGGCCTAATGGAGTAATAATAAAAACAGGATTGGGCCAAGAACAGATCCCTGGGGTACACCACACGGCAGATCTGATGCGTCAGACAACACTCCATCAAGTAAGGAATCAAGAAGAGATTTCTTTAAAATGAACAACTGCTTGTTTAAAAGGATAGCGAGAGAGTAGGAATCTTTACAATACAGGGCCCAATAGAATCAAACACATTAATAAATAAACTAGTGGCGAGGACATCAAGAAGGGTTGTGGACGGTTTCATACGACCAAGCAAAGTAAGGATGTCCTAGAAAAGGACAGATCAAAAACAGACCAGATAAAAAGGACAGGGCCCACACTATATACTTGACAAGGCAAGGGTGAAGGAGAAATGCTCAATCTTCAGTCAGCAAACTTGTTTGAAAAGAATGTCAAAAACTGATTGCAAATAGCCTTAGTGTTGACTGGAACCTAAGGGACGTCGGAAGGCACAATACTTTGAATGGTATCAAACAGTGCTTTGATTTTTTTTGTCTTTTTTTCAGAAGCTGAGGTTTCCAAAATACTCAGCCTTTTTCAACTTGTCATTTAGTGAGAAAATTGACTCTTTCAGATTTAGTCTGTGCACTTCAAGTTTGGATGCTTTCCCAGGCGTTTGAATTTGCGACAAATCTCCTTTTGTATAGCTTCAGTTACCCAAGGACATACTTTTTGAACATCTATGTTTTGCCTAAAAGGAGGTACTGCATCTAATATTGTTTTACAATGATAATCAAAACAAGTTCAAAAACTTCATTAAAAATCAAAATCAAACAGAGCAGAAAAGCTTTCAGAGGTATCTTGATAAATGATTCTCCTTTTTATTAACACCTGTGACATTCATGGGTCCAAATTAAATGACAAGTTAAAATAAATGGAGCTGTGGTCAGTTGCATATACATCTGCAATACAAATATTATAAATATTTCGTCCAAGACAAAAAAAAAAACAGATTTAGATGTGTGCCCCTTTACATGTGTGAGACCAGTGACCTGCTGTTTAAAACCAAAAGAGTTTGTAATATTTATGGGATCGGCAGCTGCATTACAAGATGTATCATCAACATGAAGATTAAAATCTCCCAGAATTAAAACTTTATCAAATATAACAATGGATGAGTGACAGTCATTAAACTCCGTTAAGAAGACTCCAGCAGCACCAGGGGGGCGATAGATTAAAAGACAGTAGAAGGATTTCAAAGAACCAACCTTCATCATCTGTAGTTCAATAGATGAAAAGGAGTCAGAGTTGATTAGTCTGCATGAAAATCTGTCCCGAAACACAGTGGCAAGTCCCCCACCACGCCCTGATAGATAGATTTCCTTTCGATGAGAATAGTCCAAAACTTTGCTGCCATGTCTCAGTCGGGAACAAAAAGTCAAGGGACTCCTTCAAAAATAGCTCATTCAAGATGAAAGATTTGTTGTTAATTGATCAGGCGTTTAGCAATGGAAAATGCATTGACGAATCTTGCGCAGTGCACTCCACAGCAGACTGTAGCTGCACACAAACCAGACACCTGTGCGCTTGCAAACACCCATTTCGCCGGGTAGGTAATCCAGGCAAGGCTGAGGATAAAAAACATCACCACGGGCAACAGTAGAACAGAGAGCAGGCGAGGGATGGACATTGTGTGGGTGACACCCCCGGACCATGACTGACATACTGCAGGTGGCATCCCCGCCGGATGACAGAAGGTCAATGGACCGAAGACAGTATGTGAGGTTGGTTTGTCAACGATATAACCTCGAGAAATGTTTACAATAAAAGTAAACTATAATGAAAGAAAATCCATGGTAATGGCTAACAAGACATTGTTAAGACATTCCTAAAATGTCTTAAATCTGTTCTGCAGTACTGTTGCTATATGTGAAATTGGTTCCTTCTTCTAAACAATGCAGGTCAAATATTTTGGTTGAGTGAGTAATATTGTAGTCTTCCTAGGGTTCCAGGAACCACTTGTAATAAATCTTTTCATGTCTGATTAATCAAGTTAAGATAGAAAATGGAAAATTGCAATGGAATTACATTGGAAAATACATTGGAAATGATAATAATTTTTATTATCATAATAATGATAGTAAAATTTATTAATATACATTGAGCTATGAAATACATTTCCCTGTTGTATTAGTTAAGTGTTTAATGCTGGAAAAAAACAAAAAAACTAGTGTTTCTATGTATTGCAAATCCACAGGAGGAGGAAGAGATTGTCAGAGAAGCCCCAAAAGAAATGTTTATCATGACCATATTCCTCTTTAGTTCGTAAAAAGCCACACTGGAAATCAGCTGTAGAACTCTAGTCTATTAAAAGGAAAAAAAGAGAGAGAAAGAAAATAAAAAGAGAGCTCAATGCACATCCATCAAGCACAGCTCTAAACACCTGCCCAGTATTGTGTAGATTATTTTTGTGCTACATAAACCTTTCTTACCCACAGGAGCATAAGCTGAAGAATGTTGGCAAAAAACCCAGCTTCTGTGAGTAGGGGAATGGAAGGGGTCAGAGCTCTTTGGCCTGCTTGGGGAGGCTGCTGCAGTCAGGGAATTGTGTTGTCATGGGGATGTGTACTTTCTCTGCAATATTGTTTTGGCTGGTGGTGCAAGTCAGCATAGCTGGGCCTAAAACAACTGATATATTTCACCACATCCACAGTTGAAAGCCATCAGAAGCTTACAGATACAAATATGCTTGTATTAATGCTATTTTTCAGGTCAGTTGCATCACAGTAATCTCCACTCATAGGATTTGTCAGAGACTTCCTTGTTGACGTGTGTTTGGTGCACCTTTTAAATGGGAGTAATGTCATCTTATATGCATTGTTACACTGAGTCTGTGCTGTCACAACAATCTGGTACAACTTTGGTGCATCATGTTCCTCTGTATGAGGACCTTGAGCTTTCAACATGTTACGAATGTTGAAAATTACATCACAATGTATTTGTGGCCATGTAAGCAGGCTAGTAGACGGAAACTATACATCCTAAAGTTCCCAAAAATCTTCATTAATTCATTTATCTTCTATACCGCTTATTCCATAGTGGATCACGGAGGGGCTGGTGCCCATCTTCAGCGGTCTACGGGCGAGAGGCAGGGTACACCCTGGACAGGTCGCCAATTCAGCGCAGGGCAACACAGAGATATACAGGACAAACAACCATGCACACACGCAATTTAAAGAAAGCAATTTGCCTAATGGTCATGTTGTTGGACTGTGTGAGGAAGCCGGAGTACCCGGTGAGAACCCATGCATGCACGGGGAGAACATGCAAACTTCATGCAGAAAGACCCCCGGCCAGGAGAACCCAGGACCTTTTTGCTGCAAGGCAACAGTGCTACCGACTGAGCCACCGTGCAACTATTTTAGGACAAAATTCCATACTTTTACAGACTCAAATTCCTAATTTCTGTAATGAAAGTCATAGTCAACACTTTTATAACATTTTTCCAACTTTAACTCTGCTTTATGAACCCTGCTGTTGGTCCCTCTTGGTTCGTGCCAACCTGACCAGTTAGCACTGAACTGATTTGTAGCTTTGCCGTTGAAGGGTCAGAGCCCTTAGTATTTCAGAAGGCTGTTTCCAAGTAAGTAGTGAGTTCATTTATATAGAATATATAGAATAAAAGTGACAATGTGCCTCATAAAGTGAGTAAAAAGAGAGAAAAAAATAACAATACTGATAATTAGATACAAATCTATAAATACATTTTAAAATGTATTAAAGAAAAACACCTTTTAATGCAAATATTTATGTTGAAATTATAAATATATGTGTGAAGTATTCAATATATGTTTTATTTCTTTGATCATATAAAATCCAAATATTTTCTGAGAATATTTATGTCAATATTATATTTATATTTTTCAACTACATTATACTTCCTATTTTCTGGTGCCCCATTTCAAAATATGTATTAACACAGCAGCTCATCAGCCACCTTTGAACATCTGATTTGTTACCTTGCAGATCAAGTCATGGTAGATATAACAGATTTAACCAAAGCCAGTTAAAAAGAGTGAATCATTGGGATGCAAGTAGTGTATTTAAAGATGCAATAGTTATGCCTATGGTAAAATAAAATAAAATATATATTTTTTTTTAATGATGGCACTTTCGGTCCTTAATAGCAAAAGAAGAAATATACATAGGAGGAATATTGTTTAGGTATACAAAGAAAGTTCTGATACACATAATTCTGTGCTTCTTGATTGCATGACTTCCAGTCTTATGAACTTCTACAAGCTTCTTGCTGCGATAAAGTAGCTGCAAATGAGCAGTAAACCAAAAAAAGTGGAAAAAAAAAGGTGGAAAAAAGTGTATTGGCAGTGTCTAAATTCAAGCTCTGGTTTGTGCCCCGACAACCATCATTGGCTCTTTTGTTCAAGCATAAGTGTTTCCTGACATGTTGAAAAGCCAGTTGACGTCATGCAAAGATTTGCATATGAAAGACATGATCAAGTTTATTTAACCAAGAATCTCAAGACCACCTAACTAGAAATTAACCCCATGCACATCAAAGACTGACTGATTTGTAGTCCCAACATCGCACAAAATATAATGGAAGATTGTGAATGCTTGCAATACCTGCAATCATACAGGATATTTACTGATTGGAAGTGGTGACTTCAATGATCAGTGTGAAAGTGCAGATTTCTGCAGCCAAGGCTCCCCTTGACTTGATTTGAGCAGCACATAAAATTGAAACAGCTGGAGGCAGGTTCACTGTATAGAGGATGAAATTGTAAAATTTTAAAAAGAAAAACTCACAGTATCATATTTGGTAATTTACCTGCATTCTTTACAAGCACAGTTTATCTAATGTGTGAAAGAAAAAAGTTTGGTGATTTTTGTGTAAGGATTTTTAAGAGTGTATTCACACTTGCCACTTTTGGTCCGCTTTAAACAGACCAGAGTTTGTTTCCCCCCTTGGTCCGGACCTTTTGTGCAGGTGTGAATACGCTCAAGCGAACCCTAGTCCGGACCAAACAACCGGACCGAGATCCACTTTTTGAGGTGGTCTCGGTCCGCTTCCAAACGGACTCTGGTGCGGTTCACTTATGGTCTGAATACGAACCGACCCCGATCCGAACTAACTGCAGAAAACCCAGTCAGTAGTTTTAAACATTGAAATTGACAATCCTATTTTCGCCAAATACCTTGTCATGAGCAACAGTTCTGGGAACACAAATAGGTTTGCCTGGGGCAGTAATTGTTTTTGAGCTATGAGCATCCCTAGCTGGTTGTCTTTGCTTTGGTCATGCACACATGACTCTCTATCTTTACTTTCCAGGGATTCATTTTCTTGAGCCCGAGGCAACTTTGCCTCTGGCAGGTGGGATTGCCTATCATTTTACATTTGTATAACAGAAAAAAAAGATGTTTCTGTAATGTGTTTAGGGCTGGCCACCTTTGCAAAATCAGAGTGAAATACTTTTACCAAGAGTGAAATACTGGTTCATTTTAAACTTTAATTAATTATTGTAACATCAAAGGCTGCAATATATCAGAAAATGTAATTGCAATTCTATTGTTTGAAAACCACAATAACAATATTGATTAGGATTTATCCACATTTTCCTAACACTTTTGTTTTCTTAGAGTCAGGGCCAAAAAGACCTTCTGATTTTAGTAGCCAAATAAACTAAAAGAGTAAAAACACTATTAGTGAAAACAATCAGTTACTAGTCTTAAAATGCTTAAATATATCGAAAGCCTTCGTTTGCAGGTATTTATCATGTAATGCCGAAACAAAATTCCAACATTTTCCAGCCTAAATAGTTCTAATGTTGAAATGTTTCACAATGCTTGAATATTTAAATCACCTTTTATATATCTGTTGCTGATAATACAGTCATTGCCCTTATATAGAAAATTAATTTCAACTTGGATATTTTAAAAATTGTAAAGTTGTCCTGTCAGATGTCCAGCATGTACCAATTACAGTGCTGGCAACATTTATTGGCATACTGACTAAAGATATGTAAAAGGCTTTAATAATTTTAGAGTCATGAATTGTGAGGTAGGAGCTGGACCAAAGTGCAGACAGGACCATAGAAGCAGCATGGTAAGTGGAGAACAGAGTGTAGAGCACTTACAAAGAACTGGGTAGAACAGTGAAGAAAAAACAGTCATAGTATAGGACCCAGTGAAGAACAATGAGAACCAGAGAGCTTAAATACAGAGGCAGGGGTGGAGAAATGACAAGCAAACAAGTGGAGTAATCAGGGGAGATTAGGAGCAGCTCTAGCAGAAGAAAGACAAGGAAGCCGAGGGAGAGAGGCTAATTAATAAATATGCAAAGCTGAACAGAAACACAAAGAAACCCAGGGAAGTATCTAACCGAAATCTAACAGAAAAATAATTAGATATAAAAGAACACTAGAATAAAGAACAAGAGTGAACTAAAAAGGAAAACACCTTACAATAAAAAGTATAAGAAATTAAACAAAAGAAAGCAAGGCCTTTAGAAGATAACAGCAAAGAAGTCGTTAAAATATTCACACAGAAAAATCAAAAGCCAACCCCTGAGGATCGTTACATTTAGTCTTTATTGCAGTACTATAAACTCAAACAAAAAAATTCTGCAAAATCAAACCCTTAATTTGAGTACATTTTTTCACTCAAAATAATCATACGTTAATAAATAACTGAGAAAGAAAGAAAGAAAGAAAGAAAGAAAGAAAGAAAGAAAGAAAGAAAGAAAAATGATTATTTAATTCTGGGGGTACTGGTGCTGATCTCAGTGGTCAATAGGCAAGAGGCGGGGCAACACAGAAAGAAATTGGACAAAGAACCATGCACCCACACACCCATGTCTGAAAGCAATTTATAGGGGGAATAGAACGTCCTTGTAAAAAAAACTTGTGTTCCACAGTATTTAAAATGTTGATGCAGCAATTAATTTGGACTGATTTCTGGTTTACCATCCTGTCAGATCTATTTCTTTTCCCCTAGCACTGTTCTGTCTCGAAAAAAGAAAAATATTGCTGCTGCCTGCTTCCATTAAACTGTTTTAAGTTTACAGAGGTTGCGTGTGCATTTAATGCAAGGAGACCAGCAGCGCTAACTTAATTTATAATTTGCATTTTAAACTGGGCATAATAATTTCATGTACGGAGACAAAATGTTTTTTGCTGAAAAAAACGACTGGGCTGTCATATTTAATTACAGATTTTTCAGTAAAATCCATGAAAGTAAATCAGTTAGGTTCAGGAGCACCTTCAGAGCTGTCAATAGTATTTTCATCAAAAGTCCAAGTGTTGTCTCCTTAGAGGAATTATAATGTTTCTGGTGTATAAAGTTTATCATTACAAAAACTTAATTTTTACCGAACCTTACTTATATGATAGATCATTACTATTTATTTTACTTGACCTGTAAGTTACTGTGACATTTATTTATATGAGAAAAGGATGTAGGAAATCTGATCCTAAAATTTTGCCAGTAAAAACTGTAAAAAAAATATTTGTTGTAAAAAGACATTTTATTGAGATTTACCAGCTAAAACGTTGTAAGGATGGACAACTGAGAATCCAGTTTACATAATTTACAATTTGCACTGTACTAAACAAATGTTGATGTTGCCCTCTCCAGTTTTTCTGTAAGTCTCCCACAAATCCTCAAATTTAACTCCTTGATGTGAAAACACAAAATAACATGAATGCAGGTTTGCATTTTGGTTGTGTGTTTTTAAACTACTATTATAAAAAGTTTTACAACAGAATAAAAATATTGTTACTTGTTTAAAAGAATATCGAACATTTCTAAAATATTGGTTGCAGTTGATTTGTTCATTTCTGCCTTCAGCTTTGTTTTGAGACTGAACTCAAACATAAGTTTGCTCATTAATCACAATCCATGCAGTATATTATTTCTTTTCCTAGTGACCATCCTTTTCCAAGAAACCTGCAGAAAGTCTCCCTATGAAAGAATTACAACATAAATCAATATGTGATGGACCTTTCATTATTAGTCTTTTCTGCAGCTGTGCTCTCTTTGTGATTTATTTGATTTCTTGACTCATCACTCGTATATGATTTAGAATAATATGAAGGCGGGACACTAAAATAAAAGACAGGGTGTAGCCAGTCCCTGTGGTTTATCAGTGAACTTTGAACAGCACATGATTAATGGGTAAAAGCCAGTTTCCCTTGTATCTCCATGAAGTTGAGCTTCATTGAATAAATAAGACTGCAGTATGGGTTCCTTTTCTCATCTGGTAATCACTTACAGTAATCTACTTTTTGAGACTTAGAACTCCCAGTAACAATACAGTGTGGATTCTGTTCTATGGCAAAAATGGTTCATGTGGTCGTAGACTTTGTGTAAATAAATATAAAGTTAGATATTATTGTATTTGTAGAGATCTAGTGGGTTACCCATTTTTTAAATTTTATATTTAGCATTGATATGCTACATTAGACTAAATTGATGTACATAAATAAATCAGCTTTGTAATGTATCAAACATCAGATCAGATCTGTAGAATTAATTCTCATTTCTTTCTCAGATTAAGATTTATGTTGCATGAAATCAAATCAAAAATAAAAACACTCCATGGTCCACTTACCAATGATTTAAAGTAAAAGGAGAGACACCAACAAACTCTAATAAAAACATGAAAGCTAATGCTAGTGACTAAAAAGGCAAGTTTATGGATAGGAAATTCAGAATGGCAATTATACTGACTGAAACAATATAACTTTATCAAATGTTTACAAGTCTGAGTCCTATTACTTTATGGTAATCTGAGAGGAGCTTAAAAAAAGAGAGGAGGGATCAAAGGGGGTTCAAAAACCTTTAAACCGTCCTCCCTTTTCCGCTACTAAGAAAATAACTGTGCGCAGAGTGCGTGGTTCACAACTGGGCTGTTATCCTTTTACAGAACCAACTTGGACTTGGGCTACGCTGCCCAGCAACTGTTGTCCTGGCTTGCAGGGCACACTGACTGGCGATTGTTGGTTCTGGTTGAGTTCTGGTTCAGTTATTCAAGTATTGATTACAAGACATGATCTACCTTGGCTAAGAGATTGTTGTGGCTACATTTAAAAGGACAAGTGATTTAAAAGGACAAGTCAGGGATTATCTGCACAAAAGGATCTGTGACAACTCTCATTATCACATCTGTGGTGTTTTGTGCACTACAGATTCAACAGGTTTTTAATTGGTTCAGTCTTCAGTTAATACACCTTTGATATTAGAAGAAAATTTGATTAAAAAAATGATGATGGTAATATTCATTGTATTTATTTGGAGAGTAAAAAGGATGGATGAGGAAAATAAAAGCACAAATAATGCAAACTAATTTCTATTTTCCACTCAAACTAATGTAACCTCTTTACTGTTGAGTACTCCTGTAGCAGATTCTATTACCCAAATCGTCCTTTTACTGCAATTAGCTCATATTCCATTTTTAAAGCTTGTGTGTTATTTAAAGCTCCCGTTGACACCTGAGAAACCACAATTCTGAGTATGAGCATGTGATGTAGTATCGCTTTGCAGATATACCTCCTATGGGACGGGGGGAGTGTACTCTGTGTTATCTTGTGGGTAATTCAAGTTACATCGGTGAATACAAGATGTTCGGCTGTAGAGTGAAGTGTCCAAGAAAACAGAGTTGAACAACAGTGACAGAACATGATATCCTCTGCACAAGAGGATCATTGACAGTGTACCGTGATATCCCCACACAGAGGAGCATTGTTTTATTTATTCGAAGTGTAATGGGCATGCTAATTTGTTTTCGTTTTTAGGACTCTGTTTTAGTAAGGGTAGTCTATCACCACACTGAAGATGGTGTAGTGCTGAGTGGATGGAAAGTCACAAAAGGCATTTCTTGATGTAACCTCCCTGGCATTTGTAGGCCAGCACTCAAGATATCTGTGTTACTTACAGATCTTGTTTCACATAGCTTTAAAGATCCACTACCTACAAGAGCAAAATCTTGTCTCAGATTAACACAAATATGTAGTATATCATCAGTTTTACTGCTGTTTAACTTCTATCTGGTTGGTTTGATCTAGCTGGAAATTACAAACTTCATTGCAGTGATTGAAATTTGAAATGGTTTTACTTCTTGTGAGACAAGCTCTCTGACCTGCAGATGCTCTGCCTGGTAAAAGTTCTAAGTAAACATAATTAGGCTGCATGTGTCCCTCCTTCCTTCCCCTGGCTCTTTGTTTGCTTGTGTTAGTTGTCTTCTGCTGGGGAGTTGCCAGATTGTCCTGTGGCCCCACCGTTTCAGGACTGACGAGACACAGAGCAGTGTGTAATTAGCAGGCGAGTGTGCACAGCTCCCCACAGTGTTCTGACCTCGTGCTGCAGAAACAATTGCCACACAGCCATGCACCAGTCTTTTCTTCACCACCTTTTTACTCCTTAATCTTCCTCTGCGAATGTGTTGAAGTCCACAATTTTTAATTTAGGCTTGGAATGGATATCTGATCCCCTACAATGTTACTGTTTAGATGAAACTGTTTCTAAGATGATATAAATTTATGATTTACACCTCATCTCATCATTACCATCATTTAACATCAGTTTTAGTTCCTTTGTTAATCAAATCTAAATACAAAAAAAAATGATTTTTTAGGTTGTTTAATTTTAAGGTTTTTTTTTGCTCACTACTTTACATTAACACAAAATGCAAAAAACTGCACTTTAAAAGCATATTTTTCAAAAGTAAAATTTCAAAAGTCAAAAGTTGCTATTGTTTTAAAACAAAAGTTATGTTACTTACATGTTCTTCCAAGCATACATTTTTTAATTTTTATGTTGTTATTGTTGTATCAAAACAGATGACAGTTTTTTTTGTGAGTTTTAGTGTTCATGAGTGTCAAATAGTCACCTCTCTAATTAGAAATGATGAAGCGATGATGAAGGCATCTCTGTGCATCCTGCACATTTTCCCTCCTTCATACACAACTTCTGAATGCACACTGAAGAGCATCTTTCCAGGGCAGCCAGTATTACCTGAGTTGTAACGGTTTACAGAGACAAACCATGGTCATAAACCTTATAGCAGGTGCAGAGCAATAAAAGTTGTCGGTGGCAATCAAATTCGACACAATAAACAATAAATCAGATGTATCTTAAATCTTTAATTAAATGTATCTCTAAATAAATGTAAGAAGCAGCAACTCAGGGTTTTTGGTTCCTGGACCCTTTAAAAATGAGAAGGGGTCACTTTCACTCATGTTTAAGATGCATACTGAAAAAACAAAAAAGCCAAAAAGAAACAACAAGAAACAAAACATTTCCAGAAAGTTTTTGTAAAAGGTGGCCAGATGGAGGCTACTAATAATCTTTGGGTATCACATGAAAACCAAAAATTCTGGTGAAGGAGTGAGTGACATACAATCTAATGAGGAAACTATGAAACACATATAAAGAAAGCATTTGTCTTTCATAGCATATATAATAAATGAATGAATAAAAATACATACATACCTTGTTGCTGAAATGATTAAAGTTTATCCTTTATTCTCTTAAATCATCCGAATAGTCGGCATGAACTGTTTAGTGTTTTGAAAGTAGTAGATATTCAGATTTTGATAAAGTGCCATTCATTTCTATATGTCTTCATACTAACAGTCCAGTTGACAGTTGCTTTGTTGATTGATGTAATTAGAGTATTTCTCATCAGTAACCATTCAGCGGAACATGGATTTGCAACACTGGTTTTTTAAGCCTGACTGCTAAACAGTGTGAGCAGCTACCATTCTGCTAACAGTAAGACAGTAACTTGCTTGACTGAGCTTTTCTCAGCTGAATTTCTGACATGTTTAGCCACTCGTAAATAGTTCATCTTTTTAAGTTTATACCTATTGCATTACTTAGTCTTGATGCTTGTGTCATGCTGTGTTGGTGTATGGATGAATTTTTTTTTTGGACACTTTTTTTTCTTGTAATAATCCCAGTTATAGGTAGTAGAGGTGTTGCTTTGTGTATTTTATTTTAATAACAATAAAGTTAAATGTAATATTTGTCCCACCAAGATCTATTGAAATGTTAAATGTTTTATGCGAAAATGGAAAGCCTATTCAAAAAAGTAAAGAGTAAAAAGTTTTACATTTTCTCCATAATCTTTAACTTCTGCTGCAGTTCTGGTAATAACAATAAAATCCCAATGGAACAATTTTCTGCTGGATTCCTGTGAGTGAATGATTTGACAGTCACCTTGTTCCTATCAGTCTGTGGGCTAAGGGAGCACATTAACTCATATAATCTGATCAAATCATGTTATAGTCTTTTCAATATCCATGCAACTTAAAGTGGAGCTACGTTACTGTACAGCCATCATTACCATACATGCAATAATACCCCATCAGTAATACCATGGCTTCTGTTTTCTGAATGGTAGTGATTCAGAATAGGCTTGCTGAAAACAGGCAAGAAATTAGTCACGTCTCTGGTAGCGAGACTTAATGTGATAAGAGTAGGTAATCATCCTCTGGAGATATATAATTCACTATTAATAGCCCATCTGACTCTAAATTTAACCATGACAAATTATTGGATTTCTGAGTCATTTTACAGGCTGCTCACACTCTCCATCTTTTCTACTCCCGCCCTTACTTATTTTAAAGTGTTGGTGCCAATGGCCCAAATCTGTCACACCTAACAAGGCTTGCTGCAAATTTAGCCTGTCAATATGTGTCAGGCCTCATTCATCAGCAATAACTCTTCATCTGATCTGTCCTTCTACTTTCACGTTTCACCACCGGGAGGCTTGAATGCTCCCTGAGCCTGCATAGTTCAGTCCCACCCTGAGGTTCACTGCTTCAAGGTTCAAAGGCAATGACAAGCAGTGTCCTTGCAAAGCAAAGTGCAGCATGGGGAGACAGGGAAACAGATCGGGGGGTAGACATGTTGCAACCAGCTGATCACACTGCAACATTTTGTGGCATGCTTGTCATGTGATTGACATTACCTGCTCTTTTGAGTGGCTGAGAATCTTATACCCATATGTGATTGTGTGCTTTGTGTCGATATGGTGACATACAGTAACACGTTTTTTATAGCAATAAAAAAACTACCCTAATACATAAAAGTAAGAATACAACAATGTGTTGTGAATTTTGTGGTTTTCAGAAGCTGAAGGGTGACTTAAGTGTTTTTGGTCTGGTTGGTCCATATAAAACTCCAGTTAGGAAATTTGTTATACAGACTGGCCTTGATTTTAGGGTTTGTTGTTTATGTTTTACTGCTTAAGAGTGTAAATTTCAGGGAATCAGTGTGACTTTTGATAACATGCTTTGAAGATGTATTTGACCAAATTAAGGAAATCTGTTCCTAGCATAACCAGCCATGTAGTGCCCTCTGAAAGTGTTTATACCTCTTGAGCATTTTTACATTTTGTCACATAAACAACACGACCTTCAATATATTTTTTGGGAGTTAATGGGATGGACCAACGCAACGTAACATTGTGACATCATTTTCGAGTGAAAAGAAAATGATACATGTTTTTAAACAGTTTTTTTTTTGTTTAGTGCATTTGTATTCAGCCCTATTACTCTTGTACCCCTAAATGAAATTAAGTGCAAGCAATTGTCCCCTAATTAAAAATTCCAGCTCAGTATGATTTATACTCAGTATAAAAACATCTGTTCTGTGAAGCCCTCAGAGATTTGTTAGAGAGCCTTAGTGAACAAACAGCATTGTGAAGAGCAAGGAACACAACAAACAGGTCAGTGATAAAGGTGTGGAGAAGTTAAGACCAATATTAGATTTTAAAACAATATCCCCACATTTAAACATGTCATTGATCGATTTGCAATCTATAATCTGAAAATGGAAATTGAAAATAAAAAATGCAGACCTGCCATGATATAATCATTAACCTAAACTTGCAAGTTGGGCAAGGAGAGCATTAATTAGAGAAGCACCCAAGAGCCCCATGGTAAGTCTGAAGGAACTGCAGAGACCCACTGCTCAGGTGGGAAAATCTGTCAGCACGATAGCTATTAGAGTCCACAAATATGATCTTCATGGAAGATTGACCAGAAGAAGGGTAATTGCTGTGAAATAAACCCATAAGTAGTCCTGGTTGCCACTAGGTATATAGGGGCCAGAGCAAACATGTGAAGAAGTTGCTCTAATCAGATGGCTTACATGCAGAGTGTTAAAAATAGTGATGGCAGCATCATGCATTTCTTACAGGATAGGGAAGTTTGTCAGAGTTGATGGCAAGATGGATAGAGCGACATACAGGGCGATCCCTGAAGAAAACCCGTTAGAGGCCACAAGGTCAAATTCCAGCAGGGCAATACAGCTAAAGATATTGCCAGGGCTATAGTGGAATATTTTAGATCAAAGCATATTCACGTAAGAACGACAAAATCAAAAAAAGACCTAAGTTCAACTGAGAGTTGAATTTATATGTTTTCCAGTCTGACTAATCCTGAATTGTGAAGAATGAGCAAGAATTTCATTTGTTTTAATTAGATCAAAATGCTTTTCATCAAAGTATCTTACCAGGGGAACGTTAATGCGTAGGCCACAGTATACAGATTTTTAGCTGTACAAAAATAACCATGTATAATTTTCTATTTACTTCACAGTTATGCACTACTTTGTGTTAATCTATCACAAATAAACCACTCCAAATACATCAAACTTTGTGGTTGAATACTTTTCCATGACATTGTCTGCAACATTGTTAAAGTTGTGGCATACCTCGGTAAAGTGGTAACATAGCAGGACTTTTAATGTGCCTGAATGAAAGATTTTCACATAATTGCCTTCTGTTTTGGTGTCTGCATTCAGGCATGAGTAAGAATAAATTTGAAATTTGGTTTTAACATTGCACAAAAAGGCAGGGAATGTTCTGTATGGAAGCTGTGAGCAGTTCTGATAATCCATGTGTTCTAAACAAGCTGGTAGTTTGATGTAAAATTATGCACACACCACAGCTTCTTCATTGTTGGTTCTCTGACATCTGTGGCATGCATTTGATTAACTGTTGTACCAATGTGCAGAGGTAGGTGTTTTTAATTTTTTTCTCTCCCTTTCTGTTCTACTGTGGAATTATTTTTCAGGTACGAGATGGAATGCTTCTGCATTTATTTTGTATAGCTCGCTCTTATATTTTTTCCCCTTGTTTTTTATAGCGTTGTTGTCTTTTCATAGAATGCACCACATAATTGTAGGTACACTCCACTGCCTGCCAGCCTTGAAGTTATAATGAGGTCTCTGTGAAGACAACAGAGAATCACAGGCTATTTTATCCTATTTTTTGGATGGAAAGGTGTGGGGAGGTAGCATGGAGGGAGCATTTGTTTGTATTGAAACTGACAGAGGGAGGCAGATTTAGAGGCATAAAGTAATGAGTCTTCCGAATATCCTATACCAGGCATATTTTAGCTGTGACATTCATTTAGACAACAAAGCGGATAGGCAGTAAATGCCCCCTAAACCCCAACCTTGCCCATTTTTTTTCTTCCGAGAACATAATCAATCATCAATCAATCAAAACTTTACTAATAAGGCACTTTTAACATACCATAAGGCAAACCAAATAGCTGCACAACAGAATAAAAAGTTCAACGTGAGTTAAAATCCTCCAGGATTTGATCACCATTTCCATGCTGGTGGAGTTCCAGTGAGGGAAGCCCAGAGTCTGTAAAAGCAGCTGAAAAGCTTCTGTGTGTTGATCAGCCGACGGGAGCACATAGAGGCGCTTGAGCCAGGTGCTGGACATTAAATGACTGAACTAAAATAAAACAGGCAGATGATCGGAAATAACAAAATCATAAATCTCCTGAACATCTCATTGTAATCCAGGCTGTTTCTCTTCTGGTGCTGAACTACTGAATAACTGATTCAAGTTAAAACAGCTGATCAAGGGGTGCTGCGGTGGCGCGGGAGTTAATCGCGGGAACCTTGTATGGAGGCTTTAGTCCTTGCCGCATCCATCATGGGTTCAAGTCTCGGCCCGTTGACCTTTGCTACATGTCTTCCCCTCTATCCCCTCCCCCCAATCCCTGTCGGTTAAAATACAAATTAAAGGCCATAAAATAAAAAAAAAGAGCTGATCAAGTTCAATAAATCTTTCTTTAGCGGTTTGCTCTTACAACACAAATGAATGTAAAAACCTCCAACTCTCAAAACCTGATCATAATCTAAAATCATCACTGACTATCTGCAAAGTCCTGAAGAAAGTTGTTATTACATTTTGGCAGCCAGTAGATAATCACAAAGAGCAGCTGAAAACAGGATATTGCCAGTTGTGAAGTCAACTGAACCTCAGGCTAGTGTTGTATAGAAAGTGAAATTGCTTACCAGACAGTAATAAACTGGTTTCATCTAAGAAAAACACACAAACAAAAAAAAATAGCTTACATGAGTTGATCCTGGTGTCAAAAGGAATCTCCTTCTTTTTTATTTAACTTTTTGTTGACAATCTGTGCTTCACTCACCAAACGATGTCATAATACCTGTCTTCAGTTAATGCTTCAGAGCTTTCACGTGATATAGCACAGTTGTGTTTATTTTAGGGCCCGCCACATTTAATAGCGCCAAGCCACCTGCCAGTTGTCAGACAGTGCGACAGTCATCAGACATGCTTCATTTCGTGACATACTGTAAATACCAGTTAATGGTTCTCTACTGCACTGGAGCATGTGTTGAAAAATTACTTCCACGCATAGTCTATCTCATTTTACCTGACCTTCAGGTTTTGTCACAAACATGATGGATGGCCTATGGGTTGGATGTCAAATAGTTAAAAATGAACAGTATGGATTTAGCTGTATGTGATAAAGATCCTGCAAACTCATGTTCTTATCTTCCCACACAGGGGGATGACGGCCTAACTGAAAACCCAGGGCTGCCTGTAAGTTCACAGTGTTTCATTTACATCTCATTATGATGCTCTGTACAGTATGTAAGGTCATTTAGCACAACGTTTAAGGTTGTAATGTAAGCACGAGAGTATGACCTGAAATGGCTAGATGGAGCTTTGTAAATATCACGGCACTTTTGCAGATCAGAAACTGTGCGAGGAGTTAAAACATCTGGACTGAAGTGATGGGAAGTGAGGCACTCATCTGAGGAGGCTCTGTGTCACATTACCATTGTCTGGGAAGGGTTCAAACAAGGAGCAGATAGGAAAAGGGGCTCAAAATGCCTTCTCACTTGGGCCAAAAAGGATAGGGATGAGCAGCCAGGCGGGGAAAGAGTTCAGCTCCAAGCCTCACGGTGAGAGGTGGAGAGTGACAGGTAGTGACTGGTTGTTTCCTACATGGGTAAGACATGCTCTCACTGGGCTGGTGCCTCCCCCTGCAGACATTTTACAGTAACACTGTGTTTTTCATTCTTGTAATTAGACTGACTTGTGCTTTTTTTCTGGTCATGTAAAATTCAACAGACAGAGAGAACACTCGCGCAGAAATGAAACAAAGTTCAACGAGAACACCCTAGCATTAGTTGTTCCTTCCCCTTTGAACTTCTCCTCATTCCGTCATATTATCATCATCAACTTCAGTGTGTTTTAATTTTATTTTATATGATATGTAAAATAAAAAATGATAAAATGATATATATATATATATATCACCATAAAGCACAGCATATTTGCATATGAAGTGGAAGAAAAATGATACATGGTTTTAAAAATTTTTTCAAGTAAAAATCTGAGAAGTGAGGCATGCATTTGTATTCACCTCCCCAATTTCAGTCTACAGACTGACACCTTTGCCAGTTTTGAATACAACATAGCTACGGCACAGTCACTATCAAGTCTAACCAGTTTTCCTGTCACTGCTCAGGAAAAGCCCCTCAACAGCATGAGGTTGTTAGTTCTCTTTTAACATTCGTTTCGGTATCTCACTATGGGACACGCCTCCAGCGCCTGTCCCCCAGAAGCTCTATTACATTACGCCAGTCTTGACTGGCAGGCGGAAGTGACGTCCGCTCCCATGGGAGGGACTTCCTCCCAGTATAAAAGCCGACGTCACATAGGTGATCTTCAGTCTAACACCTCTTCTCACTCCCAGAAGCACCTCTCAGACGGTCATTACAGTAACTTGAGTTAGCTTAACTGTTCACAGAGCGAGCTAACAAATCGCCGAACGCGACAGATACCCACTCTGTCTGCGCTTCGTGTCTGGGGCTGCAACAGTGTTAGCGTTAGCGTCACCGGCGAGCTGCGAGCACTGTGCACGGCTCTCCCACTCCCACTAAATCTCGTCGGTGCAGGCTAGCATGCCAAGCTAGCCTGTCGGAGGTTGATCCTGTGATGGGGGTAGCCAATCCCCTGCCACCCGAGCTTCCTGGTACTGATGAGAGAGAGCCCACCTTGGCTGGAGCCAGTTGGGGTGATCAGCTTGACGCTGTCGCGCCACTAACTGACCCAGAAAAGCTACAAGGCGGTGGCTGCATCTGTTAAAGCCATAAACGCTTCATCTCTTCTCCTCGCTTACCAAACAGAGTTACAGGAGCAGATGACTGGTACACCGATGGCTGATTTGTGGGACGAGTTGTGCATGGTGACGGACCTATGCCTGCGTCTCCACAGAAGCGCTGTCCAAGCCTTCCGGAGAGCCATGGCCCTGATGGTCACTTAGGAGAGAGCTAGATGGCGGAACCTGTCTAGCCTGTCTCAAAGAGAAAAGAACCAGCTCCTCGACACCCCCGTGGACCCGAAGAGCTTATTCGGCCCCGTGGCAGCTATGCAAAAACACTGTGAGGAAAAAAAGAGGGAAGGTGAAGCGCTAAAGCTGTTCCTGCCCAGGAAAGCGCAGCCCCCCCCCCCGCCAAACACCAGCCTCAGCCGCAGTCAGCGGACCGTGGGAAACAGACCGTGCTCAAAGGTGCTTGGTGAAGGAAGCCATTCGCTCCCCCGGCGACACCGGGAAACCAAGCGACCACTTCCGCTACTGTGAGCGCAAAGAAAAAGAGGCGCACTACCTAGGGAGCCATCTTCGGGGTGGAAGAGAGGGCTCTGCCAGACAACTGCACCCCCCCTACCAGGACACGTCCTGTCCCAGTTCGAGTTCAGAACACCACGTTCAAGGCAACTCAAACGGCCGGCAGAGCCGACGTTGGAGCTTATCGTTCAGAGCCCACCGAAGCGGAGGAAGATCAAAGCCACCGAGAGCTCAGTGGAGCCGCAGCTGTGGCCAGAAAGCACACACCAGTGCACAAACACATGCCAGTGTCTAAAAACACGACCTTCCCCCTTCACAACATGTTCAATAAAGTTGTTTTCTGTCACGCATCCAGGCCTGGAGCTGAGGGCGCAGCCACAACAAAAAAACATAAAAAATATGTTAAAAATAACACACGGACAGGATGTGGCTGTGCAGCTGCACATGAGGCCATAAGGGGGAGCTTTCGCTCCACCCTTGCCACAGCTGTGCATGAGGCCTCAAGGGGGAGCCCTCACCCTACCTCTAGCACAGCAGGCTGTTTTTTCTGTGGAAGAAGCAGACCTGGGGTGAGCACAGCTAGCAGTTGTAGCGGAACAGCAGATCCCTCAGTTGGTGTTGCGCAGTGTTTACACGGAAGCACCTTTAGGTCCACTGGCAAACAACACTCAGCTGTGGCGAGCGTGTGGACTGTCAGATTGGGTGAAGACTGTATCCAAGGGATACAGGCTCCAATTTGTGACAGCCCAACCCCGTTTCAAGGGCATAGTACAGACATACGCCCGGGGAGAGTCCGCTCGCGTCCTGCAAGAGGAAATAATTTCCCTGCAGCACAAAATAGCTGTTCGGCGCAAAGCAGAGACGGGTTTTACTCCAGATACTTTCTCGTGCCGAAAAGGGATGTGGGTCTGTGAACGATATTGACTCTGCGGGCTCTGAACACATATCTGAGACGGTATTTGTTCAGGATGCTGACACACGCAGCTCTGATAAGGTTTGTGGGTCAAGGAGACTGGTTTGTCTCCATAGACTTGAAAGACGCATATTTCCATATCCCTATATACCCCCTTCACAGAAAATACCTCAGATTTGCGTTTCAGGGAAAGATATCTGGTAGTATCTGGTACTTCCTTTTGGCCTCTCACTGAGCCCTTGTGTGTTCGTGAAATGCACCGAGGCAGCCATCGGGCCTCTGAGGGAAAGGGGGATGCGTCTGGCGACGTATATAGATGATTGGCTGATTGCAGCTCAGTCTCTAGAGAAGCTCATGACGCACGCCGAGATGCTTACTTCACATCTGACAGCTCTGGGATTCACAATAAACTGGGAAAAGAGCATCTTAACTCCACTACAAGCAATCACCTTCATTGGTCTGTCTGTGAATTCAGTCGAGTTCAGAGCGCGCCTCTCACCGGACCGAGTAAAAGCCTTTCAGGCTTGTCTGGCACTCTTTCGCAGAGGCACATGGGTGAAATTCAGGTTATTCCTCAGACTGCTGGGTCTGATGGCGTCTGCACTGGCGGTCATCACACTCGGCCGTCTACACATGTGCCCGTTTCAAAGGTGGGTGGCGTCACTCAGCTTGAGACCCACACGTCATGCTCACCGCACCGTCCTGGTTTCTCTCATATGTGCACGCGCGCTGAGCCTGTGGAAGCACCCCGGTTTTCTCAACACCGGCGTTACCATGGGAACCATCCTGACGAGGAAGGTAATTACCACAGACGCCTCGCTGACAGGTTGGGGAGCCACTCACGAGGGGATGATGGTAAACAGCGTTTGGAGTTCACAAACACAGACAGCTCACATAAATTGTCTGGAACTCCTGGCCGTGATGGTGGCACTGAGACACTTTCTGCCCTGCATCAAAGGGCACCATGTTTTGGTCAGAATGGACAACACAACAGTCGTTGCTTACATCAACAGACAGGGGGGTCTGCGCTCACGTCATTTACACGAGCTGGCACACTGATAATCTGGACCAGCTCACACCTGCTGTCGCTGAGAGCAACTCACATGCCAGGGGTAATGAACAGAGGCACAGACCTGCTGTCGAGGGGCAATCCCTGCTACAAAGAGTGGAAACTCCACAGCGAGCTGATGTCCCAGATATGGAGGAGGTCCGTCGAGCGGAGGTCGACCTCTTCGCATCAGGGGAAAACGCTCAGTGTCCGATGTTTTTCAAACTGACAGAGCGACAGGCTCCACTTGGAATGGATGCTCTAGCACACAAATGGCCGCCGGTCCTACTGTACGCCTTTCCCCCGCTGGGACTGATCATTCCTACTCTCGCCAGGGTGCGAGAGGGGAAACAGTCACTCATTCTGATAGCTCCCCGCTGGCCAGGGAAACACTGGCTAGTGGAGATTTTTAAGATGCTACACGGCGAGCCATGGCGGCTTCCCCTCCGCAGAGATCTCCTGACGCAGGCACGCGGAGAAATATTTAATCCGCGTCCGGAGCGCATGGCCCTATGGGCCTGGCCTGTGAGGGGTTAAATCTGGCTGCCAGTGGGCTTCCCCAGAACGTTATTGACACAATTCAAAATGCAAGGGCCGCTTCCATGCTTAGCGTGTATGAGGGTAAATGGCAGGCAATCGTGGGTTGGTGCGCAAAACCTATGGTCAGCGTAATGCAAAGCCCTAACTTTTCTGCAGGCACTGTTGGATAAAGGCTTGGCTTTTTCCACTGTGAAGGTGTACCTGGCTGCTATTTCAGCTTGTCACATTGGCTTTGGTGACAAAACAGTGGGGCAGCACCCCCTGGTGTGTCAATTCATGAAGGGTGCATGACGGCTCCGCCCAGTGTCGAGGAGCTTCACTCCTTCATGGGATTTACCTATGGTATTCGATGCGTTGTCATGTGCACCGTTCGAACCGTTGCAGCAGGTTGAGCTCAAAGTGCTTTCCTTTAAAACGGCCTTATTGATTGCTCTGGTTTCTGCTAAGCGTGTAAGTGACATTCAAGCGCTCTCAGTTAACCCGTCCTGCATGCAGTTTCTGGGTGAGTCAAGGGTTTTACTGAAACCTAATCCTGCCTTTATACCTAAGGTTGCTACTGCTCTGCCATGCCGTGCCCTTGAATTAATGGCTTTCTACCCACCACCATTCTCCTCTCAGGAGCATGAATGACTGCATACTCTCTGCCCAGTACGAGCTCTGCGGTTATATGTGGAAAAAACAGCGGATTTTCACAAATCAGAACAGCTGTTTGTGTTGTGGGCTTCATCACATAGAGGAAAGCTTCTCAAAAAGCAACGTCTTTCGCATTGGGTAGTGGGGGCTATTACTATGGCTTATGAGAGCAGAGGCCTTGCACCCCCTGCAGGTCTGCGGGCTCACTCCACTCATGGTGTGGCCTTATCCTGGGCGTTGTTCCAGTGTATACCTGTGGAGGAAATATGTGAGGCTGCCAGCTGGACGACCCCTCACACCTTCACTAGGTTCTATAAACTGGATGTCACTAGGCCCACACTGGCACACACGGTTCTGGGTGTGGGTTCCACATTGCCATGAATGCAGGATGCATCTGTCGGTCTTCGAGTGAGCTTATCTGGCAATACGGGAGCAGAAATATCCCATAGTGAGATACCGAAACGAATGTTGAAAGAGAACTTTAGGTTAAGGATTTAACCCCGGTTCTCTGAAACATGAGTCAGGTATCTCACCAGATCACCCTCCTTGCAGGAAGCGAGGAAGAGGTGTGCTTACTAGACTGAAGATCACCTACATGACGTCGGCTTTTATACTTGGAGGAAGTCCCTCCCATGGGAGCGGATGTCACTTCCGCCTGCCAGTCAAGACTGGCGTAATGTAATAGAGTTTCTGGGGGACAGGCGCTGGAGGCGTGTCCCATAGTGAGATACCTCACTCATGTTTCAGAGAACCAGGGTTAAATCCGTAACCTAAAGTTTTTGGTGTTTTTTTTTTTTTTTTTTTTGTTTTTTTTTAATGGCAGCATTCTATGAGATGTTCAAATCTGATGATATTGTTATTCTGCCTTAACCCTCTGTTTACTAAAGATGTGACTTCTGATGGTATTAGATTTTATTTGGGTGTATCAAGCAACTACAGATAAATTCCACATTTTTTAGATTTTTTTTTGTGAAATCAAATTGAAAACTTCACAATTATGGTCTACTGGTCTGTGACACAAAATACCATAAAATATACGGAAGCTTGTGGTTGTAATGTGAACCTTGTTTAAAACCCGAGATTATGAGGCAGTATGACTGCTTTTGCAAGGCCATGGATATACATCTATATGTTCTACAACCTATCATCACATTTAACAGTTGTGTGGACACAGATGCGAAAGGCACATGCTCTCCATGGCTTCTGACCAGAGAGTTAAAGGCTGCGGGAGATTAAAGGTGTTCTGTGGGTGGGTAGTTAATTATGTGCATATCATGAGGGGATCAGCCTGCCAATTTAAATCAACACTGCAGGGATACATAAAAAAATGGCCCTCTGCTGCTGACTTTCCCCTTTTATGTCGCCAAAATGCTTACGACTCCCACAAACCTCTCCCACGATTCATTAGTTACACCCTCATGGTAATTTTATTTAACAAGCAAAGTAACAAGCATTACCTGACAGGCAAACACAGTCTTAGCTAATGTTCTCACATTACGGCAGTAAATGAGTTGGTGAGCCTTAGCAGAAAATGTTGGAGATAGGCTATTAAAATGCCAAGTTGCTATTAGTGCATTTGTATTGTGTTGCTCGTTCCTGGGGTCAAACTGTGCTCACAATCCGACTAGAGGAGAAGATGATGATTTATTAGCAAAACAACTGCAGAAAGACTGAGGCATCTTTAATTTAAGACATCACAGGTCACAGCTGTCTCCTTTATAGATGAATCTGAACAATCTTGTGCTGAGTTATTTTCTTTTTTCCTTGTTATTTTGCATAAGGCAATTCTAACATGAGACTTCCATTTCATAACTGTGTCTGAAGAAAATCAACTGTGTGTTACTTTTGGATGCCTACTGAAAGAGGTCACAATTTATTTAGCAAAAATTGGAAAGCAGAGACGTACAGTGCATGGCCTTGTATTTACTCTGCAGCCTGGGGGGGTTAATGACTCTGCATCCCCTCTCAAGGCGATACCCTGCAAGGTGTCAGGATAGATTGTTATTGTCTTGGTTCTCTTCAGATCACCATGGTCAAGGAAAATTACATCAATAACCATTATATTGTTTGCACATAACTGTTATTGTTAAAACATGTTGACTTTTTCATCTGAATGAAATGGTTTATATTTGCTTGAGTTGTAGGCCAGAAATGAATGTCTCAAGAGAGATCAGATATTTATTTAAGGTTTTGAGCAGAATGCCTCACAAAAGTATTTATACTCCTTCACTTCTCCACAAAATGCATAGATCTATACTGTTCCATTGTGCTCTGGTTGTATGTTTAGGGTTCCTGCAAGAAGTGGAACCTGCGCCCCAGTCTCAAGTGTTTTGCAGGCTCTAGCAGGTTTTCTTCTAGGCTCTTCCTTAGTTAAGCTCCATCCAAATTTCCATAAAATATGACCATCTCCCTCGTCCCTGCTGAACAAAAGCATCCCCATAGCATGATGCTGCCACCACCATATTTCACCATTTGGGGAGGCTATTTTCAGGATACCACTAGAATTTTTTTTTTCTTTTTTGCGTGAAGCTGAAAAGGTTTAACTTTGGTCACACCTGACCATAGCATCTACATGTTTGTTATGTCCCCTACATGGCTTGTTGCAAATTTTAAACTGGAGTTATTACATCTTTCTTTTAACAGTGGTTTTCCTTTTATCACTGTTCCATAACGGCTACAAATTTAGAGTACACAACTAATAGCTATTGTGTCAACAGATTCACCCACCTGGGTTGAGGAACTCTGCAGCTCCTCCAGAGTAACCATATGCCTCTTGGCTTCTTATCTGATTAGTATTCTCAGCCATGTCCTGGAATGTTTGCAGCAGGAGCTTTGCAAGACATGAAGTCAGATTGGGGCACAAGATCTAAATATACATATACATAAACTCTAAAGCCTAATTTCTATTTTAATTCATTGTTTTATATTTAAGCCAACTTTTAATTGCAAAGATAAACTGTATAAACTAGTAGTTTGTCTCTGTCACTTTAAACTTTATGGTCTAATTTTATTTTTTTACATTTTGAACACTCAAAATTAGCTCTTAGGGCACTTTGTGTTTTTTTTTTTAACTGTTTTAACATTTTTCTGAAATTACATCACAAAGTTTACTAGGACACAGATGATCTACCCATTAAAATGGGTCTGGTGACATCTATGGTTTGCAGTTGAGTCATGTCCTGTTTTTCATTTCCATTTTCAGATGAGGGATTGAACAGTGATCAGTGACACATTCAAAGCTTTGGATATTGTCTTATGATGTACTGTATTTTAAACTTTGCTACAATTTCTCCCCTGACTGGTTTGATGTGTCCTTCGGTCTTTATATTATTTGTTCTAAGAACAAACTACTGACAGACGGACTCCATGTACTAATTAGGTAACTTCTGAAGACAGTTACTTTCACTGGATTTTATTTAGGGGTATCAGAGTAAAGGGAATTGGACACGAATGCTCACCCCATTTTTCTGATATTTATTTGTAAAAAGGATTCCAAAAGCATCCTTCTTTTCCTTGGCTTCATAATTATGTGTTTTGTTTTTTCTTTTTTGTGGACATACCACATAAAGTTGTGATTAAATATGTTAATGTATGTGGTTGAAGAAGTGGAAAATCTTTAGTGGTCTGAATACTTTTGCATTGCACTTTTTCTTACATGTTCACATATAGTTTTGATATGATGCTTTATTTTCCTGTAAACCAAAAAAACATCTTCATTTAACTCTTTCAGGTCTTTCAAGGGGATAAAGGAGAAAAGGTAAAGCTTTCAGGCATACAATCACTTGTTTGTCTTGCTGAAAAAAGTTAACATGACATGTTTTCTCTCTCAGTCAAGCGCAACTATTAGGTTGGACAAGAAACTATTGAAGCACCATATGCACTCACTTGAACAAGAACATCAACTCAGAATATACTTTGATTAGCTTGCTAATAGTTTCTTATCAGGATACTTTGTAGAGTAATGGAATGAAGCCCTGATCAACTGAGGCTGCAAATTGCCTATTAAGGAGATTTGGAGAAGCTATTCTAGTATTGAAACTGCGACTTTACATAGTCCTTCCCACCTATACATTTAATTTTGACTAAGCTAATTCTTTTCTTATAAGGGGAGCCTTTTTACATCTTATTGCTGCAAATAAGCTCCACTGGTCAGCTGACAACATGCGGCGCAGACCTCTGCCCGTGTCAGATTTTACAAGATGCAAAAGTCTCTTTGCAATGTTAAATATAGTACCTAATTCTCCATAATACATGTCCTCTCCCTAGGGATCAGCTGGAGTGCCGGGTCAGCCAGGCAAAGAGGGCAAAAGGGTGAGTAAACAGAGACAGTTAACCAGTTGTGTGGCCTGGCTTGATCTTGTACTGACTGAGAGGCCTTGGCCTGCAGGAACAGCAACTGAGTGGCTGTTGTGTTTGTAGATGACCCGTCATGGCAGTGGGCCTAAAAAAGCAGGGAAGAGTCTGTGAGGGCATGCTGTATGACAATTAATGAATGGGATCCATGGTCAAAGGGTCATGCACACACTCACAGTATGACTGGCAGCACACATGGTGACGTCCCAGTGGGTAGCTGTGTAGGGCGGTATTAAGTTTCTAAAAGCTCGATTTGGAATAGACACAATGTCTGTGACTGATTCAATGGCTACATAATACCATGTTTATTTATTTGTCACTTCTGATTGTAGTGAATGTGGTCAAGAATAAATGTGTCTGGAGTGTTAAATGGTGTCTAAATAACACACATGGTGACTCAAGTCTGCGACTTAGACTCAAGTTGCATTTAAGCTACAAAGACTTCAAGCTCTCTAAAGGCTTGAGAGTCAACTCAGACTCAAGTTCTGGAACTTACGCCTCATGAAGAATCTTTATTCCATGTAGGCAGGGATTAAGGTAAGTGTAGATGGTTTGAGTACATTATTAATGTTGTCCCCTCTGAGCTACAGTATGGTATAAAAATGTCATGGTTACATTCATGTATAACATACATTTGAGAACAAAGTTATATGTACCCCTGACAGATTTAGATTTAAAATTATTCTCAGTCAACCGTAAAGTTTGTTTATTTTATTGTTTATTAAAAATGGCATGTCAAAAATATTTTACAAGCTTTGCAAGTAATCAGTGGAAAAACCTTCATTATCATTACAGTTGTAAAACCCTTCTTAAAAGTGCTGACCAGCTTTTTGCATGTTTCCACTGGTTTTTGACAATTTATCTTTGGTTATGAACTCCAAGTCTTTAAGATTAGAAGGCCTCATTGTCATCACCCTAATCTTTAGCTCCCTCCACAGATTCTGTATCAGATTCAAGTCAGGACTTTGGTTTGGCAACTCCTAAACTATATTTGCAGTCAGAAGAAACATGTTGGTAAAATTAATAAATTACTTAAATCTACCAGAGGTATGAATAATTTTAAGGGTAACTGTATGACATCTCGGCAATCATTCTGAACAATTTGTGTCAGTACAAGCTTCCAAGCTTGTGTGTTTTTATTTAATGATACCATCAAGCAATTATTCACAGTGAGTACCAGCTCTTACACAAATGCACCTATTATTCTGTTAAAGGTTGCTTTTGATTTATCTCCGAGGGACTTTCACGGACTGTGGGCCGTTAATGGTTTATATTATAAGCCATTAACAGATTGGTATAAACCTCATAACAATCTGTTCATTTTTGTTGTAGCATCATAATGATGACCATGAACCCTGTATTTAGGAACTTTAGAGATTTAACCCTCCCTTCCCAAAAAATGTATAACTTGCATCTGACATTTTAATTAAGCTGGCATCATTACAAACACACCTGTGATTCTTCAAAATGCATTTTGAATGAATAACATACTGCAATTCTGGAGACTTTAAACCTGACCTGGACTACTAAATACTTTAATCTAGTGTGCTGTTAATTTAAAATGCTTCTCCTTTTTCTTTGTGCAACCCAAATTATTACATATATATATACATTTGCATATAGTAGATGATTGTTATTTATTCACAGGGCTTTGATTTTAACAGGATGAACATGAAATTATAGTGGTGGGAAGATTGCTCTGCGCAGGGATTTTTCTTTGACCTAACAAAAGATATATATTTGGGAAAAAGGTGGGAAATGTCTTTCCAAAATAAAAAAATTAGCTCTCCATTTGTCTCTGTATTATTTTTTTCATCCTATGCAGTATTTTTATAAAAAAGGAAAATAATACAACTGCAAAATATAAAATCCACACAAGAGCTTCAGAGCAACCAGAAGTAGGTCAAGGAAATATCAATTTTATATTAAGCTAACGTCTTGATGAAAATGTATGATGATTTTTGCCCTTCTTAATCAGAAAATGTCTCTTAACATCATGCTGCATGATCAGCTGTGTTTTTTTCCTCAACGGATCATTTCACTGAAGAAGTTACAGAATCTGTTGTGACTGAAGTATTCCCACTGAACAAAAGTGAGCACAAATGTCTTGGTATGTTGTCTCCACATCATTAGTCACATTGCTTTTCTACACGTAACCCTGCTTGAGAAGAAGCTGGGATATAGAGAAACTGATCTTTAGCTGCAAAATTTAGGATGTGCATTTGTTCTGAAATACATCTTTATGATAAAATTCCAATCATAACTGGATGAGAGGAAACAGAATGTCACTTTAATCTTGTGCCTTCTCAGTTACCTGTTGTTTTATTTTATCTATCTATCTATCTATCTATCTATCTATCTATCTATCTATCTATCTATCTATCTATCTATCTATCTATCTATCTATCTATCTATCTATCTATCTATCTATCTATCTATCTATCTATCTATCTATCTATCTATCTATCTATCTATCTATCTATCATCTATCTATATACAGTACTGTGCAAACGTTTTAGGCAGGTGTGAAACAAAATGCTGTAAACAAAGAATGCTTTCAAAAATGATCAGCGCTCTGTGGGGGCCATACCATCACTTCCAGTAAGTCCTGTTCGTCTTTACGCTGAAGATAGTCCTTAATGACTTTAGCTGTGTGTTTGGGTTCACTAGCATTTGGTACATTTATATAATATAAATGACCATACATTTATGGTCATTTATATTTCTGAGAGCATTCTTTGTTTGCAGCATATATATATATATATATATATATATATATATATACACAGTATATATATATATGTGTGTATATGTATGTATATGTGGAAAATCCAGACTTTGTGCTGTTGTTTCTGCTGAAGACACAGTTCTGATCTATTAATACCTCATGGCTGACTTCATGGTGACTGTTAATGCACTAAGGTTTCTGCTTATTCTTAGCTCCGAGAGTCACATGGAGTCCGACTTGTTGACCAATGTATGTTTTTGCAGTTTACCTATTTTAGGACTGGGGAGACATGTATCATTATCAGAGGCTCTCACCCAATTAGCAATTCTGGACCATGCCTGCATCTTATTGGTTTTACAAAGAGCTATAGCTGCTATACAAATGATGCAGAATGTCTTGATGCAGAAGGACTGCTCTAAATCCTTCATGGAATAGCTGGGAGTAAAAAGCTTTCATGAAGTCTTAGATTCAAGCCTGACCATCTCTCAAACTGTCCGCTTTAATTTATTGTTGAGCAAAATACGATCACTCTAAGCCATCTAGATCTACTTCAAGGAGATGTGGAGGACATTGTAGTCGGGAGAAGAGAAATAATGCTATTTGTACTGATCCTTCTCCAAAGCCTATAGCAACATATGCAACAGAGAATATCAAGGGTAATCACCCAAACCCATCTGCAACACTGTGTCTAATATCCTCAGAATCTTGATCTTGTCTTATTACTCTGATCAATGTCTGGTCAAGTTTGTCAGGGTGACAACCATGACAAGGAATTAATGGGAATGTGTTCCCACATTGCACATTGCCATTAGTGATAATTGTGAATGTGCTTGGTTCTGTCTAATCTAGACAGCACTGACACAGAATGGTAGGCCGAGAGTAAGACTGGGATCCAGAGGCCCATTATAGCCAATCAAAAGGGAAGATGGGGATTGCTGTTAAAAATGATATGTCCCCTGTGCTGACTATAGTTAGCTGAAATATTCATCACACTCAGTAATGATGTTCTAAGCTCTGTGTTGTCATTGTACACTGGCTCTGCTCCATACTGATGGTGGAGGTGAAAGACAAGCATGCTAAACAGTTTTTGTTTAGTCACTTGGAAAGCCAAGTATTGGGTATGCTCATACACTGTGAATGCCAGAGAAGTGCCTACCTGCATCACAAAAGTGTGAGAATAATAAAGTTCTGTACACATACAAAAGTGATGTGCATTTTGTGCCAGTGAGCACTACAAAAATGACACATTGCATAATTTTGCTTGCTCAAAATAGGACTGAAAACCTACACAGTGCACACACTGCTTCCTTAATGCTGAAATACATGAGAACGCCACTATGGGCTTGTCTTATTCATGTTGTGCCAAGATTTCCCTGCATACCCTGCTTCTGTAGCTGGCATCAAACTGTGAGTGGGTTTAGTACAGGCACTGGGATCATACCTTGGAATGTTAGCAGGTTCCTTCTGGATTATGAATCACTTTGAAAATTCCGTTTACCAGAATGGGTCTAACATCACATTAAGCTTAATTTGGTGCTCACTTGTACATATACAGAAAAATAAGTATTGTGTAAGTGTGACCTTGTGATATTGTCATGCATTGGGCCATTATATTAGAAAAATATGTTTAGAACGTTTTAGGTATTTTCTACATTTCTGGTGCTTTTTTGGCCCTACTTGTCCACTTTTTCTGGTGTGATTCTGTAAATTTGAAGTCAGATAAAAATTGTTTTAGAACCTGTTAAGGACTTGATCACTTGCATTAGGGTTTCCTGCACTTTATGCTCAATAGTCCAAATCTGATTTCTAGTTACTTTCAAAGAAGCAGAACAGCCAGTGATAAGCACATTTCTTTTACTGAACTCCTTTATAACTTAAAGGCAAAATAAATGCTGCTTTATATCTACAATTGTGATCCATTTAATTTTTGACAGTAAACCATAATAACAAATTTTAACTTAAAGTAATTTAACTTAAATATTTTTTCATGGTGCAAAAAATAAAAAACACAAGAATAAAGAACAACAAGACACTGTAACATCAAAATAAAGGATGTAAAAGTTACAGTTACCCATACAAGTTTCAATATTAGCTACCCGTTGCCCAATATTGCACTTTCTGCTTTTAGTTCTTAAAACTGAGGCTATATGAAATTCAACTTGTCAACTTATTTTTGGGCAAATTCAGTTTTATTTAACCTAATTAAGTAGTTTGCATTTAAACAGCTCTATAGAAAGGTCTATGGAAAGGTCTATAGAAAAATAACCCACAGCTTTAATTTTTGTTTTATTTTAATGCTTTTTAAAATTTCCTAAAACTTTGCTTGTCAGTTATCTCTAAGTATTTTTGTAATAAAAAGTAATTTTGGTAAAATACATAGCCATAGACATCCTGTTAGCCACAGTCTTTCTTTATTCATCATGCATTAACTGGCTTGTGGAAAGCTGCTATAATGTTGTAACTGCACTTCGCCTAAAACATGCAATGTTTTATCATTATTCTCTAAAAGACTGTCTGACATATAGCTTAAAAAGTCATTAGTTAATCCACATCTCTTTTTGCTGAAGATCTTTGCACTATGAGATGTTTGCTGACCTCAGTGACTAACATTAGCTTGCTTCCTGGCTATGCCTTGTGAATATTTTGATGGACAAAACTTACAAGAGCTGTTCAACTGTTTCATAAACTAAGTACTTTGCTTTAAGTAAGTGGATTGTAATTATTAATGACTGGTGTTATAGTAGTGACGTTTGCTTAGTTCAGGTCTCTTAAAGAGATGAGGCCCATCTGAACAGGTCACATCACACAGACAGACACAAAGGGTCAGCAAAAACTAAAGCTTCTGTTTTACTGTGATTTTCAGTGTAAAGAGTGCACTGAAACTTCGATTGCTAAAATAAAAACCCAGATTTGTTAGATGAAATCCATAAATTACCAAATTCTATGATGATCTATATTTTACAGTGGATTCTGTTTCATTCGTATGCCTAATCCAGATCTATTTTGAAATCAAAGAGCCCTTAAATAATATGTGCATTTGGTCCACATTGACTTTCCCTTTTGTTCTGTATCGAGATCTGATTCCAGACTTTGAGAATCACAGATGTTAAAACCCCAGAACTGACTGAATTCGCAGAACATTATTTGAATGCAAAGTCTTGGAACCCCCACTCTAAAGGGTCTCCTCTTTGGAAAGGTGTCATAACCCTCCTTTCCATTCACTGTCCCAGAACCAGGCTTCTCCACGCTGCTCGTACTCTCTACTCTGCACTAAACCTGTTGTGTTTCCATTGACACGTTGATGGCTGGAGTTATGGCTAGAAGCCCCACCTCCTGCCATCAGAGTCATGCGCTGTAAAGCTCTTAACCATACTGTTTTGGGGTCCGGGGTGAGCCTTTTCCTTTTCCTATCTTTTCATTGGTGTAGAGGTGATGGAGAGGCAGCGTAAGATGGAAAGAATTCCGCACTATGAATTAGGTGTTCTGTTTAGTGACCTCTACTGTTTGTCGTGTGCTTAAAATAATTAAGCTGCCTCTAGCGGCTCTACTTTGAATAGCAGCAAAGGTGCACCCACATGGCTTACCACAATATTTTAGTAATTTCTCTTGAGTTTTTCAAGATTATCTTGGCTCTGCGGTGTGCAGTAAAATTAATGGCTTGTCATAATATATTCTGTCCGCTACCTTTGTGAACACCTTCTCATGCTGCTGACATACAGCTCAGTACAACCATGGCCAATCAGTAAACAGCAGTCTCTTCATGTCACATTTCAGCCCTACCTGCTGAAGAGCAGGTGCCAGATGTGCTGCACATCCACTTATTAGATTTTGCTGGGTTATAGAGAATGAAACAATAGCCAGCCAAAACGGAAGGAGCTTATTTTGCCTAAAGATGTGTATTCTTTAAATGAATCATTTATTTGTTCACTAATATATTCAGATTTAGTTAACTTCTCATTTCTGTTGTGTTCAGCCTTTTTCAACAAAGAGTGAACAGTTTAGTACATTTGGTAACTAAATGGATTGGGTTTGGTGAGTGGCTACTCAGTAGCAGACACTGATGTGACTTTTGTCTGCGAGGTTTTGAGGTGAATAATTCATATTCTTTGCTGTAGATTTTTTATTGAGTAAGTTGTGACATTTTCCATTATTACCGCCATCCAACTGTCTGTGAATCCTGTTTGTTTCACTGAATAACAAAGGTTAAAAGGCCTACAATGTGTTGCTGGCAAGGTAACACAAAAGAAAAAGGAAAAAGCCACTAAAAGTCAGTTAAACTCTGGGAGTAAACGTTTCCTGAAAAATTTTCCATATCGATAAAAATAATGAAAGAATCCAGCCAGATTATTGATGGTTATTGGGGAAGCATTACAGAGTGGGGCTGTGAGATATGACCAGCTTTCGATTTTACTGACAGGTGATTCATACTGTGTTTTATTAGTTGTCCTTTTCTATCCTCCTGCGTTAGACCAACCATGGTTACTAATTATAGTGTCTAAGACAGTAATTACTCACTTCCAAGTCATAATGTTGCATCTATTCTTTTCTTTGAAATTATACATGATTAAATGTAAAAATAAATTTTTAGGTAATGCTTTTTTACAGAAATATGCTGGCAATGAGTACAAACATTGCCCTGAAACAATAATAAATGTGAATTCAACATAGCCCTATGCCAGAGCCAGTCCAAGGCTGTATGGGGCCCTAAGCACGATTGCGTTTTGGGGTGCTCTTCTAGCTAAGCCTGCTGCATTCATTACAAGTTCAGAGTTAGGGAGGATGGGCAAACTTTATTGTTTTGTTCACATGCAACAATGGCACTGAAGGCAATTACTCGCTGATCTAGTTGCAAACAATAACAACATGCATACAATGTGACTCCAGCTTAGATATAAGCAACAAAAATAATTACATCAGCATTAAAATATCCTAACCCCTTGTAGACTGTTGTCTTGAATTTACCTCACACCACAGAGCCACTGTAGTGTATACCAATAATGCTTGTGGATTCTTATGAAACACACACCAAGGATCATTTTGAAACACTTTGTTGCAATCTAATGGTTGTAGTTATGCCATGTCTATGTAATTGGGCTAATTTGCATACTAAATTAATATTTAAACATACATTATATTCAAACAAACAAGCTCTACATGTTTCACAATACAGATATGATTATTTTTTAATAGAATTGTAAATAGATTTAGAGAGCGAGAGGCTAACCTTTAGAGCAGTGTTTTTCAACCCTGGTCCTCAAGGCCCACTGCCCTGCATGTTTTAGAGGTATCCCTGCTTTAACACACCTGACTCAGATGATTGCACTTCAGTAAAAGCTGGTAATCAGCCATCAAATTAATCAAGTGTGCTAAAGCAGGGAGACATCTAAAACATGCAGGACAATGTGCCTTGAGGACCAGGGTTAAAAAACACTAATTTAGAGAATTGATGACATGCTGGTGCATCAAACTCAATATTTGTCAATTTTATTCATGTCTCATTGGTAATATATTTTAGAAATAGACTTTAAACACCATCTGGCTTTGTTTCCATTGATGAAGATTTTGACAATAGAATAAAACAATTTGAAGGCAAGTGAGTTTATTTGTTTTCTAAATTTGATCCATGTAAATGTTACCCTAACACTAACCCTAACCCTAAACTCAAAAAAAAGACAAATTTATCCTATTTATTTGTTTCACAAGGCTAGGTTTAGACATCGTGACACAAGGCTGTGGGTGAAGTTGGTGGTAAAACATATGGAATGAATCCTGCTTTCATATAAATCAATTCAATTCAATTCAGTTTACTTATATAGCGCCAATTCACAACACATGTCGTCTCAAGGGCACTTCACAAAAGTCAGGTACATACATTCCAATTAATCTTAATCATTGAACAGTGCAGTCAGATTCTGTTATTTATTCAAATTGGATAAAAAGTTTTTCTATCTAAGGAAACCCAGCAGATTGCATCCAGTCAGTGACTTGCAGCATTCACTCCTCCCGGATGACCATGTAGAGACAGTGGACAGTCACTGGCGTTGACTTTGCAGCAATCCCTCATACTGAGCATATATATAAGCATTTATATAAAAGATGTACAACAGATTTCTGTTGCAGAAGTCTTGGAATATGAATGGTTTGTCTGTGTTATTACCTGCTTGTGTTACTGTTGTATGAATATAATACTTCACCTTTCCTAGAATGATATATTGTTATAATGTGATTGAAAAATACAGTCACGTACAAAAATGTGAATATGCGTTCCAATGAAGTTCCTTTGTCAGATTAAAAGCACCTTTAAAAATAACAATCTTTTCGCAGGCATGTGACATAAGTTTCATTAAGGTCACATATCTGTATTAAGAATGTTTTTTTTAGCTTTAAGCGGAAAATCAACACAATTATCAGAAATAAAGGCAGTCTATGTGTAATTAATCTATATAATGAGTTTCACTTAGTCTATTGAGTAACTGAAAAAGAAACATTTCAATAATATCTTAATTTATGGAATTAGACTGTATAATATAAAGTTTTATAAAAACATTTTAATTTAGTGTGCACAGCGATATAATAGGAGAGCATCACTCTTAAAGCAGAATGAGAGACAACACATTTTCTCATCAAACAATATTACTACATATAATTTTGGGCATTTATCATACATTTGTCTGCTAAATGTATTTTATTTTCCTCTATCTATGCAAAGCTTGAAATGGGAAAACCCATTTCAAGCACCAAAACACATCAGCCCATTGTATAAATGTGTGTTCTAGGCACATAAAACTGAATATTTTAATTTATAAAACACAGGTATCTAGAAGAGTAGAAGTGCTTCAAAATGGCAAATGAACTGAAGGAAAAATACCTTATGTCCTTTAGAAGTTAAGATAATGTTAAACGTCTGGGAGTTTTCCATACAGCTGGTGCATTTGTTAAACCCATCCTGCTTACATTCCTAGGGTCCCAAGTCTAACAGGGAGCACTAAGCAGTCACAAAGTTTGCTTTTAACTTGTGTTGGCCCTGCCACATGTTATTGCACCACAAATGTTTTAGTAAAGACACCAGACCAGTCAGATACATGAAGTAATTTGGTGAAATTTTGTCCAATGATGTGGATGTTATAAGGGCATTTCTGTAATTCATAATGCAAGTGTTTTTTTTTTGTTCAGGACTTCAGTTGGAGTAAAATGACATCTGCTGTCATAACATGAAAATGATTTCATAGAAATATTCCAGATCAATTCACATCACAAACATTTGATCAGAAAGACTCTCAGTTCTTCCCTCGTGTCAGAGAAATCTTAAAATTTCAGCAATGTCAACATCAGCTGTGGGAGCTCTTTAAAGTGCCATTGATATAATCTGTCAAAACAGTAGGGAAGATAGCCTGTCTCATGCCTGCTTGGTGACTAGACTGGTCTACTTCTCGACAGAAGATAGAGATAATTTTGGAGGAAAATTGTATGTTTATATTGTTATTTATGCCCTGAGGTGAATGACAGAGAGAGGTGTCTATAAGTCCTAACAAAAGCACTAGACTTCTTTTTTTGTTTTTCTGTATTCACTGCCTTCAAGCTTTCACTGAGACAATTGTAACGTTATTTGTTCTACAGATACAAATTATATCAAGTGCGGACTCTAAAGCAGTACAACTATGTAACCATTATCATACTGGTGCTCTCTTAGATGGTTTTATATGGTTCCCCCATGGTCTAACCATTAGTGTCAGATGTGATACAGTAACTTTCATGTACGCTAAACCTAATACTACGTATCCTCATTGTACAGTTAATAGCTTTTGTCATTTAACCTAATTTGAAAAAGTATGCCACTCTCTGCAAACCACATGCATCTAACTGGAATGTAGATGCCTCTCCTCTGCAGGACAGAGCTAATGCTTTGAGATAATTGAGGCAGCACAGTATGGATGACATTCATATCATATCTAATGCACTTGACTGAGATTAATTTCGATGATTTACGCATCTGCGAAGATGAGCACGGGCCGTGGTAGTGATAGGGTGGGAGTAATGGCTGCAGTCTGGGAGCACGGGAATATTTGGCAGCATTTTCTTGCTCTATAGGTGGAAGCAGATATGAACCACCTCTGTTGCAGACTGTTGACCTCTATCAGAGCACCTGCAGTGCAAGATTATTAAGTAATGAGTCCCTGGTGAGAATACCAGTCTGCCTGCCAGAAGTTCGCCATGGGAGGCTGCTGCTGATTTTGGTTATACAGTAAATGCATAAAGTAACAGCACCTTGATTGGAGCACCTTGATTCTGTGTTTTTCTACTTGTCCAATTAAGGATGCTGTGTAATAATGCCGTACATTATTTGTTTTCTACTTAGACTTTGTTAACATGAGAAGTTAAACTATAATTCACATTTACAATAAATCTTCATTAATAAACTTCATTAACTAGAGCATTCCTCTTTATCAGATCAAAACTTATATTACTATATTATAATACATTCAAAAACATTAGACACATATGCACAAACATTGCCACATTATTGGTTTTATTCATCAGCTAAATGTAAGTGTTGGTCAATTTTAACATCTGTTATTGCAACAGCTGCCATTAGGTGTTTACAATAACTGGCAATCAGTCCTTCACATTGTTAAGGAGAAACCCACTCCTTTTAGCAGGTTTTTTATTGCAATCACAATGGAGGGCATTTTAGTAGGAATGGCCTGTTTAATGCTCATCAAACAGCTTCTCAAGTCTGAAATTTGACTAGGTCACTCCAAAATCTATTTTGTTTTCTTTAGTCATTAAGAGGTGAACTTGCTGGTGACCTTTGGGTCACTGTCCTGTTGCTTATCCCAAATATACCTGAGCTTAAGGTCACAAACTAAAGGCCAAGCATTCTCCTTAAGGATTTTCTGATAGAGAGCAGAATTCAAAGTTACCATCATATACAGCAAGTTGTACAGCTCCTGAGCAGCAAAAGAGCCCCAGACCATCACACTACCACCAAAATGTTTGACCCTCATAATGATGTTATTTTTCTGAAACATTGTGTTATTTTTATTCCAGATGTTGTGGAACATACACCTTCTAAAACGTTTCACTTTGTCTCCTTAGTCCACAGAATATTTTTTTAAATGTCTTTGGGATCATCAAAACTTCTTTTTGTCTCTTTTTGGCAAATGTGAGGCAGGTCTTTGATTTCCTTGGTCAGCAGTTGTTTTAACCTTGGAACTCTCACATGGATGTAATTTTTGCCCGGTCTCTTTCTTATTGTCAAATCATGAAAACTGAAAGCCATAGACATTGCTTTGTATCCTTTTCCTGACTGATTTTGGATCTGTTTTTGAATGTCTTTAGATTGGAGCATGACGTGTTGCTACTTAGAATCTTTTAGCCTACTTCATGTTGTCAGACATGTTCTGTTAAAGTGATTTCTTGATTCTACAAATCTGGCAGTAACCCAGCCTGGGTGCAGACTAAACGAACCCAAAAAAACATTGTCAGACATAGTTAATTTATAATTTAAAAAAGAGGCAACTACTTTTTCACATAGGGCCGTTACTCAGGTTTTCTGTGGCTTATATGACACTTTGTTTGATTATCTAAAACATTTTAGTGTGGCACAAAAGCATAAAAGAAGAGGGCAAGACTTTGTCACAGCAGTGTATACCCGTTAAATTGAATGTGGCTTACTTTTATTTTTCTATAAAAAATAGCTGTGTATAATAACAACATATTACTATACAAATAGTGTGTCTTTTCAAAGCAGTATTGAAGTCAGCTGCATGATGTAGATGTGTAGTTACAGTTTTGGCCTGACCTGATAAAGCTCAATGACAGAGAAACACAGAGAGAAGAATTTACAGGTCAACAGGGCTCACAGCTGAGACTTTATGGCAGGATTTTACACCCTTTGTGATTTTACAAGCAGGCGGAGGACTCATTAACCCTTTGCGGAACAAAGTAGAATAGGTTGTTCTTCCCCTTTCTGCACACAGTCACACTGAGGAAAATCAGAGAGGCGTGCTTTTGACACCTGTATTACACTAGGAGGTAACAGTTTGCCCAGAGCACAAGGCAATTAATCTTGTCAATGTCAAGTGCATTGGGAGGGAGGATGAAACAAAGATTTGACCTGATTGGCTATGAAAAGGTCTCTAATTCGGGCCCTGTTGGGAGAGTGGAGGGTTACAGGGGAAAGCGTTTGGCACATGCAAGGACAGATGCACAAAGCTTTGATTTATCTGTCTGACTCTCGTCCCTCCCAGTGAGCCACAATTTGGCTACATCTACGAGTCCAGAATAAACATGCATTAATTGCCCAATTAATTATAGGGATTAATACAGAAGGCAAGACTTTAATAGGGCCACTTTGATTGCACCTTGGTCTGTGGCTTTTCTAATATTTCTGTCTATTTACTGTATGTTTGTGTGTGTGTCATCGTGGGTTGGTTTAGTTGTGAAAAACCGATGCTCAACAAGGGGTAATGTAGGTCAACACACCCTCTGAGTATTACATAGACCTGTTATAGCTGGCCTGAACACAGTCCTCACTCACACATCTATAGCCTTTTTTCAGAAGCTAGTTTTACTGCAAGGAAGGAACTCTGCAGGCAACGTATGGATACATGTCACATACAGTAGGTGTTGAAGTTCATCATGGTGCAATACCCATGTCTTGAATTTCCCCATTGTTTTTAAGTGTTGCTTTTATACTTGTCAGGTTATAGAAGATTTGTTGCAGGTAAACAAACTGATTTAATGAAATATGTTGACATCCAAGAAGTGATCGGACACAGTTTTTAGTCAATCAGAACAAAATGGCTGTCTGGGAATGCACAAAGAATACTCTAGAAGTAGTTAAGTATATAACAAGATAACAAGTAAGATATAAGCATATAATATGTAAGTGAGGTGATGTAAGTTAAATGTAAGTAATATGTATATAAAATAATTTAATGATACACAAATATAAAACATGTAAGTAGATTGGAATACAATTCAATTCAATTAGAAAATACTTTATTAAACCCAAAGGGAAATTAAATGTTGCTGTATCTCATATTATGAAGGTTTATTCAAAGAGCTGTCAGAGATGCTGATGTCTTTGGGCAGGAAGGATCTCCGGTAACAGTCTGTCTTACAGCAGATCTGAAGAAGCCTCTGACTGAAGACGCTCTGTTGTTGAACCACAGTCTCATGAAGAGGATGCTCAGAGTTCGCCATAATGTTCCTCATTTTATGAAGCATCCTTCAGATAGGTAAGCAAGCACCTAAGTATAAAATAAATGAGAAAGGAAGGATGCAGAGTGTAAATAAACAAGTAGCTAATAGATAGAAGTATAGAATGAGAGTAAAAGACAAATGAGTAATACATAAATAATGTGTAATTATAGGGTAAATAAGCATACAAGGAAGGAAGGAAGGAAGGAAATAAGTAAGAAAATAAGTAACAGTTAATGAATAACTGACGAAGCACATTTACCACAAATAAGTAAATAATCAATATAATATGTAAGCTAAAAACAGATAACAGTACTATGTTTTCCATTCACCCAATGTTTTTATACGTTGCTTTAACCCTTCCAAGGTGAACTTTATTGGAGAGTCGTTTGTAAAACATAGTCTGGTAAGCAAAACTGATTTACTGAAATACTGTATGTCAATATCTTTGATGTAACTAGTTAGTACAGTACAGTTTTGGTCATGCAACCAGTAGACCTCAATGGCTTCAAGCATTTGGGAGAACCAAAGCAATAATCATGGTCACTCTAAAAAGAATCCATGGTTTTAAAATGTGAGTACCTTCAGACACTTTTGATCCTTGATGCATTGATTGTAGCAACCCCAAGTAAGCTCTGTCTGTGTCAGTTGTTTTCCCCAAAGTTGGTCGAGGGGAGAGAGGAAGACACAGAAAGCTGAGCAGTGCATGGGGAAAGGAAGCTGGATGGGGAGAAGATGTAGCCCTGAACACTGCAGAGCACAGAAGCGTGGTAGTGGGAGGCTGCATCACTTACAGCCCTGTTAGAGCCTGCCATCCATATTTTGATTTTTCACAGTCACCCTGCCTGCAACCAATTTAAATACATCCATCTGTGTCCACTTTAATGGAATGTAAAGGAGCAATGCATTGGCAGTGGCCTGATATTATACACATGGTACTCTCTGGGACCTTTTTGTAATCTGTTTTGCTTGGTGATATGAAACGCAAGACTTGCTGTGGACCAAAGAACACATAGAGAGCACCCTGTGGATCCCTGGCCTTAAATATTTGGTTTGTAAAATGAATCGAGGTTTATTCAAAGTGCATTTTCTCTTCGGTTGTTAGATATTGCAGCCATAAAACACTCAGTATCTGTAAACACAGGATGGAAGCAATCTGCTGTGCATGAATAGTATGGCCAAAAGTCCAGATGAGACTTTAAAACTGTGAAACAGCCAAGATTAATAACAGCATCCATTCGGGAATGTGAACATTGAAAAAGCATTGCTGACCCAGTAAGGAGCCAATGCAATAGGCACCCAACTTGCACTGAAACATTGTGCAGACATTCAGTTGATGGGTGAGTGTTGAGCTTATAGTTAAATATAGATTTATCATCACTACCTAGCCACATAAAGATGCAAATTCATACACTAAAGTAGCCTTCTTTCCACTCCTTAGGAGACGTTAAAGTCAATGAGCTCTTAAAACTCATGGCTGAGGATGTGGTAAAAGCGTGGCTGTTGAAAGGAGCTGTATTCAGGCTCCCTTAGGACCTCTGTGGCTCAGTTTCCATAGACATCTACTGTCTGCGCTTCCTGTGTTTGCCTTTGGTTTTAGTGTTTGCAGATCGTGTGCTGGTTAGTAGCAGGAGGTTTGCTGAAAGTGCTCTGTAATGATTATTTTAACCAACACTATGCTGCATTGTGTAGCTGTTTAGCCGTGTACTGTCACCTCTGTCACCTAGTATTGTGTGACAGCTGAAAAGACTTGTAATGCTGACGGGGAATTCTTTTCTCACTTTTGTACAGCTTCTTGTCTTGTGTTTGTTTCCGTCTTTTCATCTTTGTAAGCCCTTAAAAATCGCCTTTACAGTATTCAGTGTCTAATTGCCAGACTGCCTAATTAGGGATGTTACCCAACACACATCACACATTCATGCATTGAGGACATCCATCCTCTCTCAAAGAGAGCCTACAGTCTCATCGCTGGCTATATACCTTCCCATGCACAAAATTTGTGATGAAACCAGTTTGCCATCTAGTGGCTCTTGTGCAAATAACCATTTTGTTCTACAGGGTCTATGATTGAGTCTCTGTGAGGGGGAGCCTTCATGGCTCCAGCCAAGGGACTATAGGTGCAATCTTGGCCAGCCGAGCTGTGTCTTAAATCGGCTGCAGTGTCAGGCATCTCTTTATACGTCCCTGAATATTTAGATGGCTGGGAGTTAAAGAGCGCATTGTGTGCCAGTCAGAATGGTGAAAAATGCTAAGCTGCATTTGAGACCCTGCCAGGCAGCTGTCGGCTTTGCCGTTCTCTTCCTGCCCCGGCCGCTCCTCTTAACCCTCAGTAAACAACTGGAACAAATCCTATTTTATTGCGGCTTTTACCAAGTGTGAGGGATCTCTGCAAGCTCCAGTGCCCAGGCTTTTTCTAAGATTGTGCAGTGTCCTAAGATGGCATTCGGGGAGCGTAGTCTGAAGGAGGAAATTTGCAATGTCTGCCTCTAATTGGATCTTTAATAACAAACAGGTGCAACCAGGCTCTGTGTAGCGTCTTTTGTACCATTTCAGGCAGGTGGAATTATCTGCATTTTCCCCAGCAGCACAGATATTGAATTTGACTCAATTTGGGGCAGATTTTGACAATGCGTGCTACAGTGTATTGCACAAACATGCAGAATACTTATCCCTTTTTCTAACTGATTATAGAAGTGTTGATACTAATGCCCAGACTGATCAGTATTTCACACAAAAAAACTGCTGGGTTTATTTTTTTAACCCAAATGCAAATGCTTGGTCTATACTTTGAGGCTGAGTTTGGGCAATTTCAAACAAACACTGGGCCAAAAATTGTGACCCAGTTTGGCTCTTGTTATTCACAGACAGGAATTTTTAAGTATATAATCACCTAGCCAGGCTTCAATGAACCCCTTGCACAATGTGAAATTTTAAAAAAGTAAGAATGAAAAGTTATGCTGTATAATAATCGTAAGTTCAGTGGTTTGTGTTACTTGAGTTTGCATAAAACAACGAGTTTATTTGCTTAAGATACTATTAGCCTTTTACCTGCTACATACTTAGCACTAGTGCAAGCTAGTGCTAGGGTTCACCATTCAGACCTTAGTCTGAAGTCAATATAGACAGGCAATGTTTTATGAAGTGAGTAAAATTCATATTGAGTATGAATTGTGTTAGTTTCAATAGTTCTTGTCATTATTTGTTTAGTCTGGTCATTTCTAATGGGCAAAATTAACTAAAAATAATGGAAATAATAAGAAATAATGGTTGTTTAGTATTCTAGGTTATGGTCTATTCTTTTCAGTCCACCTTTTAGTAGCCTTAATGTTATGCATTAGCTACCTTAACCCATTGTTGGTTGGAAAACAGATCAGTGTTCATAGTCAAACCCAGAACCCAACCGTGTTTTGTTAATTCCACCCAGAGCTGGAAAGTTTATATCTGAACCAAGACTGGGTTAGAAATATATTCCATATTGAGTTATTTTAATCTAATAAAGAGATTATATTTTTTCTCTCCACCAAATGTTAATGATGTTAAACAGATGCTAGTGCTTGCTTGTGTTTCCATCAATGCACAAACTGGCTCCAGCTTTTTGTTTCTTAGCTCCAAAAATCAGTTTTTATCTGGAGGTGAAGGTGGTCTTATGGAGACCAACAACCCATCAAAATATTGTAACTGATATTAAACATCTTTATTTTTGCTCCATCTCTGCCTCCCTTTCAGTTAGGTCCTCCACAATCACCATCCCCTTTTGTGACACAGATAGCGTAAATAAATTTTCTCTTAACGCTGTGTTCAACCATTCTTGCACTGCTGGTATATATCAGCGCAAAGAAAAGCTGGCTGGGATTGGTTGTTTAGAGCTGCATTGTTAAATTAAAAAGATGACATTAGGTTGCCGGTATATTGAGATAAATACTGTGTTTTGTAGTTAATGGTTTGTACTGTGATTCTGTACAAAAATGAAACATTTATTTAATGAGACCACCAGGATTGCACCCTGACAGTGGAAAACCAGATCGATTCCTTTAAAGAACTTTTTAGAAACTGGTCGAGCCCCAACACTTATTAGGCAAATACTTTGCTGGAAAAACCCTTATACGATATGACGTGTAAGACCACTCTGACATTTCCTGATATTGAAAATAATTGTTTTTGTCTTTGTTTTACCTGAAGCCATTCTGCTTTTAGTCAGCTGTTATTGCTTAGACTGCAGTCCTGAATGTGTAGTACGGATGTGAAATTGAAGCAAATGGTCCCAAGTTTTCACAGGGAATGCTGGCTTTGGCCAAAAGCCTGAGAAGATTAGAAGCATTTGTAATATATGTTTTAGATTTTTCCGCCTCTGGCAGTTTCCGAGAAGGCAAACATTTTAAACAGGGAATAAACAATCAGACAGGCTGTGCAGTGGCAGCTGTTCTCTACATTTGTGCCTTTTTTTGGTGTCAGAAAACAAGTTCACATTTTTACAGCCTACATGTCTATGTTTGAAGTTCAGCTTCTTTTGTAACACAAGGAGGGAGGGATGACTTCTTTGGCTCTCTCTTACACTATGGCTGTTTTTTGTTAGATTATAATAGAACATACTTCTTCATCCTTATGTGATGTTTAAATTCAAGTCAAAAATATTGAGAAAAGTTTACTGCTTTAATTGTGACAGATAAATGACACATTCTTTTTTACCAAAAAGTAGGTAGTTCTTTTTTTAAACCCAGCTCAACAGTTCTGCCAAAAAGGTTCAGGTGGCTTTAAAACATGTCCCTGAAGGTAGGCAGGACTAAGTTCACTCAGAAAAAGTAGGGTGGCATACAAGTTTTTCAGTGAAGGAAAGGTAATGTCTCCCAGAACAATAAGACCAATTTTGCTTTGTAATTTAGCTTTCTTGAGGACACAAAGTTCTGCATAACATGTTGACGTCAATCAGATAAACATGGAAGTGTAACACTTAACTAGATAGGCCTTTTAAAGCAACATAAAGAAAATACTCAGTTTTCCTTGTATATTAAGGCCTAAATTTGGTGCTCTGGTTATCATTTCCTGTGGCTCCTTTAGTTTATCTAAATGTTAGGTGGATGGGTTTTAGCAGTGCATCTTTTTTTAGTGCTTTAACTGTGACGTGTTCTGCCCTCTGTTTTGTTGTACTGTACCCAGTATGGATAGCATGATATGGAACGTCTCAGGGAACATGTTGACATTTAGGATAAGGATTAGGAAGTCATCATAAAGGAGTGCCTCTGCTGTGTGTCACTGTTGCTGTTGACTTTGCTCTCAGATTGAGGTTTGTGTTGCAGGACTGTGTAGAGCCCCGTGGCTGCTGGTTCCTTTATATTTTTTCAATTCACCGCTGAACTGGAGCCAAGGAATCAGCTCCGTGTGGATTATGTTGGAAGTTCAAACTCCCTGTCCGTCTACATGAGGCTTTCTTACTTTCAGCTCGGATGTGTGCCAACTCTAGCTTTAGCTTGCACAGTAATTAAATTAATTCATGTAATATGCATTTTCACATTGGTTTGCAGATTTTTATAGTGGAACATATAAGTGCTTTATAAGAATATACGATACATCCTTTGATTTTTTACACAGAAAGCTGGTTCTTCTGAAACTCTGACTCCTCCACACTCCCTTAAGTTTTTTCCAACTCTTTCCCGTCTCCTCAGCAATCATGTCCTTCCTTGCTTTTCTCCATCTCTACCTCCATCTAATCTACTGCAGTGGCCTGAAGGAGGTCTTCACACTGCAGCGCTCAACTAATAATCAAGCACTAGGATGTTGTCAAATTTATAGGACACTGAGCGTTGCATGGCAACAGAGATTGTCAGGGTGATTCAACAGATGCTGGAAGTTGGGCGAAGAAAGAAAAAGGCTAAATGGCAGAAAACAGGAAAAGGAAGGTGAGGTAACGTTAAAAGCAGCAGACAGGAGAGAGGTAGGAAATCAGAACTAAAAATCAATCACATTCACAGAAGGGGAGATTAAGAACTGAACAGGACATATTAAAATTGAGTTAAAGTTGTCTTAGCCATCAAAAAGAAATCTCAGAGATCAACTTATTCTTTGTGGTAATGTATGTTTTACCTTGTTCCCAAGTTACTCAAGCCACATGGATATTTTTACTTTGAAATTTTACACAGACGAAAAGATTGTTTGTTATGATTAATTTAATTGCAATTAGTTCCTTTCTTTCACAACTATGACATTGTCATACTTTTTTAAAATCTTTCTTCCTTTTTACAATAAAGTTCAAATCTTCATATTTCATTTCCTTTTCATCCTTGTTGCCTAGTGACTGCCTTTGGGCTGTAGTACATCTTAGGTTGTCACCTTTCTTCAGATATTAAATCCATTCATCATAAAAAATCAGTTATGAGTAAGTAATAGGTAAAACAACGATTATCCAAGTTAAATGATTTTTACATGAGTTATAGACAAGTAAGTGACAAGTAAGTCTATAATAAGTAAACAAGTAATAATTAAGTAAAGATATAAGTATGCATCAAGGAAGTAAGTAATATTTAAATAAGTAGCACATATGTAAGTAATACATATATAATAGGTAAAAAGTAATGTTTATTAATATATACAAGTAAGTTAGTAATTAAGTAAGTAATAAATAAGCCAAGAAAAGTAATACATTAGTAAACATAATAAATAGATAAGTAATTACTAAGTATATATTTATTGATAAAAATATGGCTAAGCAAGTAAGAAAATAAGTATGTACCAAGTAGGTAATAAGTAAATATATGTATATAAGTATTAGGTAAGTAATACCAGAGTAACAAGTAAAAAGTAGGAGGTATATTATTAGGTTGTACATAAATGAACGCTGAATGATAAGTATATTTATTAGATAACAAGCAATAATTGTGTATGTCATATGTAAATGATAATATAATATGTAAGTAAATTCATAAGCAATGGATAAACAAGTTATAGGTAGATAAGTTAGTAAGCGATTATATACATATAATACATAACTAAGTCATAAATAAACCAGTATTGTGTAAGTATTCACCAAGTAAGTAATAAGTAAATAAGTATGCAGAGAGTAAGTAAGTAATAAGTAAATAAGTATGCAGAGAGTAAGTAATGAATACAATAATAGTAAGTAAATAAAAATATAATACATAAAGAATATATATATATATATATATATATATATATATATATATATATAATTGCATATAAGTTTAATAAGTAAGGCTATAAGTAAAAACAAACAGATAAAAAATGCTCTTGCACGGGTTCTTAAACAAAAAACACCAACTAGTGAAATGCTTGTAGATCAGTCAATAATATCAACATGCAGAAAACTTTGGGCACTGTCTATCCTCGAGGAAAACAGATTTGCTGAGCGTATCATAATGCTACATCTTTCTTGACTATCTCAGAAGTCCGGATCTGTTTGGTCCGTATACAGGTGCTTATCTTTTTATGTCACTGTCAGTTGTTTCAGTTTGGACAGTCAACTGAGTGGAATGGCGATGACAGCTGCAGTACAATTTTCTCTTGTCACCATGTGCTATTTTAGATAAAGTGCTAACTGGGGGTCTCCTTGTCAGTCTAACTCCAATAGATCTCATTATGCTTAATACAATTACATGTGGTGTGAGTCCAAAAATGTTGAAAAAATATAATTATGAGATAAAGACTGAGAAACAACAATCCGAATATGTAAATAAGATAAACACAACAAATATTCACAGAAATTAAACATTCTACTTTATTCTAATAATTTCCCTGTATAACAAATTTACAAAGTAATTTCAGCTTTATACTGCAGAGAATCATCTAGTTTCTTACAGTGCATTAAGTTTGTCTTTAGTTACCTAATGGGTAAGCAAATAATGCATTGACCACTGTAAAATGCAAGAAGATAATTTGTCCAATTTTTTTATGTCTTTTTAACTCTTTTAGTAAACCTTTAGTAAACCGTTTCTGAAGAGAAGTTCTCCGATGAGCAAGGAAATACCTGGCAAACCTAAAACACTTCATTAGGAACCAAAGATATTAAAATATTGTCTACAATGTAAGTAAGCCTCATTAGATGTTAATCTTAGTTCTCCTGATGAGAAACGGAGTGCTACTATTTGTTCTCATGATTGTATGTATATAAATGGACATAAAATTAGCATGTACTTTGGTGTTAAAAGGATTTTAAGGGAAAGTGTTGGGAAATAATTCAGGAAATTGCATAATTCATGACCTACTTGGAATAATAGCACATGAAATATTCATCTTGTAAATTACTTTTCTGTGCAATCTGCTTTTGTTGTTGTGTTTAGAGGAGGAAAGGGCAGCAGTGTGGACTGAGGCAAGAACACATTGTTTCTTTTTCCCTTTCTCAATTGTAGCAATGACTCAGTGTCTACCTGTTAATTATCTCTGAAGGAGAAAAAAATTAAGTAGTATCTCACCATAATGCTATCTTGTGAGAAAAAGACCTTGAACACAAAAAAATCTGTTATGAATGCACGTTACATCCACATGCATAAGCACCTATTGACTGAATGCTGGCTCCTCGTTGTGACAGCTCTTTTTGCGCCGCAAACAGAACAAGGCCTTCAAAGAGGTTACTTAGGTGTTTTAAATTTGCAGCCATATGAGGCTGAAAGATTACACAGTTTAAAGATGCTGCTTATATCACATCAAGGCAATTTGACTTCTGCTAGCTCTTCACCCATTTATGTTCACATTAAAGCCTGGATTCTGAGGCATTAGAGGTGCATTAACACCACTGATCAAAAGATGGTGGGCAGGGCTTTGTTGGTATATCAAACAGCAGGAACCGAAAGAAGCACACAATTCCAGAGAGAAGTTACAGATGGGTTGTATTGTGTTGTTATTAGGGTTAATATTTACATTACTACACCTTGCTTTTTTCCTTTTCCATAATCCTGATATCTCTGGACTACAGTCACAAAAGTACACATGCAGCCTAGAAGCCTGAGCACACATGCAAAAAGATGATTAAAAGAAGTATCTACCGCTGAAGAGAAGTTCCTTCCCTTGCCTTTGTTGCAGGCAATCGTACATGTCAAGTTCGACCCAGTTAATCAAAGTGTGCGTATGAGTGTCAGAGGAAAGATTCGGGGGCGTCACTTTGTGACTCTCAACTTTTCTTTCAGGAGCCAGAGAGCTTAGCTTTTCACAGATCCACACTGCAGCTAACTCTGCAGAGGGAAGAAGTGTTTTTGCGTCACCCCGACTAACATACAGTTGGAGAGAAACACAATGTCACATTTCCCTCAGATGATGAAACTCATACTAGAAAGAAGTAATGGCATTTAGCCCTAATAAATGCCTATGTGTCGTATCATGCTTTTGCCATTTAGCTGTGGAGTGGATTAATACTGGTTGGAGTTGTTTTTACAAATTTCTTGCCAGCTAAATTCCTGGAACTTCCTAGTCTGATCCGACTATTGTCTGCTCCTGCAGAGCTGTGCAGATATACACAGCGTTAAACTCTTTTCACATGCACACAATCTGTTGATGTAACCACTCACTTGGCTTCACTTCAAATAGCATTAGATCTCATCAAAAAGTCAGATTTTCAGAACTGTTTTAATTATTATTCTTAGGATTTCACAATTCACAAGTTGTCAACAAACCTCTGAAAGAAATGACTTCTTCCTAACTTTGCTATGTGATACTCTGCAGCACTGTCTGGCTTGTCCTGTTTGCTCCTCAGGTTGATTGATACACTGAGAGAATCACACAGCTGGAAAGAAGGCAATAAACCAAACGAGGAAACAAAGAGTAGTGGGCCACACGGGGTGCAGCAATTAAGCTGTTTTCTTGTTCCTAATTAAAAGTGAATTAGAGACTGCGACAGGAGTTGCTGTCTAGCTTTATTTGCTGGTAGCATGCATGTGTTGCTGCACCTGTTGTCGTAAATTGACTCATCTTATACTCATCCTGTTTTTTTTCTGTTTCTTTTTACTATCCTCCTCAGGGACGTAGAGGAAAGCCTGGGGAGCCTGGACCAAGAGGACCACCTGTAAGAAATTTACAGTAGCATAGAAAAACTGTTATTGAAATGAATTTTCTGTATTTCTTTTTCAAGACAATATGCATATTTTTAATATAATTGAAACCAAATGTTTACATACACTGAATAAATATTTATTACTGCCTGACATTAAATCAAACATAATATTTTCTATTTTAGCTCAATTACAATTACTAAACTTATATATATTTGCTAAATACCAGAATAACATGAGAGAGAATACTTATAAAGATTTTATAATAGGTTTAGTTTTTCAAATTCAATTGGAATTTCAGTTATTTTGCATTATGTACCTACCACCTGAGCACATCAAGAGACTAATATTTTCTGTCAATTTCTATTTGCAACTTAGCTCAAGCTTACTAAGATTTAACTAAAAAGTGAAAAAGTGAACACCAATTTACAAGTCTTGCCACCGATTCTCAGGTGGATTTTGGTCTGAACTTTGACTGGGCCATTTTAGCACATGAATATGCTTAATGTAAACCTCTAAAAAAGAACCTCTAACCAAGTTTCAAGTCTTTTGTTATTTAGCTCCATTCATCTTGCCGCCAACTCTGACCAGATTCCCTGTTTCTGCTGAAAAAAGTATCCCCATAGCTTGATGTCTCCTATGCTACAGTACGTTGCACTGTGTATGTATTCATGGTGATCTGCACATGTAGACATCAACTTTGTTCTCATCTGACCAGAGCACCTTCTTCCACATGTTTACTGTGTCCCCTACATGACTTGTGAGCAACTGCAAATAGGACTTCTCATGACCTGATTTTAACAATGGCTTACTGCCAATCTTCCATAACGGCCATGTTTGTGGAGTGCACAACAAATGGTTGAGTCTCCTACCTGAGCTGCACATCAGTGTAGCTCCTCCAAAGTTACCACAGGTGCTTAGTTGATGAAATGAACAGTGGTCTGTAAGATACTCAAACCTTGTGGATTGTTTTATAACCTAACCATTCTTCAAACTTTCCTCAAGTTTATCCCTGACCTTATCTGCTGTGTTCCTTGGTCTTCCTTGGATGCTGTTAGTTCACTAATGCTTTCTAAAAAAAAACCTCTGAGTTTGGATTTATTGCTGGATTTATAATAAGCTTAAATCACATACAAGTGAGCTCTGTTTTCTAATTATGTGAGTTGTGTGCACAGGTTTGATTTTGTAGTATAATAGGAAAAGGGGCTGAATACAAATGAACGCCAATTTATACAGACTTTTATTTATTTTATTTTTTTTTAACTCTTTTCTCTAAACTGTTTAATATTTAGGTTCAACTCTGTGTTGGTCAGTCACATCAAATCCCAATAATTCACATTCAAGTTTGTGCTTGTAATGTTACAAGATGTGAACAATTTCAAGAGGTGTAAACACTTCTTAGAGGTGCTGCAGCAATATGGTAAAGTGAAAAATACACTGCAAAGAGTCACTAAAAAAACAAATTAGCATGGACGTGTATGCAAAGTCTCTGTTATGGTTAAATACCTGTGTTAAGTAGTTCCATGCTTACAGGGTATTGATCTGTTTGAAAAGTTACTGCACAAACAGACTATTCTTATATAAAACTCCAAGGGGTATTTTAAGTTAGCACTTGAATGTGTTTGTATTGATGAGTAGTAGAAGTGTGTCTCGCCCATTGAGTCCTTGAGTTATGGTCTTTTCCTCAGGTGTCCAAACCAATCCCAGACACTAAGTATGTGTTCATGTGTTTGTGTAGTGACCCACTGACTAAAGGGCACAAACAACACCAAGCATTAAAGGAGACAGCTTGTCAGACTCTTAACTGCTGATGTCAGAACAAACAGGAAGGTCTAGCTATTGTGTAGCTCAGATACTTTGAGTGTGTAATTATTTTTCAGCACAGCTGCCTTGATTGCACTATCAGGACACCATTAGGGTTTGTCTTTATTACATGGAGAAATCAGGACACACTCCATTCTGATTTTATTGTCTATGCCCCAATTCAGTTGTTTTGGGTATAATTGAGCTACTGAGTATTAAATCTTTACCATGTACCTGAGTATATCACTTCATTGCTTAATAAATCTTACTCTTTTTGGACACAGAGTATTGGGAGATTAAAATGATAGAACAGAGGTGTGACATTTCTAAATGGCAATGTCCTCATGATACCCTCCACATGTGCCAGGTTTACTTCCATCCACTGGTATTGACATTTATTACGGTCACCTGCTTTACTGAGGTTGATCTCAGGGGTGATATTTTGTATTCAAAACACACTACGGGGCATCACTCTGCTTTGCCCAGTGGCAGCAGGATGTTGAGGGCAGTCAAAGGGGGTCAGTGGTTATTTTTCAATGTCAAATTAGCATAACACAACAACAGCGGTGTGTCAGAGGGGCATAACAATGCCACCATCCAAATTTACCTCCAGATGTCCAAGTTCCAGTTGTGTTATTTGTTCTAACACTAGTGGAAATGTTAGAAAATATAATGTCAAAGACCAACAACTGCAAATTTTATTACTTTCAAATAGAATAACATTTTCCTGCCAATAATATCAGTCATGTGATTGTTCTTTGGTTTTTCTCATAGGGTCCTCCAGGAACCTTAGAAGGAGCAAGTGTCAAGGTAACATCTAAAATATTATCACAAAACATAACACTAAAATGGTGCCTGTAAAGTTGTTATGGATGATATCTGGGCTTTTAGCAATTAATGTGATGGATCATGAGTACCCAGTTGTCTATATACTGTTGAAAGCAGTATATAGACACTAACCCTAACCCTAACCCATACACTGTATAAAAACACCTATAACCTTTTTTCTCATTGGCTGATATTAGAATTAGGTTAGTTAGGTCAGTTAGGACTACTAAAATAATTAGTGTCTTATACTAAAATAATAAGAGAGAGCTAATTTGATCCACTCCCTTAAGTTTCCTTCATATTTGCTTTAGTCAAACATTTCGGGTAATCTTTCACAAGCTTCTTACAATAGTTTGCTGGAAATCTGGTCCATTCCTTCTGACGGGACTTCTATAACTGAATAAGGTTCGTAGGCAGCCTACATTTGTTTATTCACATTTGGCATCCTGCTCCTCCAATACATTTTCTATAGGACTGAGATCCCTTTGTGATAGCCACACTAAAACATTGACTTTGTCATCTTTATGTCACTTCGTAACTAATTTGCTTGTATGCTTAGGTCCATTGTCCATTTGGAAGACCCATTTTCACATAGTGTTCCTTCCTTATGGTGCCATCCATTTTGTGAAGTGCACTAGTGCACTCACATGTCATGATGATGTTGCTCCTATACTCCACTGTCCAGATGGTCTTCTGAGGCTTAAAGGCTTCCCCGTTTTCCTCCAAATTCAATGATGATCATTATGGCCAAGCACTTCAATTCTGGTTTCATCAAAACACAGAATATGTCTATAAAAACTGAAGTCTTTTTCCTCGTTTGAATCTGGTTTTTATGTTGCTTTTACAATAATGGCTTCTTCCCCGCTGAATGGCCTTTCATCTCTTGTCAGTACAGGACTGCTTTCACTGGGGATAATGACACTCTCTTAGCAGCTTCAGCCAGAATCTTCCTAAGGTCTCATGTCTTTTCTCTGGGGTTGATATGGTGCACATGTCTCACCAACACATGTTCATCTCTTGGACATAACGTTCCTTCCTGAATGTTATAATGGCTGAATGTTACCATTATGTTCCCAGGATCAACCAGAGGGCCACAATTCTCTTTCTAATATCTTCATGTAGTCCAAAGATGTGCCTACATTTAATATAAATATGAAGCCTACAAAGCCAGAGACATCACCAGTTGGCATTTAATTTGTAGCTGCCTTGCATTCTGCAAATTGGCCAGGTTGTCATTGTAACTGAGAATTAGTCCTCAACTGACCTACCTGGTTAGATAAAAATAAAATAAATCACAACTTTTTTAAAAGCATAGTTATCCTAGAATATGCAAATGTCTAAATTTGAAGAAAGTAATAAAAATGTATCCAAAAAATCCCAGTCATTATTCTGGCATTTACCAAATACAGTGAAATGAGATGAGACTAACTGACCTAGTCAGACTAACTGACCTAGTCATTTACTGTCATACAGTTAGGAAGAAAAAAGATTTGTTTTTAATTATACAATTGACAAATATTTTGTTCTACCGTCACCAAACCACAAAGAACCACCGGCTGCCTACCAGGCCTACCAGGCCTCATTGGGTGTGTAGATTCATCACTGACTGCTGTATTCTGCATGGCTTTCACTGGTCCTTCTGCCTAGAGGAAGGGAACATGTAAGCTGTCCAACCTTGAAAAAGAAGATAGTCTTTTTTTTAAACAAATGTCAGAATCTTTATTTATTTTAGGAACAGTAAGATGGCTGTGCTAGGGCTATTATATAATATTTTAATTACAGAACACACCAAACAAATATTTTTTCTTGTTAGCTTATCATTGTGTGTTACTGCTAGGAGATTGTGTCTTTTTGTAGAAATAAGTCAAGAAACTTGACCTTGCAGTAGTGATAGAACTGTGTGTTGGTTTTTGAGATCATTTTTACAATTGCCACTTTTAGATGACCTCCATGGCTCTGGATCATTTTGTCCTTTTCCAGGACATATCCAGGACACATAATATAAACCATTTTGCACCCCATGAACTTCAACAAATGCATATCAATATTTGTTGCTTTGTATTTAAGTATTTTCATGAATGATTAAGATAAGTCGTTTAAATGCTTAAATCCAATGTGTAAGTTAATTTTCTTCAAAATATTTTCTATTCAACCATCCATTGTCTATACCCACTTAACCTTGCAGGGTCATGGGGGATCTGGTGCCTATAAGCAGTCACTGGGCGAGAAGTAGAGGGCAACCTGGACAGATCGCCTGTCCATCACCTGGCAACACATACACACACAGGATAGACACCCGTGCACACACATACTCATACCTAAGAAAAATTTAAAGTAACCAGTTAACCTATCAGTCATGTTTTTGGATTGTGGAAGGAAGCTGGAGTAACCAGAGAGAATCCACGCATGCATGGGGAGAGCATGCAAACTCCATACAGAAAGACCCCAGGCAACACTGCTCTGTAATGTTCTATTTCCCTTCATTATGGTTCTGAAATATGATATATTTTTGCCACTGATCAAACCAAAGTAACTCTAAATGACCTGCTGCTAGATCTCTGTTACTGGAATCATAAAGTGGCATTTTCTTACAGTATACTGTAAGTAGACTATAGAGAAGTCATGTGTAGGAAAATTTCCTATCACTCAAAAGACATCAATGGCATTATAATACCATTACTTAATCTCACGTTACACTATGCAAAACCTTTCCCTGCACTGATGAACATTCACTCACTTCAGCATAGCAAATATTTGGAGTAGTGCATTCATAGCACAGTCTGACCTTTTTTTAATTATTTCAGCTAATAATTATTTACCTACTTGGGGCTGCTGGTAGACTGAGTATAGCAAATTGAACTTTCAGTCCAAGATGGTCAGGCATTCATTAAGTATGGAAAATTAAACAAAAACAAGATTGGTGCATCAAAGCAAAGCTAATTGTTCAGCCTTTATGCTATTACTGTACAGTCACAGTACATTTTACGCCCTTCATCCCTATACGCTGTCACTTATAGAAGTAACAGGACTTGATGTTTCACATATTGCATACTATTCTTTTTACATTTAGTCCCATCTAAAACAGCAAGATAAGAATCAGTGTGACAGAAGCTTTAGGTGCTTTCTTTAAATGACTGAGAAGTTTAAACACAATACACAGAAGGCTGTGTAAAGTTAATTCCTTGTTGCACTAACAAATTGTAATTCTGTTAGTTTGATAAAGATCCACAAGGGTGTAGAAAAACTATTCAAGTTGAGTTGGTTTAACTCAATTACTTCAAATGAATTCAATGTGAAGGTTGAATACCAGCTGCTGGTGACAATGTCTGTAGGAGACTAAAACTCCCCGGGTGAGATTAGATCAAATTAAATTTTCTGATTAAAAACATGCTTTAAGCAATTGCTTTAATGCCTGTTACCTGTGTTAGTGGAGATCTACAGTCTTGAGCAACAAGCTCTGTACCCTGCTTTAATTCTTGCATGTTACATGTGAATGCAAGCTTTGCCTTGGCTATAAATCAGTCATGCCCCTACATTATGGTTGCATCTTTACTGTATCCTTGTAAAGTTATGATTTCTGTGCACAACAGAGAAGCCAGTGTCCCAGGGAATAACGTCACAACTTAGTTTGTTCTAATAAAAGAATAGAGCAATGCACATTTGGCATTTACAAAGGCAAAGAAGATAGGTGAGAGAAGATGAACTAAACACTTTGAAGAGGAAACAGTCTTGATGGGCAGTAATAATTAAACAGCAGTCATCAGTGCCATTCCTTTTACACTTTTCAGTCAGGATCGACTGAAGTGAGGCCATGCTGCTGCTGGTGTAGTGTCTGTGTGAACTTAGACTCCTCTCACCCTCTCAGCACTATCTGACTGTTAAGGAATAAAAGACAGAAGGAGAGTTCTGCTGTGCAGGATGTGCTGGGAAAGGCAGAGATTTTTTGAATTACATCTACATAACTGTGCCCCCCCACCAACGGTCTCCAATGGGCTCTGACAGAACACTGCAGATATTGACAGAGAGAGTGATGCCGACAGCCTTAATTGCAGTTTGATGACTCTGGGTGGCTCAAAGTAAACACATCACCCACAGTCAGCCACAGGTGGAACTGTTCCCTGGGCTTTATCATTGTGTAAATACAGCAGTAATCTACATAAACACTGACCGTGCTGCAGTTAATCTCATTTGAAAGGTTTATTCACTTGTTACGTGGTCTTTGGCTTGTAAATTGGCTGTGAATGATGTTCTGTGTAGATCTAACTGAGATAACGAGAGAAGTATGGTGGTTTGAGGCTTTGACAGAATGCAGGGCTCAAGTTTTTCACAACAGGTGACATCCAGGGTAATTCCAACTTTCCATTAAATGTGATTCACGTTGAGTGTCAACCATAACTCAGTACAAACTGCCTCCACAGTGGCAAATCACTTTTAGTGTACAGTGTAGCATGGGCAAAACAGTTCAAGAAAAAAGGACATGACAACATTTATACACAACTGTGATTTTAAAAATGGATGGGATGCAATGTGAAGGTGAAGAATGTGAGCATAATTTAAAGATTGTTTTCTCTAAAATATACATGATTGTTTTGAATTTGGCATAAAATGCTCCTTTATGAGACAACAAAAGACTCAAAGGGGCTAAGAATGCAATTAACCTTGACCAGCATCTTGCAAATTGATTGTTTAGCATAACATATCAGTAAAATGATTAGTTAATAAAAGTACATAACACAGAGGATTAGTAAACTATCCTAATGGGTTTTATACATTACACATGAGACCCTGTGTTTCTGTCCACTTTGTCCATATAGTTGACACATAATCAACCATCTTTTCATTGTATAAAAATTCTCACCACTTCTGCTAGATTCACTGCCATCTTGGCAGTTAATTAAGAAAATAATAACTCTGACTCTGAAGGAGCTGACAGATCAATATCAGTCTTGTCCTTGTGTACAACCACTCATCACCGTTTTTGCTCCCATTTGAGACATCATCTAGTTTGCTTTTGTAATCATAGAAAGATGTAGACCCTTTGTTTTAGAAATAAAATACAAAACTAAATGGTTCAGCAATTTGTGGGTAAAATGTCTTAGTTTAAAACTGCAGATTTCTTTTTACAAATTATCAAAAAATGTAAAAAGATGCAAAAATTAAGGGCAAAGCAATTCTGACTGTCAGCTCTTTCAGGCACTCAGACGGCAAACAACTTGGAGGTCTGAGAAGGTAAAATACAGACAATTAAAAAAACAATCTCTGTTTCAAGAGTACTTTCTATGATAAAGAAAACCTTCTTACACAGAGTATATGGCAGCAATACCTCCATTAGTAGCGTTGAGAGAGACAAGCTAAACCAGCGTTGAGCCAGTATATTTTCAAAGAAAACTAAGTAACAATATTATTCATAGATTCGTCATTCGTATTCTCAATCACTACATCAACTACATACAACAATGTTGTATTTTGAATTTGAAATCCATGTGATTGCTGAAGCTTCTCAGAATTTAATTAAATCTTAAAGACAGCTTTTCTGCTAGTCCCTCCTCCTCAGCTGAAATATTAATAAGACAGTCCATCTGTTCATATATGCCAGCAATCCACTGATTTAATGACACCTTCTAATTTGGATGAGGAAACAGTGACTATATCTCATTAAATGAGTGGTGCAGTATTACTGTGGTTGCCATTGTAAGAAATCAAAGGAATGGAGGAAGGGAAACTCAAAATTCAACTGTATCATCTATTATGAGTGTAGGAGCTGAAAAGCAGTGATCAAATGCACCTTATTTTTTCCTCTCTCAGGTCTGTAAACATATGCTCCATAATGTCCTCACAGTCTCTGAAACCATCCCATTAAATATTTGCACATGCAGCAATGTTTGATGATCAGCCTGCTGTTGGTTACTGGTATCAAGATGGTTTTGACAGGTTATGGCTTTTAAAACAACTACAATTTATGTCATGCGGTTAAAGCACTTGCTTTCTTTGGCATCTTAAGAAAGCAAGTGATTTAGACGTAAGAGTGACCAAAGTAGCACAGTTTATTCCCCTTCACCACTTGTTGATGTACAGTGGTGGAGTATATGGAAATAAATCTGGAATACATGAAATGTCATGGTGTCTAAGCTAAAGGAGTACCACCCATCACTTTTATTAGGATAACACTGTTTTATAACATCATGGTAATTACACTATTAATGTGAATTTTTCTTCAAAATTTTTGTGTAATTACTGTGATGTTGTAAAACTGTGATAGAACTTTATTAAGGTCACCATGCTTTATGAACCAGTTCATGCCTACAAAATGGCATAAAGAAGAAAAAAAAGTGTTTGTCTGAATTTGAGTGTATTTGGTTGATTATTTTCAATTTTTTCCTCATAGCTGAGATACAAAGTTTATCAAAAAATCATTTGTGGTTTGTGACTTTGCATGACAAAAGGTCTTAAGAAGAAATCCAATTCTGTGAGGTGAAATGTAGATATTCTCCTTGGTTTATGTTGTTCAGAATAAAGATTTCTGTCTTATAAGTGTTCATTACCACCTTCACCATGGTTCAAGTCCATTTGTCTTACTTTAAGGTTTACTTTGAGTTTTCTCAACATGACTGAGAAGAGGAAATCCAGTGAAAATGCTCCAAGAATTCCTCACCAGCTGTGTTAAAGTGCCATCTGTTGGCAGACAAAGAAATTATTTTTATTTAGAAACATACTGCAGTGCAACAGGAGCTTAAAAATCCTCATTATCATTCAAGACTCATGTAACACCACAGCCTCATGAAGCCAAAAATGTAAAATTGGTTTCTTTTTAACTCCACCTTGGTGGGATTTTGAGATGGCACACGACTGTATGTTTTTCTGATTACTTATTCATAGCAACTGTCCATGCCTGAGCTTCACTCTCGAATCTGTCTGTCTTTTCACCCCGCTTTTGCTGTCAGTCACTGTCAATGGTGTGCTCTGTTCACATGCAGGGGGAGAAGGGGGAGTCTGGTGTCTCCGGGGAAAAGGGAGAGAGAGGAGATCCCGTATGTATTTTCCTGCTGTGACATTTACAATGCCGCCGTGTTACAGAGTCATTAACCAAGGCCTCCTCCCACAGGGTCAGCCAGGTGCCGAGGGGACCGGCGGTGAGAAAGGACAAAAAGTAAGTCACATCAATGTCAAATGTCAGGCAGGATGAGTCCCTCTGTTTATACTCCCTGTAACTCAGTGTGTTTGTGTGCTGAAAGGGCACAAGCAAGTTCAAGCAGATTTACTGACACCTTGATTCAGAGTCATTGTGTTAGTCGTCTTCTTGGACTCAAAATACCCTTCAAAAATCTTTGAAATCATATTGCAGCAAAAAATGAATCTGCAGGTGATTATTACTTGTTTGTCTCCTTAGCTCTATTAAGCGATATTCAACATATTTGCTTACTGCAGACAGATTGTAATATCTGGGTGTGTGTGGATGGGCGTCTCATTTTTTCCTTGTTTAATTTTGTACACATTGTATTTTGCGGTGGAAACTGGCAGCCATATTGAAAGAGATAATCTAGGTTTCATGCATTGACCTTGTTTTTTTTTTTACCGATTTGTACTTAATTTATTAGAGTATTTGAAAAAATATTTTGAATATAATACCCCATAAATAAAAATCCAATCCTGCTTTCTTCAGTAGTCACATAAAGAGTAAACATATACCCCTCTTGTGTAATTTATTGTATGAAAACACAGTGTGGGGCAGAACACTACCCCACGCCACCCTCACTGTGGTAGTGGCACCATTATGCTGTGGGGGTGCTTTTCCTCAGTAGGGAAAGGAAAGCTGGTCAGAATTTAAAGGAAGATTGATGAAGCAAACTACAGGGCAGCCCTGGAAGAAAACCTGCTAGAGGCAGCAAAGAACTGGAGAATTGGGTGGAAGTTCACATTCTAGGCAGACAACAACCGTAAACATCAAGAGTATGGAACAGTTTGCATTAAAGTGTATTGGGGTGTTAAAATACCCCTATCAAACTTCACGTAAGCATCCAATTGTAATATTGTGGTAGGACTTTGTTGAAAAATGTTGTTCGGAAATGTCCATCATACAATCTCCCTGAGCGTGAACTATTTTCCAAAAAAAAAAAGCGGAAATAAATCAGTCTTTATGATGTGCAAAGCTGGACGTTATACCTCAAAAGGCTTGCTGCTATAACTGCAGAGAAAGATATGTAGTGATTTAAATAAGCTAAATCAGATTTAGATTTTCATTGGTAAAAAACAAAAAATCCTTCCATTTTACAGTTATGCACTTCATTGTGTTGGCCTATCAGATAAAATCCTAATAAAATACATTGACGTTTCTGGTTGTAATGTGTCAACATTTAAAAAAGTTCCAAGAATATAAATACTTCTCCAAAGCACTATATTTAACAATCAAGAAATAGATTTCTTAAAACTTTTTGCAGAAACCACCTTTCTGAAGTTCAAGCTCTTTTGAAATATTATAGTTGTATAATAAAGGAAATTCAAAGGGACTCATTAGTCTACCTTTAATGCAGAAGGTATTTGACTACAACTAAAAAGACTCCTCTAAGAAGCGAATTTATTTTAAACCCATGTTTTTTAGTCAAATTCTTTTCACTTGTTCCAATAACAGCCATGCTTGAAACACTAAGATGTTTGGGCACAGGTTTGCTTGAAGCTGAACTACTGCCCCTTTTTGTCCTTCCATCCTCTGTAATAATTTAACACATTTTTTAAAGAGTAGTCCTTCTATAGGACAGGTTCCTGTTTCACTAAATTAATTTCAATTCATTCTGAAGGAGATGTGAGTGTGTCTCCCCGAATTTTATGGCAATCTACATTGTTAAAGCATTCTACCCAAAGCTTGAAAAACAGCTACATCTAGCTATGGTCACCAAAGTTAGTAGGTCAAATTTGTAGGCTTGAGAAAACTGAATAATTTGCCAGTTTTGAAATTTTATGGGGGTTTTTTCTTTTGTGTTAAAAAAGTAAGCAACCAATAAAAATATTTAAGATTTTGTCTGCATATCATGTCTCTCAAAGTGCTTTGCTAAAAATCACAATCACAACCTGAAAAGTAGCCTCGTTCAATTTGTGTATTGAGTAAAATAATGTTCCACATACAACTTCAATAAAACATTTTGAAGATTAGTGAAAATCCCAGTATGTTTTACTGAAATGTATTAGGTATTTAATTAATTAATAATGTTGTAATTTTGTACTCAAATGAAAGCATACAGACAAACCAATAAAGATTTAGAAACATCAACTTCCACAATGACATGAGTTTGTCATCAAACAAAGCTTCTGTGGAAAACTTCATTCATACCGCTGCAAAAATCTAATTACATTTTTTGTTTTTTCTCAGGAACACTCGGGCAGGGTGAAACCACATATCTCCCAAACCGTGCCTTGGTTAAAAATAGAGATGTACTTGTGTGGGTGGCTCTAGACAGGGGCCAATAGGGACCATTGCCCCTGTAGAACTGGTCCTGGCACCTGTTATGGCAGAATACTGAACCAATTTCTTATGATGATATGTGCTGGCACAGAAACTGTAACTGACTGGTCCCTTGGACCAATTTTTTTTACCTTTACAGTGAATTAAAAATTAAGGTGTTGCACTTTTAGACTCAGCCGTATTAAGATAATTTCACAGTTTTAATCTACTAGAACAGGGGTCTGCAACATGCAGCTCCAGAGCCGTAGGTGGCTCTTTGGCTCACCTAATATAAGAAACGATAAAATACTGCCCCAAAATTACAGAGCTTTCTATATCTGCATTGTTGAAATTTTTCAAATGCAGTAAAATCCTCCAAGTCATAGGGATGTACAACTAAAACCCAACAAAAAAGAATAACAGCATTCCTCCTTTACTCTTTTACAACACTGATTATAGTTTACTAACCTGTTTATGCAAACAGAGAAATGTGATGTGTACCATGTCGCAAGATATTATTCTTTACTCTAACATAATTTCAGATTAAATAACAGAGGTACCCAACCCTAATGTTTGACAGATTTGACATATTCCCTGTGTCTATTCCTTGTAGAGTAAGTAAACCCTTACTATGACCTAATCCAGCATTCTCCATGACGGAAAAAAGGATGAGGTCATAAGGATAAAGCATAGCAACTTTGGTATAATATGTTTAGCTCCCTATTATTTGCTGAAGTCTAACTTCCTGTTCTGGCAACCTGAATAAACAGCCGACTTGCCTCCATAGAAAATACAGGTTCCTTGCTAGATCCGTCCTACAACTTCTTTATCTCATTGATATTGAAAATAGCCAGTTGAGTCTTATTCACTCAGTAACAACATCCATTGTGACCTAGTAAGACCTACTGTATGTAAGGTACCTTTGCTGATCAAAAAAAAGATTGGATTTCAAATTACCTCCTGAAAAAAATGAAAGTTGCCTGAACCACTAAGAGGGCAAAGAAAAGTTGTGATGTCATGAACTCCAATCATAACCATTTGGCTTCATCTGCTGATTTTATGCAGCTTCAGCACCATCTTCTTCCACCCTCGAAAGCAAACTTTTCTCTGTCTTGTTGGATCTTAAGCTACTAATTGGCTCTCTTTTGTCATTGCTGTTGATTTGCCAGCATGTAACTTCAACATATCACCTACTTCCACTATATCTTGTGGCATTGAAGAGTTGTGAATAGTTCTGCTGGTGGTGCAAAGGAAGAAAAAAAATATTCCTAATGTAGTCAGTCATTCATTGAATGAAAGAGAAACTAGGTTCTTTTGGTTTTCTCTTTTAAATATTTTACCTTCCAAGCATGTAAGTCTAGCATACAGTAACATTTCAGTTTCAGTCAAAGAGATAATGACACTGACTCCTGAAGCCATGCCTAAAATTAAATAAATGGTTTACTGACTTCACAGAGAATGAATGCACAGGCTTGCAGAAGCAAGGAAGATGAATGCCCTGCAGGATTTTTTCTAGCTGTACATCTCTCGCTCCAAGACGTCAAAAATTTTCTTCATAGTTTAAAAGTTGTAAGAAACGTTTATTGGAAATCATTGCTATCTAACCTCTGCCCTGAGCAAATCTCGCCTTGTTGACCTTTACTCCTTACCACAACCTCAATGCATGTTAGGAAAGCTACAATGTTATCTGCTGACAGCAATATCTCTCAAATAAATAACTAATCAAAGCGGCTACACTCTGAAAGACAAATAATGCTAACAATGCCTTGCAGAAGAGTTCATGCTCCTTGAACTTTTTTCACATTTTGTGACATTACAACCACAAACTTCTACGTATTTTATTGAGGTGAGGATGAAGCATGATGCTCCAATGGTTTACTAAACAACCCTTAGAATTTCAGGATTTACATAATGTCTCAGAATATCGGCATGACTTATATCTTCACACTTACAGGCAGTTTAAAGGCTTCAAATGCCCCCATTTGTGATCAAAATTATGTATTTAACAGAAGTTTGTATTCTTGGCAAGCCACAGCATGTGCTCCCTGCATGCTTGTTAATTGTTCAATACTGCACAGAGTACAGATGTGATGTTTTCTGGTTTTATTGGAGGGGAAAAAATCTACGATGTAAATTATGAATTAGAGAATGGAGGCTCCCTCTAGCAAGTGTCACGATTAAGAACTATTTAAGGTTCCCTGGAGCTCCCTCATAAATCCATTGCAAAGGATCACATAAGGCACAATTGTAACCTTTCTTACAAGTGCCTAGAAAATGCACATGTACTCCAGCATACCGGGGTAAATAGTTAAAAATGGAAGGGGTATAAAGGAAATTTCCGGGCTTGTTTAAAAGATCGACGATGTAGAATTACACCCTTTTATTCTTGCTCATTGGATTCTTTCTAATGGTTATAGATATTTAAAGGCAATATGTTCCTCTTGTTATCATCAGGGTGATGTTGGCCCTCCTGGTCCTCCTGCTCCTGTAAGTACAATATTGTGATCAAATTTTATATCACACAATGTTTTTTCTGTTTTTTTATGCTTTATTGTAAGAGTGATGCATTACCTTGAATTTATACCAGCATAAGCACAGACCAAAACATATCTGCATCAGTAAATGTTCAGCTCATACTGTTTGGAGCCAAAGCAGAACAGGCAGAACAGTGTTTACCTGTGCTGTCACACATGCTACCATGTCATTGTGGTAGCCATATCCTCTCCCTAGAAGAGCTTGCAGGCTTATTCCATCTTAAGTTATGTTTAGATTTCCATTGTGCGCTGTGTATGAACAGCAGAAGAGAGTACATAATGGCTTCAAATGGCAGATGAGCTTTTTGTGTAAATTAAGTGAGAAAAAGCTTCTTTGTTGCTTTATGTAATTATTTGCTCATTTCCAACAAACTCCATGTGACTAATCTTTACTGATTGCAAAGGATTGTTATAGAAAAAAACTTGCTCCAACCATGATGGTTTATTTTCTCTTGTTACTCAAAAAGCCTAAGTACCAAGTGTGAAAAAATGAGGATCACAGGCCATGGCCTGTTTTTTTATGTTAATAATTATAAATGATAGAAAATTATATTTCTGGCCTAAGTAAAGGTTTCAGATAATAAGTAGGTACAAATTTGGGGAAGAAATTTATGTCAGGGTTAATATCTGGTGAGTGCTAATAGGAGACACAATGTGGCTAGATGGTAGAACTCATTTCTTAAATATTTAAAAGTAAAACATTTTTCTGTGAAGAATCGAATAAAATGTGTAATATCACACAAAAAAACATTAAAAACTATTTAAATTTTCAAATAAAAACCTGTTCTTAAAGCCTTTGATTGTCATTGACATTTCAATGACTCTACTAATGGCTTTTGTTCTAAAGAACAGCCATCGATTGAACCCACTGAAGGCCTTGGACAAGAGCTTGGAAACAAAGTTTGATCGCTCTCATTTATATTCTCATTTTCACCACTTGTTAACGAGCAATTCATATGGAAATTAGACATGTTAATTATAGATTGAAGAAATATCGCTCCCTCTCTTTTGGTTTCACTGGTTTCAATCTTACCAAAGAAAAGGCAGCTCCTTTAATAAGCAAGGATACTACTGGATGTGGTTTGAAAAGCTTTTGAAACCAGTAGGGGTTTAGTTAGTAGTTTTTGCATTACCATAAATGAAAGGGTAGAGCATTTGAACATTGTTGTGAGGTGTTTGCCTCTATAGATACTGTATACAATGGAAGGGGTGGCATTAGTAACTTGATAAATGAGTCTGTTTGAATATTCTAGTATACTGGCCTCTGTCTGTGCTCCACTCCTTCCCACAGCAGATAATTTTGGCAGTTACGCATTGATTTCCCTTACACAGCAGAAGCGAGGGTTCACATCATTACCCTCCCTTCATAAAACTTCTCGTGCCTCTGTTTATTAGTGACAAGGAGGGGAAGTTGACTCGCAGGTGTGCATGGCCATCAGATCAAGCAATGGCCTTTAAGGCAGAAAACAGTCCTGTTTTTATTGCCTCACTGCTGAACACTGGTGTTTTATAATCTGTGAAGCCAAATCTGTTATGCCAATTTATGTTGAAGGAGATGTTCCTTTGCAGCTTGGCTGTGCTCTTGCAAAAAAGCTTTTGAAGAAATATTGTCAGATACTAAAAGCAATCAGGCTTTGTTTCATATCTGAGCACAAATTGGCCTTTTTGTTTTCTAAAAGCAGGTAAACACTGACTGATTATGCCACTGGGAATCAGTACCCTGCTCACTTGGACCACTGTTGTGAAAAAAAGAGCCATTCATGTCAAGTTCACAGAGCCTGTAATCAGAGAAATTATCAGATAGGCTAAAAGGCACACTTTAAACAGAAAAATCGGAACAGTACAGTTGAAATGTAACGTTTCTTAAAAGAGACAAAAGCTAATTTTTTACTAAATTTAAGTATTATGAAAACAGCAAAATGTCCCCCACATACTCTAGATATGGGTGAACCTCAAGGCTTGCGTCGATATTGTCTTACATATAAAAGTCTGAAGTCATTAAACTTGTGCAGAGTTTGGCAAGGCAAATATACTAAATATAATTTACAATAATGATCCATTAATTACAACATTGTTATCTAATTTATTTTCAGAAAATGTTTTAGCTGTAAAATAAATCAGCTTTATGTCATATTTCAACTAATATCAATGCTAATATTTTGCTACAAAGCAAATGACTGACTGATCATCCTCTAAGAATAGTAATTTTATATTTTCTTTCAAAGGGGTTGAAATGTGTCTCCAGTGTTTACACTGTGTTGTGATAGGGTAATCATTGCAACCCTTTAATAGGGTTGTAATGATACATCTAGCTCACAAGGTAATTTTTTTTTCACTTCTCTTGCTTGCTGGTGGCCATCAGCTACTCTACGCACCTGTATACATAGAGCAGCAGTAAAGTTACTAAACAGTTCGGCAGCAGTAAAGTTACTAAACAGTTCGGCCCAACCCTGGGGAGAGATTGTTATATAATTAGCAAGGGGCATTTGGAGCACTCTTTAGAATATTTAATCAGATGATTAATCAATTGTTTGAAATTACCAAGGGGGGGACAGTAGGATATTTTTAGTCCAGCTCTAACTATGCTGCTTGAGGGGAGCCACATCAGCTGAGAGAGTGGTCCTTCATCGTGTAAAGGGACAGATTGCATTCAGACTGCCAAACTGATGTAGACAAAAAAAACTCCAGATCATTTCTGAAGGTGGACTGAAGGTGATTTGTAGAAAACTGTGGAGTTTTCTTTCATATCATGTAATTGAAACAGCTCAGCCCAGCTGCTCTATGTCAGACTATCCTGGGTGATGATTTAAAAAAGAAATACAAACAGTGGTCTAAATATAAATGTTATATTTCCAAATTAAACTCTGAATCAGTGAGTTAGATCAAGAGATTTGTGAATCAGTTTATTAAGGCCTGCTTATTGGTTATTAGCAGTAACTGCCAGATTCTTGAAGACCATTTCCAGAACACTGTCTTTTATTACTTGTAGGTGATGACAGCTCATGGGTTAAGACAGCTCTCTGGAACTGTAAGCAAATGTTTATATCATATATATATATATATATATATATATACAGTACAGATCAAAAGTTTGGACACACTTTCTCATTCAAAGAGTTGTCCTTATTTTCATGACTATGAATATTGTAGCTTCACACTGAAGGCATCAAAACTATGAATTAACACATGTGGAATTAAATACTGAACAAAAAAGTGTGAAACAACTGAAAATATGTCTTATATTCTAGGTTCTTCAAAGTAGCCACCTTTTGCTTTGATTACTGCTACGCACACTCATGGCAGTCTGTTGATGAGCTTCAAGAGGTAGTCACCTGAAATGGTTTTCCAACAGTCTTGAAGGAGTACCCAGAGATGCTTAGCACTTGGCCCTTTTGCTTTTACTCTGCGGTCCAGCTCACCCCAAACCATCTCGATTGGGTTCAGGTCCGGTGACTGTGGAGGCCAGGTCATCTGGCGCAGCACCCCATCACTCTCCTTCTTGGTCAAATAGCCCTTACACAGCCTGGAGGTGTGTTTGGGGTCATTGTCCTGTTGAAAAGACACAAACCGGATGGAATAGCATGCCGCTGCAAGATGCTGTGGTAGCCATGCTGGTTCAGTATGCCTTCATTTTGAATAAATCCCCAACAGTGTCACCAGCAAAGCACCCCCACGCCATCACACCTCCTCCTCCATGCTTCACGGTGGGAACCAGGCATGTAGAGTTCATCCGTTCACCTCTTCTGTGGCGCACAAAGACATGGTGGTTGGACCCAAAGATCTCAAACTTGGACTCATCAGACCAAAGCACAGATTTCCACTGGTCTAATGTCCATTCCTTGTGTTCTTTAGCCCAAACAAGTCTCTTCTGCTTGTTGCCTGTCCTAAGCAGTGGTTTCCTAGCAGCTATTTTACCATGAAGGCCTGTTTCACACAGTCTCCTCTTAACAGTTGTTCTAGAGATGTGTCTGCTGCTAGAACTCTGTGTGGCATTGACCTGTTCTCTAATCTGAGCTGCTGTTAACCTGCGATTTCTGAGGCTGGTGACTCGGATTCATTTATCGTCTGCAGCATAGGTGACTCTTGGTCTTTCTTTCCTGGGGCCAGTTTCTTTGTAGCGCTTGATGGTTTTTGCGACTGCACTTGGGGACACTTTCAAAGATTTCCCAATTGTTCGGACTGACTGACAGGGCACACCTGTGAAGTGAAAACCATTTCAGGTGACTACCTCTTGAAGATCATCAACAGAATGCCAAGAGTGTGCGTAGCAGTAATCAAAGCAAAAGGTGGCTACTTTGAAGAACCTAGAATATAAGAAATATTTTCAGTTGTTTCACACTTTTTTGTTCAGTATATAATTCCACATGGGTTAATTCATAGTTTTGATGCCTTCAGTGTGAAGCTACAATTTTCCTAGTCATGAAAATAAAGAAAACTCTTTGAATGAGAAGGTGTGTCCAAACTATTTGGTCTGTACTGTATATATTTGTGTGTTTGCATATGCTGTATTATTGTCTTACATTAGATTTTAATGTAGTGTATTTGTTTCTGTTTTTCAAGGATGAAAGGGCCCAGAAGGGTGAAAAGGGAGACGAGGTAACTATTTTTCCTCGTTATTGCTTGCAGACGAAAGCTGTACTGTGACTCACTTTGATTTTCAGGCACTGCATCCAACACCACGGCGTGAATAACACTTCCCATTTCTTACGTAACATCAACCAAAGCACCATTGACATTTGATTGCGAAATAACAATTGATCACCTGCTGTTCAGATGGAGGGTTTTATTGCACCCTTGCGCTCAGCAGAGAAGCACAAAGTGAATCGTAGAATAAACTGCCGTGGAGTTATTGTTTGGATCCAGGAACTGCAGATGCATCTACTTCAGGACAGCAAATTCTAAAAGCCTCTGATGCAGCTTTTGACCACACATCAAAAGGCATCTCCTTAGAATTCACATCATCCATATTTAGGCAGTAGTTCATTATTTATCTTCAGGGTTTTTATATGTGAACACAATCTGAAATAAACAATATGATGGAGCCCAATCTGAACTTTAACTGGAGTAGGTTTATGTAAGCACTGTGTGTGGTAGAGGATTATTGTAAGTTAAAATACAAATATAGTCATATGTGGCTCAGAACTAATAGAAAATTTCGAGTTTCGGATGTGATAGAGAAAATGATAAAGGGAATACTGAAATAAGAAGATGCAACATCAAATGTAACACACATGAAAAGTAGAAAAAAATTTTTTAATAAAACACAAATTGACCTCAGTGCCAGTAATGTATGCTTTTTATAAAGAGGGAGGTGCACAGCAAGAAAAACAAAGAGAACCCAACAGCAGCTTCTTCTTGTTCAAATACCTACATATGCGTCGAATGCATTATGCTGTAAACATCACCTTGAAAACAGAGGCAGACGGAGGCAATGAAGGGGTGCACAGAATTATATACATGCATGAAAAAAAGAACACTAATTGGCTTTTTACCAACCCCGGAGGAATCAAAATTTCTGTGTGTAAATGTTAGACCTTGGTATGTTGAACCAAATACAGACGTAACCAAAACAACCATGCCTTTATGTCAGTCAGTGGTCTTAACAGTTGAGCCATGCAGAGAGACAAACACAACAAACAGGTGTTAGGGAAAAAGGGCAAAATAAGTCCAATAAGTTCAAATGGTCAATAGGAGCGCCATACAGCTGGTGAAAAGCAAGAAAGAAACAGAACATACCCAACATGTTTATAGAACAGGAAAATTGGTAACGGTCCATAGGTGAAATAAACTAAAAAGATGTGGTGGGGGAATAAAGAACAAGGACATTATTTGTGCTTATCATCCACAAAAATAATGCCACCAACCGTACATCCTGTTGATGTACCTCTTGTCAAACCAAATAGCTCTGATGTGCCCAGACATAAACAGCATAACAGTTTTAGTGTTAAGAGATGGGATATTGATTTAGCCAAACCTCTGCATCGAAGTATTTTCTGCATTCTACAAAAAGCACCAAGGACATTGAGAAAGCAATCAAACTAAAGGTGTTATAGGACTTAATATCTCACCTCATTCACTTTATTATAAAGTAGATTCGGAAATTGTATTGTATTAAAAGTGTTTATTTCGCACACAGTACTTTTACACAATTTAAATATAAACTTAACACAAAATATAAGGACATTAAATGTCCTTTGTGTTTGATTGATTTTTTTTTCTAGAATCAATGCTTCTTGCATTGCATTGCATTTCTTCTTGCATTACATTGCATTGCTTCTTGCATCTTACACAGTTAGGAAACATGTTAATTTCACATTTAATGGTGGTACATTTTTAAGGTAAATACATTGTTAGATGGGGCTGCACGGTGGCGCAGTTGGTAGCACTGTTGCCTTGCAGCAAGAAGGTCCTGGGTTTGATTCCCGGCCGGGGGTCTTTCAGCATGGAGTTTGCATGTTCTCCCGTGCATGCGTGGGTTCTCACCGGGTACTCCGGCTTCCTCCCACAGTCCAAAGACATGCCTGTTAGGTTAATTGGTCAACTCTAAATTGCCCTTAGGTGTATGAATGAGTGTGTGCATGTTTGTTTGTGTGTTGCCGTGCGATGGACTGGTGACCTGTCCAGGGTGTACCCCGCCTCTCACCCATAGACTGCTGGAGATAGGCACCAGCTCACCTGCGACCCACTATGGAATAAGCGGTAGAAACTGACTGACTGACATTTTTAGATTAAACAGCAGAGTTAAATATGTGTGTTGCATCCATGAACATTTTTTTGAATCCTCTCCGCTAATTCTGAACAGCTTTTGGAGGCAGTTTGATGTTTTGGGTGACATCTCCCTCCCTGGTTAAACAAGAATCTCTATCACTAGAGGCTATCCAAATGTAGAGAGATATCGAGATGAGATTCTGCAACCAGTGGCAATCCCATATCTCTACTGACCGGGAACGAATTCTATCCTCCAGTGATGAGAGTGATGCCAGTAAAAAATCCTTTTCTATCCTACTTCTTCAAGTATAATCATTTGAACGTTGCACAATTTATTTGGACTTTAACCAGAACAATTTGCTGTGGCCAGATAAGATGATGTTTGAGCTTTTTTGAATGTAAAACAAAGAATATTGTAATGAAAAATCTAGTCGACCCTGAAAGAAAACCTAAAATATTGGTTGGTAGTCGGTCTACAGGACATTGTACAAAACGTATGGGCAGACAGACACAGAAATAGTTCATCAGACACAAAATCATCCTTCTTTCATGTCATCTCAGTCCCCAGACCTAAATCGAATAGAAACCTTGTTAATGAGTCAAAGAGATGGGAGCATAAAGGGGGAGCCAAGACTGAATGATCTTGAGAGAGTGTGCAGAGAGGAATGGTCAAGGATCCCTATCTCATCTGAAGGCTGAATAAATTACAATTAACAGTGGTCAAAATATTAGATTTTATGCAATCTGACGGAAGATCTTCTTATGGTAAGCATTTGTTTGTTTGATTAAAGATGGAATTAAAGTTATAAAGCAAGAATAACTATTTTTGATTTGGAGAGAGAATTCACTCTTTCTTCTTGCCACTAACTGTTGTAACACGAAGGCTTACTTCTTGAAAGTCCTGATGGAGTCATTTTAAACCCCACCACAGGAAGATAAATGTGTTACTTAACCATTTTTTGTGCCTGTGTTGACAATGGATGCCTTCCTGTTTCTTTACGTGTCTGCAGGGCAAGATAGGAGCACAAGGACCACCAGGCTTAAAGGTGACTTTTTGAGGACTTCACTCTTGCACTAAATTCTGAACATCAAAATCAACTGCCAACAAAATAAGGCTCAAAAGACCTTCATGTTTGTAAAGAACCACTGTGTGTAGTCTTTCTCAGGGTTTTTATAACAGTACTAGGAGGTTATATCACTTTAGAGTTCATAGACTGTGAAAAGTTATTTTTACTGTAGAGAAAACTTTTCATTTGACATACATTCTGAGATAAGACAGTGGTCCCACTATGAGTTATGTTTCTGAGCTGTCTCAGTTGTATAATTTCCTCCTCAAAGTTCTGATTTTCTAAGGTTTGTAAATGTTTGTGTGTACAATACGTTTTAAAGGTTTCTGAGTCAAAAATGAGTCACGAATGAACTCATGCTTCTTAACAAACAAAGCACAAATACCAATATGTTTTTTTTTTGTCTTTTCAACTTTTATTTCTCCATCATCCCTCTTATTTTTGCTTTGTGGTGATGTAAAAGGGAAGCATAGGACCACCGGGACTGAAGGGAGATCAAGGACCGGAGGTAAGCCTTGGATCTCCAATTCGCTGTGCCACATAGTGTAGTTTTAATTTTGATGTTTTGAGTGAACAATTTATAAGAAGAGAGGCTAAGTCCAGGGACATAGTCTTCATAAAAGTGATGCCACGCAGCTATGGTAAATCTGTAAAATTCTGTTCACAGAGTCTCTCGATCCATTCTGACTGAATGTGAGCTATTTTGCAAAGAACTGGCAACAATTTTAGTCTCTATATATACAAAGCTGGTAAAGACTTACCCTAAAACAGTGCTTTTCAAAGTGGGAGCCGCCAGGGACCGCTAGGGGGGCCTCAGAAAGGTTGGGGGGATGATTAAAAAAACTAAATTCTTATTCTCAACAGTTTGTTGAATGTTATTCAGCAGGATTATCATTTTGTTAACATATTTTAATAATATTCTTACATTAAACAAATGTTTTGATTATTGAATAGTTAATAAAAAACATTTTAAAAACTAAAGGTTCTTTACATAATTTGTAGCATCGTTTGTGGGTTTGCAAAAGGGGGTCCCTGCCCAGAAACTAATGCTGTTTGGGGGGCCATGGTATGGAAAAGTTTGGGAACCCTGCCCCAAAAGACTCATGGCTATAATTACAGCTAAAGGTACTGTAGTTCTACAATGTCCTACAGGAGCTGAATACAAATGCACACCAAACTTTTCAGAATTTTTGTACAAAATATTTAAAAATAATGATAATGATGATCTTTTAATGATAACAGAACTTACGGGAAGCAGCACATAGTGAGCAAGGGCAGAATAGCATGTAGTACAAGGGGAGCAACAGACTAACAGGCAGGCATTTGGAAGTAAATGATAGAGACATGCATACTAACGGGAGTATCAAGCGAATAACAATTACCAAGAGTCAACTTAATTACTGAGGAAAGTGTGGAGAATGACACTGAATGCCATTGTGTTAATCAGGAGATAATGTGGAGCAGCTGAGGCAGAAGGTAAACAGAGAGACTGAGGGAGGGAGACTAATTAACACAGACTGAGCTTAACTAAGACACAAAGAAACACTAAAAGATGGGGAAAAGACAATTATTTACCTAAGGGAATAAATCAGAATACACAGGGAACAGAACTCAAGAAATAAGTAGGAAACTGTACTAAAAGGGAAGAACTGGCAAGACCTTAGTGACACTAATGAACATAAAGCAATTAACTAAATATGGCAAAACCATATAGCACATTATGAACCACATGGACATTATGAAAATAGAGATACAAAAGAAACCCAAACCCCCCAAACACCTAAGGTTCATGACAGTACATGTCTAATTGTGCTCAGGATTGTGAGCCTAACTCACTGAGGTCAATGAGCGAGAGACTGTATTGTCTGGTCAACACTGTGACATAAAGGACAAACAGTCAATCATACTCAGATCAGGACAATTTAGAATCTCCAATTAACTTAAAATGAAAATCTTTGGACTGTGTAGGGAAACCAGAGTACCCAGAAAAAATCCAAGCATGCACAGGGAGAACATGTGAACTCCACACAGAATCCCCCTGCCTGAATTTGAACCCAAGGCCTTATTATTTTTGCAAATATAAACATGAATGGTTCACCACATGACGAACAGCAAAAGGAGTCTTTACTTGGAAAAAAAAAACAAGCTTTTGAAACTCCTACTTGCCAGACACACAATATAACTCCTATGAGAAGGTATTGTCTCAATTACACTGGGTCATAAATGCTTGACCAGAGAGTTATGACTATAATTAAATGCAGAAGATAGTCCAAAGCATTGTTTTTTGCTTTATACTTTACCAGGGAAAACAAGGTTTAGCTGGATCCATTGGGCTCCCTGGACTCCCAGGCGATTTTGTAAGTACTCTGGCACTAAACAGCAGTGCTTAATGTCAAGTTTTTCTTTTCCCTCAGTACCTTATCTGTCACCCTACCATATCCACTACTCTACTAACTCATCCTGTCAAGGCGAAACGGAGAGATAAACAGATCAACCTGAACAGGCAGAGATAGAGAATAGGTCAGGAGAATAAGTGATTTGTCCTTTTTTTTATTTCACACAGACGATCAGTAATCAAATTTAAGAATTAAGTAGTGGAAAGAGGCAAATCTAAGCGCTTTATGCCAGCGACAGAGGCAGCAGCCCAATCTGTTCTCTGCACCTGCTTCGGTAATGAGCATCTGTCTTTATTCAAAAGCAGGGAGGGAAAGAGGCATTTCATAAATCCTGGCCAGGGGAAGTTTTGTTGGAGCACAGCTGCCTGCTGAAGCAGTGAGGAGGAGGAGATAAATGTGTGTGGGGAGATGAAGGCCAGGTGATAGATGTGTCTCTTTTCACCACTATTTACAGGGCTTACCAGGGGAGCCAGGGGTGCCGGGGAGAGATGGCCTAAAAGGAGAAAAGGTAGGTAAACATCAAATCAAGCTCTCACCTTAAAGACAAATATAAACCTAAGATCTTTTATCACAACTGGAACATGTTAGACAACTTGTGGAGACACCTTTCAGATTCCCCATCCTGCACACCATTCTCAATTACATTGTGGCTTCATGTCTCATGTCTGATTTCCTGCTGCTGAAATCTGCAAAGTAGGAAAGTAGAAAAGTGTGTAGTTTAAATTTAATCTCAAAAGCCTACTGGAGTCGTTTTTGCTATTCTTGTGGGTGAAGTAAACCAAAATGGCCTGTAGATGTAATTTCATGTTGACATGATTTTGGGATCATCAAATGTACAATTTGCATGTACTATACTTTTTAAATAGGTTACCAGTAATTGGTTATTGTATGAGCGTATTGCTTTTGAGAAAAAATTGTAGATTCTCCTTGGTTTTGTCAAAACTGAAACAAATAATTTTTCTTAGTTTGTACATAATGCAAAAATTATATGATATATATGCTCATCCAGGAGGAGTGACTGCTACAAATCTTTGACTCGATGCAATCCGCTGGGTTTCCTTAGAAAAACCTTTTATCCAATTTGAATAAATAACTGAATCTAACTGCACTGTTCAATGGTTAGGAGTAATTGGAATGTATGTACCTGACTTTTGTGAAGTGCATTGAGACAACATGTGTTGTAAATTGGCGCTATATAAATAAACTGAATTGAATTGAATTGAGTTTGGTTCGCATTGCCGGCACTAAGTCGGACCTGTTCCCGGTGCATGTTGGACTCCGGCAGGGCTGCCCTTTGTCACCAGTCCTGTTCATAACTTTTATGGACAGGATTTCTAGGCGCAGCCAAGGGAGGGGTCTGGTTTTGGGACCAGAGGATTTCGTCTCTTCTTTTTGCAGATGACGTGGTCCTGCTGGTCCCCTCTAGCCAAGACCTACAGCATGCGCTGGGGCAGTTTGCAGCCGAGTGTGAAGTGCCTGGGATGAGGATCAGCTCCTCCAAGTCCAAGGCCATGGTTCTCGACCGGAAAAGGATGGCTTGTCCTCTTCAGGTTGGAGGGGAGTTCCTGCCACAAGTGTAGGAGTCTAAGTATCTCGGGGTCTTGTTCACGAGTGAGGGAAGAATGGAGCGGGAGATCGACAGACGGATCGGTGCGCGGGAATGGGGGCGCTGTGCCGGTCCGTTGGGGTGAAGAGAGAGCTGAGCCGAAAAGCGAAGCTCTCAATTTACCGGTCGGTCTACGTTCCTACCCTCACCTATGGCCATGAACTTTGGGTCATGACCGAAAGAACAAGATCCCGGATAAAAGCGGCTGAAATGAGCTTCCTCCGTAGGGTGGCTGGGCATTCCCTTAGAGATAGGTGAGGAGCTTGGCCATCCGGGAGGGGCTCGGAGTAGAGCTGCTGCTTCTCCACATCGAGAGGAGCCAGTTGAGGTGGCTCGGGCATCTATACCGGATGCCTCCTGGACGCCTTCCTCGGGAGGTGTTCCTGGCACGTCCCACCGGGTGGAGGCCCACAGGACGGCCCAGGACACGCTGTGTCTCTCGGCTGGGCTCCCCCCGGAGGAGCTGGAGGAGGTGTCTGGGGAGAGGGACGTCTGGGTGTCTCTGCTGAGTCTGCTGCCCCCGCGACCCGGTCCCGGATAACCGGAAGTACGAGTACGAGTAAATAAACTGAATTGAATTGAATTGAATTGAAACATACATATATATCTATATATATATATAGATATATATGCTGTATATATATAGTAAACAACACTGAATTTATAACATAAAACGTTTTTGTTCTGCAACAAAGTGAGGTTAGAACCTTGTCATCACACAGAGACACTGGTTTTCATTCTTAAGTGAGACATGTTTTTAATACAATAACAAAATAATGGCAGATGGCTCCTTTTTGGTACCCAAAAAGCTTGGAATGAAAAGAACAAAACAGCAAAAGTGGTGAAGGGGGAAAATATAAAAATCCCACCCAGGCAAAACTTACAAAACCATAACAATAATAAAATATAAAGCCTATTTCTGATCATCCCTTCTGTTCCTGACTTACACATGTTCTTTGCATCTCACGACCAACTTAATGAGGGGTTGAAGTTGACCCACCAATATTGCTCCCGATTCACCTTGCGTGGATCAGGTCACAAACACGTAACCACAATGAACTGTCATAGATTAAATAAATTTGATGTAGCATATTTACCAAAGCACACACAGCAGCTAATCCATTGCGAGGCAGAGGCAGTGCATGATCTTCTAGTGTCTGTCTGATCTAAGAAATATGGCTATCAGCAAAATCTGATGAACATAATAACATGTTGAGCATGGTGCACAACAACTTTGCTTGTATTAAACGGCCTTTGTGTATTTAAACAACCTGCACGAGGATCACAACACAGAGCTCAGCCCCATCTGAAGCATTGCCCATGTTACTGAAATTGTAAACCATTTTCTTTTGGTTCCATATTCTAAGCTGCATGCTCTAAAAGTACACTCCACCTGTAATCTCAGTGGATCAACTTGTATGATTTGAAAGGAGAAAGTGATCCGCAATTGCGGAAACCATGATCTGACATGGGCTATAGATGTGCTTGAGAAAAACGATGACAACACAAAAGACAACATTTTTATAACATTTTAATATGTGTTTGTGTTATTTCATTGTCAAATTATTTTCTTTGTAATTACCTCAAAATCTGGTTTGATTTTTGTAAAATGCAATGTATTATTTCTGTTTTGTTATGGTACATTTACAAATGTGGGCAGTGACACAAGATATCTCAAAGACACAAAACAAAGCTTAGCTTTGTTAAAATTCCAAACAGATTTCACATCAACAAAATTAAACTTAAAATTAAACACTCAGTTGTCATCTGAAGACATACAGTATATAGAAAAAAAATCTAACTTCTGTTTATAAATGGAATTGCATGTCGCTCTGTGTGCCTTATACTTTCCATTTCACTGAGTAGAGTACAACCTATTTGCCACTTTGTTTATTTACTAACATCTGTCTTCCTGCCCACAGGGAGACTCTGGTGGAATGATTGGGCCACAGGGGCCTCCTGGTCCTAAGGGGGAGCCTGGAGAACCCGGTGGTGGATATATGGTGGGTGTCACATAATATATGTACAAATTAGCTCAATTTAAATAGATTCAATTCAATTCAGTTTACTTCAGCTAAGCTAAGTTCAGTTCAGTTTACTTCAGTTCAGTTTAATTTAGTAAAGTTCAACCTGAATCAATCCAATAACATCTTGAGACAATATAGCATGTACAATTCTAAAGTCACTTCAAGTTAACAAGTACAACTGCTTTTGTGGTAGGATTCAAGAACAGCATCATCTGCAAATAGATAGGACACGGGTGGGGATTTCTACATATGCACAGGCTTCTTCTAATCAAAGATTCAAGCCCTTTATGAATGTGACACATTTATGTATAATTGACACATAAAGGCATTGCCTAAAAATTTTATTTTACATTCTGATTTTGCACTGACAAGGTGAACATCAAACCTTCTGATTCCTTGGCAACCAGTTCAGATTGCCTGAGCCTTGGCTGGCCAAGAGAAGACAGAATCTCTCCATTGCCATAGTTGCAGTGACAGAGGGGCGTATGGGTTGAGATCCTTTTACTGGAAAGGTGTTCTGCCACCAGTGACTGCACTTGCTGCCCTAGCATTCCTGATGGACAGTTTACCACCACGATATTAGAGAGATGCAAGGCCATTAAGCAATTCATTTCTGGATGTTTCCAGCCCGTGTAATCACCTATCCTTCCATTTTGGTGCTAATAGCTGTTTGAGCACTTTCCTTTATGGAAATAGCTTCAGATAAACAAAAGTGCCTGAGTCCTGCTTGAAAGCACTTGCACTCCTTAATCATGGGCAATGCTCTTTAAACAATCATGTTTGTTTGTCTGTGAAAACACGAGGTTGAACATTAAGCCCACTGTAAGCAGTATAATAAGAGGAAGGCTGCAGGAATATTTCAATCTCTTGAAAATTATCCAGCTCTCTAAAAACATTGGAAGGATTATTTGAAAGACTTGTGTGTGTTTATGGTGATTTACTGACCCTCAGTGGATTATAGGTCTACAGCTGAACAAAGAAAAATAGCACTCATTTATTACAGACATCCCTCTGTGTTTTACAGAGGTCATTTCTATGAGAAGGAATTAGAAGAAAGCACATTTATAACACTTCAGTGTGGAAAATAAAAACAAAAGGACACAGAACTTTTTTAATGAGTACTTCAAGTAACTTAATTGGTTTTGCCTTCAAATAAATAGCAATTAACTTCTTATTGTTTATTTTTGTGCTATTATTGTCACAAATTAGCAATCACTTCATCTCTCAAATAATGACAGATGTTTTATTTGTTTAAGTAGAATGCAGATACATAAAATCTATTAGACGTTTTCTTTTCAAAAGGCAATCATTAAATTGTACTTGTTTCGGAAAATGTTTTACTTTCCCAACTTATTTGTTTGATGTTTAAGTGTACAACCCACTGCTTCAATACTGTAGAATTGCTGTGTTAGTCCAAATCCAACTTCAGCAGAACAAATTTACATTGTGCAATGTAGGGCTTGTAACACTAATACATACTGACCAAAGAAATCAATGTCTCATCTGGATGGCACTGTAAATAATGCTTATACTAGCCTCGGTTCCAATCAACGTTTTGTTCTCCGCCTTGTAGCATTATGTGCCTCCTCACACTGAAAGTAATAAAACAGCGCCGAACATGAACTCATATTGCACTGCTGCGTTCAGGTCGCTCTCATCTGTAGAGGTTGTACAAGTTCGAGAATTCAGTTTTAATTAAAGCTCTATAATTTATACTAAGAGAGAGGAGCTGCAGCTCAGTTGACAACAATATTTGCTGACACAGGTCCAGTAAATTCTAATTCTGATGTGTTCTTCCTGTTGTTTTTTTCAGAGTGATGGGCTGTCTCTGAGTAGAGGGTCTCGCGGGCCTAAGGTAAGAGCCGAAGTATGGATGGAACATAAGCATTTTGTCTAAAAAATGAGCAAGCCACAGGTCTAAGGAAATATGAGTACAATCTTTTTAACTTGGAACATAAGAGCTGGGAATACCAACATGCTGTTCCAAGGAATAACTTCAAGTTTTTATTATTTATTAATGTTAATCATTCTCTGCAAGTCTACACCTATGCCTTTTTCGGGATCAAAATGGATAATTTGGTAAGGTACCTTACATCACATGGTTTCTGGAACAGTTTTAAGTTATATTTAGGTCTGAAAATGTGTAATAATTTTAGGTAAAAATTCACTGACTGTGAACAGGCTAAACCAGCTGTAAGCAAAGAATGTGTATCTGACTGTTTATCAAAATCAGGAGTTCATTATTACAGTTTTGACTCTATGCTACCTATTATATATAATAATACATATATTTGAAGAGGACATGATGGTTCAGAACAGCAAACACAGCAAACGGTGTGCAGAATGGAACTCTGCAAAATGTTTTGCACCATTTTATTCTGAGATATCTATATTCCCCTCATCTGCGTTGCAAGATTGTTGAGAATTATTTTAAACATCATTTCATTATTAGTCATATGTGAAAAGGGTCCCTTAATAACTGGAGATTTAAACATTAATTGACATACCACCCAATTTTGCAAATTTTACAAACAAAGTTGTACTGCATGTCATTAGTTTTAAGGATTTTTCTATAAAACTATAAGTGAACACAATATTCTGTTGTGGAATAAGGTTTAAATGCAATATATCCCTCCTTCAGCAGAAATTACGTCTTGCATATATTTTGCATAATTCTGCTTTTTTCTGTGATATCAAATGGCATTTGATATCTTCAGCATTTGGCCATTTGATCACCCTCACTTTAGGGTCTTTGGGACATTCCACAATGGATTCTTCTGAGGGAGTTAAGGATTATTATCTCATTTAAAGTTCAACTTCCAATTTATCTTCATCTTTCAGACAGATGGTCTCCTATTGCCTTTAGATCCCTTTTTCATTATGATTTTTTTTCTTCCAGATGTGCCTCATCTCAGGGTGTTTTTAATCTCTTCCCTTTAAGAATTTCCAAACAATTTAAGGTGTTTTTTGAGCCAAGTGTCTCAACAAAAATTTCATTATGGGTTTATAATGACAATAAACATTCTTGATTCTTGATTCTTTATTGCCCTCCTTCATGTATAACAAAGTTCAATGTTAGGAGTACAAACCATATACTCAAAAACTACATCTTTTTTGAGCTGACAGTCAAATAATCTGAGAATTCAAAAATCTTGAATTCAGTATCAATCCAGAGATAATTTGAGGTGAATCTGCGATACAGCTATGAATGATTATGATGATGGTGATGCTGACAATAAGAGACCAGTGATGATCTCAGTTTGGTAAATATACAAGAGACAAAAGCTTATACACTTACACTTTGGTACATACAAACTCCACATTAAAACAACAGGTAGACATGACTAGATGATACATGAAACCAAATAAGTAGAATAAATAAATAAATAAAATCTATCTAAAAGTTTAACTGAATTCATTATTTGGATTACTGTTTATTTTCTACATTTGCATAATGCACATTGATAAATTGGAAATGGGACATGGGAAATAAAAATTGTTTAATTAAATGACTCATTGATTACATAATTAAAAACAATGCTTTAGTTGCATTTTGAGGCAACTATTACAGTCAAGGCAATGTAAAAAAAATAAGAGAAACTCATTTCATAGTCAAGATGTGACTGCTGAAAAAGAACAATTCCCACTTGGTTTTCACCTGGGGCTACAAAACTACTAATAGTCTTGTGTAAGGTGACCTGAGGGCCCGAATAGAAAAGTAAGGCTTTAACAAGTCAGACATGAGATGTGGAGCTTGGCCTAATAAGTTAACACCAAGAAATAAAAGTGCTATTGTGCTGGCTGGCTGGTCAAGAGGCACCCAGGGATAGAGTCTATATCTCTGTTGAAACAAATCCATGTATTGCCTTTTATAGTGTTGATAGGTGTATTTTTTTCCAAAGTGTTGACAAGTAATATCTGCTTCAGGTTAAAGAAACAAATATATGAGACTATGCAACAAAAAGTGAAGAAGCCACCAAGCTAAGTTAAGAGCTGATTGCTCTACCTCCTCCATCCCAAAAGTTTCTTTTTTTCAGAATTGTACTGTATTTAGCTCTTTTAATCTTCTAACATGGTAGTGGTATCATGATGTTGCGGAGACTTTTTCTTCTGCACAAATGGAAAACTGGTCAGAGTTAATGGGAAGATTAATGAATAGAAGGCAAGTAGACATTTCACCTTTCCTCCAAATGTCTTCTTTGGTACTACACACAGGATGGAATTATTAGACACAGTAATAATAATTGGGTGTACGGCAACATTGCCGCAAAAGAAGTATATCTAATTACCGCCACCTGCTGGACTGGAGGTGTGGTGGGTTTTCTTAACAACTTCATCATACTGTATGTCATTAGGCTAATTTAAATACATTTTCCACTGCCTTTCAGAGCAGTGGAAACAGAAACCATACAAATTACTCAGGATTCCTTTTACCAGCGTAAAGAATGCCAGGTGTTTAAATCCTGTGACTTTCAGTCGAAAAAGGGCCATACTTGTGAAGTGCATGACAAATAGTTGTCCTGTAAACAGATTCATCTACTTGGGCTCTGAATGTCTGCTGCTTTTCCTGCGTTACCATAAGTTTCTTGGCTGCTTCTCTGATTTCAGTCAGTCTGTCTGTTTACCCGGACAGATATGACTTGGTAGGTTTACGGTTTTGCCATACTCTACATTTACCTTTTTAGACAGATTAAACAGTGTCCTGTTCTAACCTTGTGAAATAGTTTTAAAACCTAACCCTGCTTCAGACGTATACACAAGATTATCACTGATGTGTCCGGTGTGTTTCTTTCTTTATGGTGTTTGTTTTCTAATGTTTTCTAACAAACCTCTGAGCTCTTTAAAGAGCTGCTGTATACTGAGCTCAAATTTTACTACTGTTTTCTGATTCAGTGTTTTCTGAAGACAGGTGGTAGAACTGGATTTTATTTAGTAAAGGGGCTGATGCAAATGCTCACCACACTCTTTAGGTATTGTTTTCCTTTTTCCTCGCAGTTATACACTACCATGTTTGATCTATACTAAAAAAATCTTTCAACCTGTTGCTCCATAAGGAATCTAAGAAAATAAGAAAATGAATCTAAAACATCTAACTCTAGCCTAATGCAGTTTATATGTCTTACACGTTTTTTTTTATATTATATAATTCTAAAATGTTTTTTTCATGAATTTGCTTTATTTAATTTTTCAAATGACAATACATCTTACCAGAAAACTAAGTGTGTTAACCTTTAAAATATGTAAAATGTTCTTACACACTGTATATGCAAAATGTCACATGTTGGTAAAGTTTTCACGTTTTTGTGATGCCTAGTTACCACTAGTGTTGTCATTTGATTAAACTTTGTATTCTCAGTATAAATACAATAGATAATAAAGATGAGCCTGCCACTGCCCCTGCTGTCTTTCTCCAGATAGAAGAGATAAGGCCAACTGAGTTTAATAGTTAATTATAATGCGGCGCAGGAGCTCTCCCATCTAATGAATTCCTCACACCTTTTGTTTGTGTCAGGGTGAAAGAGGTGTGCCTGGACTGCCTGGAGACCACGGAGAAAAGGGAGAACCTGGCGAAAGTATTATTGTGAGGCCCATCACTCCTTCATTTATTATTTAGCTCAATCCATGATAACTTGTCATTGCAACTAAAGTAAAGAGTGTCAAGAAAAGTGGTCATTAAATGCATCTTTAGATGAAAACATTGGTTATTATTTCAAGGGGCTGCCATATTGAATTCTTGATTCATCAGAAATTGTAGCTATCCACCGATATGTACTTTGAACTTCACAAATTTGACTGAATGAGTGTGTTCATTTTTGAAATGCGTGATAGTTGGAGACAAAGAATCAATAGAACAAAATGTGCCTTACACAATTACTATACTGGATCAGGGTGGTAGAGGGCTGATGGTGTTAACAAGATGTGTGATGTGTTTGTAGGGCCCTGTGGGACCCCCAGGCAAGCCTGGAGCTGAGGTCTGTAACAAGGTCTCCCTTTCAAAACAGAAACTGCATGTTACGGTTTTTCAGGTTAATTTATGATGTTGAAAATTTCAGGAAAATATGAATCACTGCATAAAAAATAACTAATTGTTTAAAGCAAAACCTATCAATTAACTATGGGTCTTCTTCAGGGTCCTCGTGGACCATCAGGTTTATCTGGCCCTCCTGGAGCTCCAGGAAGAGAGGTTAGTGAGTACAGTTTATTGCTTTAATCTCATTCAGACCCACAAGTATGCAGAAGAAAGATAACTGGATGCATAAAAGATTGTCAGCGTCCTCCTGTGGATGTCCAAGTATAATGTATCACAGCTTCCAGCTACAAGTCACCACCAACCAAGATGACAATGAGAACGTATAGCTCTGCATGTCTGCATGATATTACACCCAGTATGACTGTTAAGTCTATTCTTTGTCTCAAATAAAGGGCTCCCCTGGTAGACCAGGTCCGCCAGGCCCTGCTGGACCCCCAGGTGAACCAGTAAGTAAGAAGATCACATTTTTGCAATTCAGTATCACTGAGCAGCAGTAAGAATTACAGATATATTACTTTCAGCATGTAACCAATGCCTTAGGCAGCAGACTACCATACCATTTTATTTGGCTTTGGACAAGCAAATTTACAGCCTCTTACCTTGTTAAAACACTACAATGGATGAAAAACTATTGAGTCTATGTAATTGCAAGTTATTTAAACATTGGCAAACTATTTATTGATAAACATTTGAAAATATTAGGTTCCATTTTCAAAGATGGTTTGGAAGGAATTTCATTTACTTTGAGTAACTGTAATTGAACACATGAAATATATCTAAAAAAATCCCAACCTTTTCTATTGTGTACATTTGGCTTTAGGGATTGCACTCAATAGTGTTTTAAATTACACCTGTTACTGAGTAAACGATTCTTGCATGGGATTGCATGTTGTACTAAAAAGCGGATCAGTAAAAACCTATTACTCTCCGTGGGAGAGTGCACAATCTGTAAATGGAGATAGTTTGAGGTGTACCGCCTGTTGACTCTGCAACTTTAGTCTTTGGCACAACACCAGAAACTGACCAAACAATTTACACTCAAACACTAGAGGGAAAGATGGATATGCAAAGAGTGCTGTTCCAGCTCAGAGAAAAATCATGTCACATTCTGTTGCAGATAAAGTAAAGACACACCACTGACTGCAAGAAAAAACACAGGAAGTGTGTCTCATACACTTTAAGCTGCATATGCTCCATACTCTGTATATAAATTATAGTTTTCCCAATGACACGGCTCAAATATAAAACCTTCAGCAGTGACACAGTTAGTCAAATAAGAGCCTACATGTTCTGTTATTCAGCAAGAAACTTTGCCAAAATTACATTCATGACTGCTTTGCTAGTTACCTAACATCAGTTGTAATCAGTAATTATTGATGTTAGTGTTGACTTAATTAAACAGATCATTACTCTACATCTAAAACCGTGTCAGGGTTGCACTACCAAGTGGGCATTATCTGGTCTGTTCTAAAACAGTCAAGATACTGATAAACAATGCTTACCATCAATTTATTGAAGATGTATCATAATAGTGTTGTCTTTCACTTGGCAGTCCGCCCCTTTGCTATTCTGTTGCAGGATATTGTTCAGCGTATTATATCTGACCTTTAAATCATCTCAGACCAGCAGAGGAATCTTTGCGCTTGTCACTTCATGTTCTACCTTGTAAAAGCGACATGGTGGATGTTGTGATTATGAAAATGAAAATATTATTTAATATTTAATATGAATACTTTAATATTTTATTTAATAATATTTCGGTCTGTTATGGGTTGCCCAAGATGGCGGAGGTATTAGGACAAAATTGAAAGGGATGAGCCAAGCTCTGGCATTATTGAACAGCAAAACTCTGTACACACACAGAATGAATTCACACAATTTCTTAAAATACAAGAATTTATTAACAAAAATAAGTCAACTCAAAGTCAAACATGTTTCAATCAACGAACTCTTTACTATGCTAAAACAACCCAACCAAACTACCAAACCGAATGAAAGAATAAGGAAGACTAATGGGCTATGTACAATATTATCAAGTTGATCAAAGATGGTTGAAAACCATGACCGAAAGAGTGATGCAACATTACCATGCAATATTTATGTTTGAGAACCAAGGATTATCTTGAAGAATCTGGAAATGAAGTTAGTCCTGGAACTAACTTAGGCAATAATTGGTATACTTTCAAACAACCATTCACAATGCAAGATCAGATAAAACATTATTTTAATAAAATAATATTTTAAACAATAATTTGCTGAATAAAACCAACCTTCTGGATGACCAGTTCTCAACGGTGTTTAATTAGCTGCCTTTATTTATTAAAATAATACTTAAAGAAATATTATTAAGGAAATAGTAAAATATTTAAGGAAATATTTTGAATAGTAACCCAATCTTTCTTGATAAATGGGTCTTAATGGTGTTTACTTGGATATCAAGTTTAGTAAAATAATATTTAGGGAAATATTATTTCCTAGATTGAAAACTAACAACCTTTTTGGGTAAATGATCTTTAGCTGACTCATAGCAAGCACATGTTTCTTAGCTGTTAGGGGTTGGAGCTAACAAAAGAATCTTACCATCAGAATCAAACACATACCTTTAAAATACCACCAATAAAAGGGTTTAAATGCATAAGCGTGGACAGCACGTTATGGCCGATCTTCTGTGTTTAAAATCACCCTTTAAATAAAGTTTGTCTTAACTTTAAAAACACAAACACAGAACACATACTGAGCACATGTGGCGAACAGCTAATCTGCTAGCTTTAAATTAGCAGAGTTCTCAACACAAACAAAACCAAACATCATAAAATGAACCTAGTTTAGATTATTTCATTCTAAACTACTTCTCTCTGCCCAACACTACCTCTTACGTGAACCATGCTGAGGAGAAGTTGTCCAGTGCAACGAAGTTGAGGAAAGCATCCACAGTGAACAAAGGGTTAGTTTGCAGCTAACCTCCGTAGCTGTGGGATGGGGCGGCTCGTTCTGCCGGGCCGGCTGAACTGCACGTTACTGCTGTAGCCACGGTGATGCGGTCCTGTTGTCCTTCCTTCAGACCAGGACAAACTGCTCCACTCGGCGTCGTAGAGACAGGGTCTCTGCTGGGAACTCGCTAGAACACAGTTTGCTTCTGTAGACCTCAGAAAGAAAAGTAAAGCCACGCTTGCACCGTAATTACCCCGTTCATGAATGATACACAAACAACAATTCATTCCTACTTAACTTAGTGCATTTGATCGCGTGATCGTATGACACTCTTGGATCCAGTTTCAAGAGTTATGTCTGTTTGCCAGCAAAGAGACATTCGCGCGCTGTGTCCCTCCTTCCAGTTCCGCTGGGGACCTGCGTGGAAGAGGTCTGTTTGTTGGAACGTGGAGTTTTTATTCAAACAGTGACATCACGGGAAGTCCACAGTTATTCCCTTCTTGTTCCTGGCTGTGCTTGAAGTAGGTTAATGCGATTTATTTTGAAAGTTCCAGAAACGTTCTTACTGGCCTTTAATGTTGTAACCCATGGCTGGGGTTCCAACATGGACCTTAAAATTGCACTCTTCAGTTTCACAAATAAATGTTGTGCAAGTGTGCAGGTTCAAAACAACGCCGTACGACCATACCAATGCCTAAACGACCATACCAAAAACCTGTGGTACATAAAAGCCTTCTGTAATCCAGTATTTCAGCATGCTCAATTTCCTCCAAACTAAAGATTCATAACACATTTATCATCTCTCATTTGTTATATAATATGTACTTTTTAAGCTTTCTTTTATTTGGCCTTAAGCTTTTGTCAATGATAACATTTTTTGTACTTCAGAATCTTATGATTTAAGGTTTTCCTCAACTGGAAAGAAAAACTGGAACAAATGAGTTTGATTGACAAATGAGTGTGTGTAAATTCTCATCCTAGAGTAAATGATGGTCTTATAGTGCCGGTAATGGTTTGTGTGTGTGTGTGTGCGGGTGCGTGATTTACAAACTGCAGCTGAACCAAACATCTGCACTATATTGTTAAAACAACATCAAAGATTTGCCCTGAAAGACAAAACTCTCTCTTCTTTTTCTGTCAGACTGCCCTACCTATCGTTGGAGACATGGGTGCTTTACTTAAGGTATTTCATCTGCACAATTCACAACATTTACATCTTGCCACAAAGAATGAATTTGCAACAGGGAGTCACATTGCTCATAAAATAATTACCTCAGAGTTTGTTGAAAGGACCTTGGATGGATGGATGGATGGATGAAACATCTAAGTAATTCCATTTGTTTTTTTCTTACTTCTTCCTTTAGATCGAAAATTACTTTCTGCCTTTTGTGCTGTTAGATACATTTATTCTTGTGGCAACATAATACTACTTTTGACCTATTGCTGCAATAAATAAATTCCGTTTTTATATTTTTTTATATATTTCTATTCACCTACTCTCTCCAACTTCTCACCTGTTTCCTGGGACTACTGGAGGTTTCAGTGACACAAACCTAGAAGTCTCACTCCTTGACTGTGACAGAGTTCAACCTCTCCCTCTTATGAGAGGCCCTCTTGCAGGCACTACTTGGTTCACATTATTTCTGCTCAGCAGACATTTAGGGAACATTTTGTGTCAGCCGAGGTCCTGAGTCCCACCCGGCGGATGTCATATAATATGAGGCGAAAATGCAGTGTGCCAGCTTAGCTTGATGAAATCTTATCTGTGCCACTGATTTTGCTTCTTGCCTCGCCTGCTTTGGCAGAACGCCTGCAGTCTTTGCCAGACGAGAGTTCCTAGGCTGCCTGGGCAGAAGGGAGAGAAGGGGTCCCCTGGAGCGCAAGGAGTGGAAGGCTTGGTGGGAGAAAAGGTACATCCAGTTCTGACATTTTTAATTTATTTCGCATTTTAATCCAGCCTTTTGGGAGCATTGGCATTTAAATATATTAGACACAACTGCATTGCAACAGTTCACTGTCCAAATATGGCTCAAGAGGATATAAACCAAATACAAGATGATCGATCTGCAAATGCCGAAAGAATATTATGCTTGATAAGAGGCTTTTGTAAAAGGATAATGACATACTGCTTGGAATTAATTTCAATACAACTTGTTAATGAAATGTGATGGCAGAGCAGGCCTGGGATACAAGCAAACTTTGCTACTGCTTAGGGCCTCCACTGAGAGCATTATACCAGTTGTGTAGCTTCAAAAATTGAAAGTCAGATTAACAGATTCATAGTTTAAAGCTAATTTAATAATTTCTGCTATTTGTGTCTCAGCCAAGATATTTAATGCACACTCACTGTTGGCAGGCAGATCAATGAATAAGTGCCATGAAAAGAAGTAAAAGACTGAATCAAAACAATTATAGGAGTTAATACATTTTAAAAATGAGGGAAATATTATGTTAAGATGGAGAAAAGCATACAAATCCATGCCAGTAAAATCCCAAAACACATTCTAATACTAATAAAATTGGTAAATAAATTCACATGTTTCTTTTAGAGAAGCTTTCAGTATTTGAAAATTAATATGGCTGCACGGTGGTGCAGTTGGTAGCACTGTTGCCTTGCAGCAAGAAGGTCCTGGGTTCGATTCCCGGCCGGGGGTCTTTCTGCATGGAGTTTGCATGTTCTCCCTGTGCATGCGTGAGTTCTCACCGGGTACTCCGGCGTCCTCCCACAGTCCAAAGACATGCCTGTTAAGTTAATTGGTCACTCTAAATTGCCCTTAGGTGTATGAATGAGTGTGTGCATGTTTGTTTGTGTGTTGCCCTGCGATGGACTGGCGACCTGTCCAGGGTGTACCCCGCGTCTCGCCCAAAGACTGCTGGAGATAGGCACCAGCTTCCCCGTGACCCACTATGGAATAAGTGGCAGGAAAAAAAAAAAAGATATTTTGAAGCTTATCTCAAAATGATAGAGTTATTTTTATTCAACCTGGAAAATATTCTGTAATTTGATCTGGTGTTAGAAAAAGCTAGTATACAACAAAATGTTTTAAATAAAAGAAAATAAAGTTTTTTCTGACACAACTACACAACTGCATGTGCAGGAGCGACAGCGATGAAGCTGATTTGTGTGTAACATTTTATCCAAAAAAAAAGAAAGTCTTATCAGAATGGACATATTTCACAGCAGACATTTAGACGTAAATGTAGTAGGGAGAACAAAGACTTGTTAACAACGGGCTTATTCCATTTAGACACAATCAGCATGTACACATGCACAAGTAGCTGGTAGCCTTCTTTAATACAGATGCATATTCTGTGCTTGTTTATGTCAAAAAATCTGCTATGAAATAGGCTGAGAGATGTTTGACTGTAAGCTACATGCATTCTAGCTTTTGCAGGGACGACCCACTGATGTACTGCAGATGCACTGCCACAAGTTCCTATAATCTTCAGGAAAGATTTTTCAAAGGATAAATCTGTTGCATCCTAATAAAACATTCAGAAACAGAGGTCATGCAAATAAAACTCTGCGAAGTTTTGCAAACTGCAGAAGCTGAAATAGAACTTTTTGACAACCAGATTTAGTAGTAGAAGTGGAGCAACCAAAGAAGTTATTCTCCAAATGGGAGTTTAATTTTCAGAACTAGGGCTGTTCTATAGGAAAAAATGGGTAAAACAAAATCAGAAAATAGATTAGGTTTATGCTGACAGTAAACTAAATCTGAGAGGTGTGGCTGTGTTAATGTTCAATATTTGTGTTCTGAACAGGGGGATCCAGGTGTAAGAGGCCCGATGGGTAATCCAGGAAAGGAAGGCCCAAAGGTAAAACCAGGCATTTAAAAACTAGAACACAATCTGTTAGAATTGCTATGGATACAGCCTTGCAACAGTGAAACAGGCTCAGCGATTTCAAGTTGTGCGCTGGAAGACGTGTTTTTGAAGTTTTACCCCTACGGTTGGTGAAAAACATTCACTTTTCCTTACCTCACTGGTCCTGCTCACTCTGCAGGGTGTAAAGGGAGAGAGAGGGTTCCCAGGCCCCACTGGAGATAAGGGTGACGAGGTAAGTAAGGAAAATGTTTAATCGAGCAAATTATTACACTAGTCATCAAGCCATCTGGAAGGGGGTGACAATGATACAGTACTGTGAAAAAATATTATAGATTGCTTCGGGTTTGGCTTTTTTGTCATATTTAAATATTTCAGATCATTGAACAAAACATATTTTATTCATTCACTCATTCATTCATTTTATTATCTAACAAAAATAACATGATTATATGCAAAGATGAAAGATGTTTGTTCCTACTAATTAACACTAAACCAACACTGCATTTTAGAAAAAAAAAAACAATTTGAGAGTCAAATTTGGTGGTGGTAGTGTGATGATCTGGGACTGCTTTTGGTTAGTTGCTGTAATTAATGGAACCATAAATTATGTTCTCGAGGAGAGAATCTTGAGGAAAGTTGGGTCATCACTTCAAAGCCTTAAACTCAAGTGCAGCAGGAAAACAACACAACATGAAGCCAGTGTCTGAATAGTTAAAACAGAAAACTAAATTAAAGTTGTGGAGTGGCACAATTCAAATTCGGACTTATCGAGATGACATGACCTTAAACTGGACGTGTTTTGTTTTTCAAAAACCCTCCAGTTTGTTATTTCAGGTGCTTGATGGCAGTTCTTGCCACAAAGAGTGGCCAAGAGTAGAGTTTTGTTTGGGTGTAAGATTTCTTAAATAATATAATTTAAATAATTTTTTTTTAGCTTTTAATTTGCTGTTTTTTAAATAGATCTATTTTTTTTTACTTTTAGATAAAATATATAAATTGATCCTATAAGTTTATCGTATATAGCCCAAAGAAGACAATTCTGTTAACAATGTAAACATTAGGAAGAATTTTCTTACTGACCTGCTTTTTATTCTGGAAATACACGCAAATTAAGCTTTGACTGAAAGCTATTTACATAGGTAAATTTAAAATGTTGTTGTTTAATACTGATTAAAAGAATCTATGCATAATTATTAATCCATACACTTCAAAACTTTTTAATGAAATGGTAAATCTGTAGATCGTCTGGTGAAAACCACTGAGAATGCACACAACCAATACTTTCGACAAATATCCTTGGTTTAGTGTAAATCCTCCAGGTGCAGTCAGCTGCACAGCTCTCAGCACGTCCAGATGCTTGCATCACTGTCACAGATTGAAACACTCAAATAAACTGATATTATACTTTTCACACAAGGTGGCAGATCATTGAAACTCACACCTGCTTAGTGTTCAAATTGAAATTGATCTCTCATTTTATAAACATGTGCTCCTGAACAGATGTGCAAACAGTGCAGTGCTTCTAACTGGCTGGGGAGCTTGCTGATGTAAATGCTGAAGCTCACTGCTCCTCTGTTTCTCTTCACGTATTTGTAAATGGCCAATATGTCATAAGCCAATAGTTGCAGGGAATTTTTCTTAATATATATAATACAATTATTACACTTATTTGTTGCAATTATTCTGATTTTTTTTAAGTGAGTACTTATTTACTGTCTTCTCCAGGGGCCTCCAGGAGCTCCAGGACTTCCTGGTGTGGCAGGTCGAACAGGAGCCCCAGTAAGACTTTTTTTATGTTTGGCATTTTTATTATGAAATAAAATATTTACAATTCCAAAAAGGGCAGCACACACAGCAAGGACAACAACAAAAAACAGAAAATAAATAATTTATAGTAATGACATTACACTGACAGCGTGGGAAGACTAGTAAAGCATTTAAACCTATTAATGAAATTAAGGTTAAGATGAATTAAAGAGATAGTGTTTGGGGGTCAGTCCTACAAGTGAGCAAGGAAGGGTTCCCACATTCTCTCAAATATATTCTTAGCACCAGACTTGCATAAACGCAACTTTCCTATTTGTATAACCAAACATATCTCATTGAGTTATTGTTTATAGCTTGATTGGGTTGCAGATTTCCAGCTGAAGAGAATGAGTTTTTGGCACCACTATTCCAAAGTGCACACCCATCTGAACACAAAATGGAAGTTGAGGTGACTGAGGAGCATCCATCCAGTTGCTGCAGTGTGATCTTAAAATATGTTAAAATGCATTCTAAAAGGTAGCTAACTCCAGACAGCAGCTGAATGACACTTATCCCACAAAGGAAATAATTGAGGGTAGGCTACATTGGGTTCAGATTAACTATAGAGTAATCACGCCCATGCATGACTTTATGTTTTATCACCCCATATTGAGTTTTAATTGAACAGAATGAGATTTATTATATTGCTTAATTCCAGAGCTCTTCTGCAACCTCAGTATCTATGTCCACTGTCCAGATTTCTTTTATTGAGTTTGAATACATGAGGAAACATTTCCTTACTCAGATAACAGATTTGAATGTAGAATATGGAAGTGAGAGAATTATGCAAAATGAGTATTATTTTTATATCCTCCTCACACTAATGCGTATCTGCCTGGCATTTCAGCCGCATTCAAAAATTCATTTTGTTAGGTAAATAATGTTCCAGCATAGCAGTTATTTGCATTTAAAACTGTACCATGCATAATCATATCCCCATCTAAGATGGGTTGCCACATACTTTGGACATGTTGAAAATTCTGCAGCATTTGTGCTCCAGCTCTCAAATGTCATGTATAATATACATCGCCGCTACAGCATTGACACAACTCCCACTCAAGTATGGCAGCAATGACTCAATGATAACTAAGGAAAAGCTCTGTCTGCCCTCATGTAGACTCACAGATGCTTGTAAGCGAAAGTGAAACTGACAGGATGACCTACTTTTGGATTATTTCAGCTGATAATTATCTGACCACTTGAGGCACAAATGGAACATTGGAATTCCATCCCCAGACTGTTGAACCTTACATATGAAAGAAAGTACAAAAAGATGATGACATCACGGGAAAAGTAATGTGTCCCACCCTGAGACTGAAGAACAGTGAAAATTCCATGTCATTAGTCCCACTATACACACACTATTCAAATCAAGGTCACATTAAAAGCAACAAACAACCCTTAATGGAACTAAAGAACTTGATTTTCTACAAATCTGCTTAATTTCCTCATGTTTTGACTGCATTACACATAGTTTACAATACCCCAACATACACTGCAACGTAGTTGTTTTACCCTCTAGTAACTTAACAATGGCCAACACCTGCTGGCTTAAATATCTGAAAAGGCTATATCAGCATTCTTCTTTTGAATATCAAACAAACTAATTAAATGTTCAGGTTTAAATGTATGGTTGTGAACAATGAGACCAATGAAGCTGATATGGGTTTGCTCAACTAAAGCTGTGGGGCCAGAAAATAATATAGAAAGGGATGTGTTCTCATGTTTGCTGCCCATTAATAATGCCTTAAGACCAAGGCCATCCTTTCTGCCAGGTTTATGAAGTTAGCCGTTTAAAGTCCTTTGTGATTTGTAGCCCCTGTTAAAAGGCTTTAAGAAGATAAAGTTAAGAAAAGATAAAATTAAACTGTGGCATCCCAGTTTTATGAGGTAGTAAGAATGTGATCTCCATTCCAAACTGCAAAATGGATATCCAAGTTGTATAAGCAGGGATTTCCTCCTTTGTGACTCATTCATAATAACATTAATGATATGTCTCATCTAATCAGATTTTATTTAATTGTGTTGTTAAAATGAAATATCTAAAATGTCTTGTTCCATTAATTCTAAATTTAAAGTTATTTGGCCAATGCAAGTTTAGTTTTGAAAATATTGCAGATTTGCATATTTTCATATTACTCTATTTTTTTGCAATATTTCAAAGCTACCTTGCTATATTTTGTGCTCAAATCATATTGCATTCATGTGTTTTTTGCAGGGACCTGTTGGTAGACCTGGTCCAATGGGCCTACAAGGATCAAAAGGAGAAAAGGTAAGATTTGTAGCTCTCTCTCTCTCTCTCTTTCTCCCTCTCTCACAAACATACACTCAGATGAGGTGCGTAAAAAGCAAATTTGTTTTTTATGTAAAACCTACCATTAAATATCCTATTGATCTATTCCGTTACAGGGTTAATAAACATTGTTACTTTTAACAGCTATGCAAAAAAATAAAAACATGACAAAGGTTTTTTGTTTCTCAATTCTTTCATGAATATTAACGCGGCATTGTTTCTATCTTGCCTGAATTTGCTGAGGTATACAGGAAAAGACATAAGGCATTCTTTTAGCTACATTTCTAAAAGAATGTAACTGTTTAAAGTGACAGAATGTGAAGTGGATAAAGTTTGAAACACTTCAGAAAAGCTGAAAAGTAATAAAAAATAATGCTTACATTTAGTTTTGCTTAGAATAGTTTTTTTAACTGTAGAAATAAACTGAAAAAGATCCACAAAGCGTTTTGATCTTTTTGTGATTGTTTATTTGTGTGTAGGTCTTGGAGTTTGGGGGATTTCTTTTTGGTTCAACCATACATCAGTTTTTTGTATCATGAGTCAAAAACTTGACAAGACACACACTTACAGGGACGTCTTTTTCAAACTTGCTCCAACAAACTTGCTCCAACAGAATTATTTTTAAAAATAAACTCATGAAACAGGGCTGGACAAAAATGATGGTAACCTTGAAAATAATGTGACCAAAGGGACATGTTAAATCAAGATGTGTCCATTAATCAGCATCACAGGTGTCTACATTCTTGTAATTGGTCAGTGGGCCTATATATAGGGCTACAGGTAGTCACTGTGCTGTTTGGTGACAGGTGTGTACCACACTCAACATGGACCAGAGAAAGCGAAGGAAAGAGTTGTCTCAGGAGATTAGAAAGAAAATTATAGACAAGCATGTTAAAGGTAAAGGTTATAAGACCATCTCCAAGCAGATTCATGTTCCTGTGACTACAGTTGCTCATATTATTCAGAAATTTAAGATCCATGGGACTGTAGCCAACCTCCCTGGATGTGGCAGCAGGGGGAAAATTGATGACAAAACAAAGAGACGGATAATACGAACGGTAACAAAGAAGCCTAGAAAAACTTCTAAAGAGATTAAAGGTGAACGTCAAGCTCAAGGAACATCAGTGTCAGATCACACCATCCGACGTTGTTTGAGACAAAGTGGACTTAATGGGAGACGACCAGGGAGAACACCATTGTTGAAAACAAATAATAAGAAAGCCAGACTGGAATTTGCCAGACTACATGTTGACAAGCCACAAAGCCTCTGGGAGAATGTCCTATGGACAGATGAGACAAAAATTGAACTTTTTGGCAAGGCACATCAGCTCTATGTTCACAGACGGAAAAATGAAGCATATGAAGAAAAGAACACTGTCCCTACTGTGAAACATGGAGAAGGCTCTGTTATGCTCTGGGGCTGATTTGCTGCATCTGACACAGGGTGTCTTGAATCTGTGCAGGGTATAATGAAATCTCAAGACTATCAAGGGATTCTAGAGAGAAATGTGCCGCCCAGTGTCAGAAAGCTTGGTCTCAGTCGTAGCTTGTCGGTCTTGCAACAGGATAATAACCCTATAACACACAGCTAAAAACACCCAAGAATGGCTAAGAGGAAAACATTGGACTATTCTGAAGTGGCCTTCTATGAGCCCTAAACTAAATCCTATTGAGCATTTTTGGAAGCAGCTGAAACATGCCGTCTGGAAAAGGCACCCTTCAAACCTGAGACAACTGGAGCAGTTTGCTCATGAGGAGTGGGCCAAAATACCTGCTGAGAGGTGCAGAAGTCTCATTGACAATTATAGGAATTGTTTGATTGCAGTGATTGCCTCAAAGGGTTATGCAACAAAATATTAAGTTATGGGTACCATCATTTTTGTCCAGGCCTGTTTCATGAGTTTATTTTTTTAAATAATTCTGTTGAAGCAATGTCTGACTTTCATTTGTTCATTTTCATAGAATTTTTATTCATTATTACCTTTGTCAGATTCAAGTTATTTATGTGACCATTGTGGGTTTTTCTTTCATTAACTGAGGGGTACCAACAATTCTGTCCACATGTGTATGTAGGCTACTTGGCATGTTCTGATCAAAATTTGTATTTCTAATCCTGGTCTGACTCATTCAGTCAGTCAGTTTAGATTATGAAGGTATCTCCTATCCATTTTTCTTGACAAGGGAAGATTTTTGTTTTCCATCAGGGGTTTCTGCAAGTGAGCCCTGAAATGCAGCTCCATAAGGGGCTTAACTGGGTTGAAAAAGCAATGACAATGTTCTGACAAAACGTCACCTGAAAAATTTATTGCTTTGTCATTTGCTTCTAAAAAATATATCTGACTTGACACACAAAGCTAAAGTCTTAAAAAGAAAACTTATGGGTTACCCCTCCTGACAATCTTTTTTATGTAGAGCAGTTTGGGGAAGCACTAGGCTAACCTTACCATGTCTACACTCTGTTTCAATACATACAGTGCTAACAAAAAGTTAGGGGAATTCAGCTTTTGGGTGAAATTTCAGGATGAATCTAAAATGCACTATGACCTTCTCTAAACCTTTGAATGCACGTGTCCACCCACTCAATGTTTTAGTACAATAAACTTAACAGCAAAATTGAAAACAGGTGTTTAATCCGTGAATCAACTAATACATTTCCTGCTTCAATCAGAATTGGTATTTAAACACTCCTCATCATGCTGTTCACATTTAGACATCATGAGACCAACATCATGACACCTAACAATAAATCAACAGTAACTCACCATTGTGAGGCTTCAAACATGATGTTCTCAGATGGAAGAGGCCACTGAGCATAGAGTCCCACAGAGTTTCATCAGCAGGTTGCAACAGAGATACAAAGAGACTGGAAGAGTCACATAATGGCATAGAAGTGGAGGTCCTTTGGGCACATCCCACACTGATGAGCACCTCATTGTGAACAGTGCCCTGCTGAACCGGATGATTAATGCCACTCAACTCCAGGCACATTTAAGGGAGGGGAGAGGCAGCCAAGTATCATGTCAGACCATTCAAAACCGACTACATCAACGTGGTCTCCATGCTGGATGACCTGCAAGGGTACCTGACCACACATCCAGTCACAGGCATCATAGCCTTGCATTGGCCAGGAAGATGAAAGTCAATTCACGTTGAGTAGAAATGACAGCCGGCAATGAGAGGAGATTGTCATGCATCAGCCACCGTTGTCACCACAGAGCCTTTGGTGGTGGTGGTGGTACAGTGTGACAGGTGTGCCAAGTGAATACAAAACTGTCTTACACTTTGTGAATGGTACAGTGACAAGCCCATACTACCTGAATAGCATCAAAGGCTCTAATTTAATTTTCATGGACGACAATACTCTAGCTCATTGAGGTCGCATCATTAGGGAATGGCTTCTGGAGACTGGGGTTCCTCAAATGGAGTAGCCTGCACTTTTTCCAGATCTGAATAAAAAAAAATACCTATGGTATCAGCTGATTTGCTGTCTAAAAGCTTGTGACTCTGTATCCCAGAACCTCTATGACCTGAGCGCCACACTTCAAAAAAAGTGGGATGCAATGCCTCAACAGACAATAAGTTGACTTGTGAACAGAATATGATGTAATTGATGCTCAAGCGCACATGACACTTTATTGAGACATTGACATTTTTTGGTGTGGTATATCCTTCACTCTTGTTGGCTTCAATAAATTGTTTGAGATGAGGAAGTCACCATTCCATGTGTCTACCTAAATGTCATACTTTCGTGATATAATATCACTGTAGCATGAACTTTTGTGTTTACCATTCAAATATCCTAACGTTTTGTAGTGTAGTTTCCGTTAGTTGTGTACAGACAAAACACACAGAAAGAGTTGCTCTCCTGCCTCACAAACGTATACACAAAATAGTCGCTCTCCTGGATGGCTTGGAATGTAAATTCACAGCATAGAGCAGGACACAGAAACAGATTGACAATAAGCTGCAGTAGCCAATACAGTCTCTCCCTTATTGTGAAGACCTTTGTAAAGTTTGAAAAACACTTAGAAGATGCATATAGAAGTGCAACAACCACAACTCTTTAGAGCAGCAAAATAATATCCTTAAAACACTGTTTTTCAAGCCATGCACACAAAAATTGGCCATGACTGTTCAAAATTTGCTGCACAAAACCTGCAGCTGCATGGCTTGCTGGTGTTATAGTAAAAAAAAAACTTCCCCTAAAAGCAAAGCATACAATACTTTGAAAAAACATAATGGCTTTATTAGCTAAAACCATACCCTTCATTAACAAGGTAATGTTAGAATGGCAGCAAGCCAATAAACACATAATGTAACGTAGATTTCCCTGGATTCAAAAATGTGGATGTGAGTGGATTAAAGGAAAAAGGAGTATATATTTAACTATATTTTAACTGGGACTTTTCACTGCCAGAGGTTGTCCTAGTAACTTTGAAAGTTACAATGTGGGGACAATGTTTCATATTTTGGTGATAAAATTGTGTCCATGGAGTGAAAAATGTAGATGCAGCAGCATGTGATATTTAAATAAAAAAGTCTCATGCGTTTTTCACATCCTTTTCTTCTGGCTTTTAATAGCCCGAGTCAGTGTCTCAAACTTTCCTCCCTCAGAGACTCATTATAATCTCTGAATCAGACTGAATCGGAAATGAAAATTTATCTGTGAATTTTAAACCAACTGTTGAAGTTGTAAACATTTTGAAACCTATATATAGTTTAATGTTTTAATTACCCTTTAAAGTGGTTTAAAGTATATAGAAGAAAATATGATTTAGAGGTTTCAAGATTTCAACATTATGTCTGTTTATTTTCAAAATTTAAAAACAAGTTTAAGAGAATAAGTGTCAGCAGGGGTCTTCTAAAGAAGCTCTATCTGTCCATTAGTGAAAATATTAACAGTCATTCTATTATGCCTAAGATTTACCTTTGTTTATTTTTCTAAGGGAAATGAAGGATCTCCAGGCAGACAAGGACTTCCAGGACCTCCAGTAAGTTGCTGAAGCTTTTGCACGATCAACTTTTCCATATGGCTTTAAACTCTATGAGGGTCAGAGATTTTGTACCCTCATGTGGACATGTAATGTTACCTTTAAAGGTTAGTGTGTTAAGGTCATCTGTTTGGAACTTGTTCAGTGTTTCCTGTAATAGCAAAGCACAACTGACAAACAAGTGTAAACATGATGAAATCGTGGCCAGATGCTTGCTGGCGGCGAGTCTCATTCTATCCCTTTTAAAAGACGAGTGAGTAAGCACTTCCAGTGGCAAATCTATAATTCATTGGCTGTCTCCTTGGACTTACCATGCACCTACCCAGCACACACACACACACACACCTTGGTCTTATAAACCTGCAGCCTGGGAGGAAGGGGGATGGCTCAGTGGCCTGAAAAGGGCACATGCCTTCACTTGCTTCTAAATGAGAATCTTGACTTCTTCTTGGTTTACATTAGCTGCTCTCTACAAATCTATCACCGAAGAACATCCTCTTATAATATTAACCCATAGTCAGGATTAACTTGTTTTCATACCCAAATCTTTTAAAATCACAAAATGTTTTGTATGTTTGAGACATTGCTGTTTTATGCATTAAGACTGATTCCAGGATTATGAAAATCTGCTGTTCTTTACTTTTTCTGCTTTTTTCTCTCTCACACTTTCTTTCCCTCTCTTTCTCTGTGTACTCCCCAAATGAGCTATTGATCTTTTGTGTTGCTTTTAAAGGTTTAACACTATAACTGCTCAAGACCTAGAGTACAGTTTTTTTGCAAGGACTCTCTCTGCCTGAAAACAAAGAACTCTTGGAGAGAGGATGTTTGATTCACTGATTGTGTTCCAGGGTGTGCCGTATGTGGAGGGAAACGGGATGAGCAGTCTGTACAAGCTGCAGGTAAAAGAAAATACTGATTTTAACTCACGTTAATCGGATTTATTGAATTTGACAATACAATACATTTCATTGTTGTTAGTGAATTGAGTTTGAACCTTGTAAAATATTTAGTCATTACATTAAGGAATATCTTTTCAGAGTGGTGGAGCTATTTTAGGACCTCCTGGAGTGCCTGGTCCTCCGGTAAGTGTTCTTGTGCCTCAGGTAAATCCTTTAAAGTGTGCTGTAAGGAACTCTTGCAAACAGACATGCCGATACTGTATGAGCTGTAGAGCTTGGGAGAGCTGAATAACAAACAACCTGACCAGCCCTCCAGTGTTATCATGGTTCTGAAGCTCTTATATAACAGTCAATCACTGGGGGTTGACAAGGGCCAAGAGGCCTCCTGACTCCCAAACAGGTTCCTCTGATCCATGCCGGGACACACAACATCAATAATATGCAAAATGAACTTTAGAAGTTTACATGCTCTGCACGGAGTCGAAGTGGCCCGATTTGCTTATCGCTTCCACCCTCCTTCCGCCTTATCAGGCAGTTTGTAATCATGTCCAGTACAGGGAGATGTTCAGTCACGAACCCTGCAGGCATCCATTTGCTGAAACGAACACTTAACTAGGGGACAAAAAGCAGACGTTGTGCTGTACCCCAGTGCACAATGCACATGCACTACAGCTAAATCTTAAGAACGCTTTAGCCTGTACTGCATCTATCAAAGTCCAACAGCTCCTCAGGAGCAATCAATAAAAGAGCTTCCTCATCAGTGTTAAGAGGGACAAGACAGACAATTTATCAGGTTTTTCTTTTTTTATTAGAAAAATGTGGCCTAGGTATGGAAACCCTCTGTCAGAACCACAATGGATTGTGTAATCTTTACCTGCAACACAATTGCAGTATTGTCATCATTTACAGCCAGACACATTTGGGGGAAAATAAAGCAACAATAAATAGTATGAATTTTACCTACAATAATCTATAGCTACATGTCATTTCCGATTGTGTTTAGACGTTTTATGATTCTGGTAGTCACATCTATGGCACTAATGTGTCTTTTTTATCTTTTTCTCTCTTAAGGGTCCAAAAGGAGATGAAGGACCTGTCGTGAGTAGAAGCTGTTCATTCCGAAATGTTTATTTTTTTAATATATAACCTACAAAAAGAAAATTCAAAGACGCTTTTCATCATTATCTTTCTGGATTTCCAATGTATAACACAAGTCAATAAAGCCTCGAGCCTGAGTGCTTAACATGTCTCAGTAGAACCCCAATGTACAATGAAAAAGAAAAGAAATTACCTTGTCTACAACAAATATGAAGCCTTTGTAACATATTGTCTTGCCAGTGGGAGCCCACAAACACGTACTGCATTTCAAATTTGCTCCTCATCCTCTTGCTTTTGTACTAAATTGGGAAAACAATCCATTTACAATCCACACAGACATGGAACCGACTTGACTTTTCTGCCGTCACCCTGAATTCCTCATCCTCATGGGACCAATTGCATTTTTCATTGTGTTCATTGCCCAGTGATTTTTCACCAGAATGTTAATTTGACATCCTAATAAATTGCGCAGACCAGCTACAGAGCCATGCTGGAATTGCCCCAATCCGTCTCACAGCTGATCCTCTGGCTTGTCCACTCTCCCCCTTCTTCCTGTTAGCCTCAATAGCTTATTCGTGACAATCTGCATGTGTGACAATTACCCAGACAATTCATCTATGTCAGCACCGGTTGCTTCTCTGTTCTGTATAATGCCGTTTCTCCATGGCAGCCTGAGCAAGAGGAGGTAGATAGAGGCCATCACTTGCTCAAAAATGTAGAATGTAGAATTATTTTTAGAGCAGAAGAAAGTCCTATTGTAAAATGGGGCTTTTTTTTCCTTTTAATGGTTCTATAGCCTACATGGTGTAACAGTATGTGCATTAGAACATTTGAAGCTGTTTTCCCAGGGCTTTGTGAAACTAACCGATACATAGAGACATGCATCAATTGAAGACTAACAATATCAAGATGAGAGAGAGAGATCTAGTAATGTTGTTTCTATGTAAAATTCAGGGAAAAATGATGCATAGATATAAATATAAATAACCAAGCAAATGGAACAAAGAGTGCTGTAAGAGATTTTGCCCTCTTAGAGATTTCTTCTACTTTTGCAGGTTACATGTTTTAGATTATCAAACATATTTTAATATCAATCCAAGATAACCTGGTTTGTTGCTAAATGCAGTTTTCAAATTATGACTTTATTTTTAACAGCCACACCTAGTCCTTCATAGTGCCAGACCATGAGAAGCAACAGAACATTTAAATAGAACATGTCTGACAACATGAAGTAGGCTGAAAGATCTCAAAACACAACACAACTTATCCAGGTAGTCACAAAAGACCAACATCAAAATTACTACAGGCCTTACTTGCCTCAGTTAAGTTTACTGTTCATGATTCAACAATAATAGAGAGACTGGGCAAAAATGGGATAGATGGGAAAGTTCCCAGACGAAAAACTGTGACCAAAAGAACACAAAGCACTGTCTAATATTTGCCAAGAAAATCTTAATGGAAAATGATCCAAAGGGCACCATCAAGTTAACCACTAAATGGCTAAAGAAAATAAAATGAAGGTTTTGGAGTGGCCTAGACAAAGTCTCGACCTAAATCCGATTGAGATGCTGTAGCATTTCCTTAAACAGGTTGTTCTACAATGAAATAGTTTTGCAAGGGAGACCAAGTAGAAACTCCTTCATGGCAATGTAAAAGGCTCATTGACAGTCCTTGCCACCAGATGTGGCACGACCAGTTATTAGGCTTAGTGGGCAATTGCTTTTTCACATAGGATCAGATTGGTTTGGATCGCTTTTTTCCCTGAAGATATGAAATCATCATTTGATGATTTACTGAATCTTTGTCTGATATTAAAATTTATTTGATGGTCCAAAAAATACATGACAACTAAATCAATAAATAAACATGTACATTTATAGGCGGGCAAATACTTATTTTCAATACAGTAACTATAGTTTATATTTGGTTTTTTATGTATAATTATGCTTGCTGCCAACGTTGCTACATTTGAGGAATGTGAGATAAAAACAGCACCATCCTTGACTGCCAAATAGGGGGGAAGCAACAACTCTTAGTCTACATTATTAGTGACCTCTTCAGCCTGACACAACAGGTGGTGTGTTTTTCTCTCACAGGGGGAACCAGGACCCATGGGTTTACCCGGGCTCGAAGGGCTTCCTGGTGCCAAGGTAGGCAACAGAGCCGTTTCTCTCCCACAAATGAGCTTCCCATGATTGCACCACGTAGAAAAGTGCATTCTCTCTGGAGCATTCTCATTATACAAAGCTAAGGAGCTTCTTTGTGAAAGGAGGTATCCATCTTTGAAGAATAAAAATGCTTGGCACAGTGAACATTATAGGTGCTAGTTAAAGTTATGAGGCAGCTTGAGGAAAACTAAATGTTTTGTTTTGAGAAACTCAATTACTTGTGTTTCTGTTTAAATATTGCCTGGAGGAATTTCAGGTTGACATTTCCAAAGAGGATATACTGCGATTTGGAGCCAAAGCATTAATGTAATGGCTAACAATCGGCACAGTGAATTCCAAGCACTAGTGTAGATGCATTTTCTTGAAAACGGGTCTGGATGGAGCCAGCATATAACTTTATGTGATGGCAGTGTTTGACTGTAAGCTGTGTGGCGAGTTTGTGAGACTGAAATATATCAGTTTCTGTAACCTTGTGGGATGTTTTACCTTCTAGGAAATACTGTCAGAGGTATAGCATATGCACATAAGTGTCAGCTCTATAAAAAGAAAGAAAGCTGCTTGCTTAAACGTAATCTTTGCATCTAAGTGGATTGTAGAGAAGTTTTAGCCTTTTTTTTATCTCCCTCTGAATTTGTTTAATTTAAGTTCGATGGTTTTACAATGGTATTCACTCCACATGTATGGGCAGTGTCTTCTACAGTGCCTTATAAAAGTATTTATTTCCCTTGAACTTTTTCACATTTTGGAACATTAAACTCTAAACCTTTGCAAAGAAGAATGGGCAGAAATCTACTTTTAAATTGTGCAGTGCTGATAGAGACATACTCCAAAGAACTGTGGCTGTTATGTAAGAGAAAAGTGGTTTCTACAAAGTATTGACTTGTGGAGCTGAATACAAATGCATTTATTTATGAAAGATTTTGAAAACACTGTATCATTTTCCTTTCACTTCACAGTTGTGCTTTACTTTGTCTTAGTCTGTCAAATAAAGTCCCAGTTAATCATTTTTCAGCTTGTTGTTGTAACATCAGAACATATAAGAAGGTCGAAAGGATACCGTTTCTACTGTATTTAATGTATCTACTGACTATGACAGGTTTCTATATAACTTTTGGTGTCATTTCTCTATTATCTCCCACATCTTTTCAGGGTGATACTGGTCTTTCTGGCCCTCCTGGGATATCAGGTTCTCCAGTAAGTATATAATGTCATTCGTGTTATTATTTTTTTTTTTCTTTTTTATGTCATACTTCTTTGTGATATGTCATCTGTCTTGTTGAAGTCCCCTGCTGGCATCAGTTCAGCTGTGTCTCCATTAAGAATTGAACGGCATATTTTAAAATATAAGTCTGTAAACACTACACTACTTTGTCTAAGAATACTGTAACCCTCTGGAGTGTGTAGAGGATTATGGTCCAGCTATATTATAAATGGGAGGCCACAGATACGACACTACTGAGGACCTATCAAACAAGGCATGTTTTCCTATTATCTCTGTGATTGACAGGGGAAGCCCGGCACTCGCGGAGAGCCAGGGATCCCAGGAGAGCCGGTGAGCTGCAGCCTCTAACTCCCTTTGAACTGTCAATCCATGCATCATCCCTTTGTCACTGCAGACTGATACTCTCACTGTCTCTCTTCTCCAACAGGGTGAGAGGGGGCCTATCGGAGAGACCGGATTCCCTGGACCCGAGGGACCCCAAGGTGTTCCTGTAAGGATGAAACTTTTATAATCAGTAGATCCTACAGTAATGTCCATGCACCTTTATTCTTGTAGATTCATTCTTGAGTCTAGCTTTGCGTACACAGAGGCCAACATGATTCAAGGACAATATGGATGAAATACGTATGTTATCTACCACTTGTCCTGTAGATGATTATATTCCCACATTCCTCTATGTAATTACCATCAGAGATAGTTTCTGTAATATTCCCTGTAAGTGCACAATGGAACAGTGTTCACTCAGCAATCAGGATCATTATCCCTCAGTTGAGATATCTCATTAACTGTGGAGATTACTAGGAGTGCAACAGCGCTGATCCAATCGAAGGTGGGAGCTGATACAAAATGTCTTTGTTTGTGTTGCGGTTCCTGAGCAGGGCAGGCCTGGAAAAGATGGAACTCCTGGATACAAGGTGAGTTGCTGCAAATCCCCTTATAGAAAGTGCTTTACATCAGCCAGGCTACAGAGAGATGGCACAGCAGATTTTTATCCCCCCCTTCGGCTACAGCGTGCTGACTGCATTAAACCGATTTGCATATTTGAGATTTAAATGATAGAAACTAAATGGAATCCTGCAGGTTTAAGGCTTTGTTGACTTTTATTCCTTTTACCCAAATTATACAGTTAATGCTTTCAAACAATGATGAAATGTTTGTAATAGAGGGCGTTAGACACTTCAAATTAATGATGTATTTTTCCGCTTGGTGAACTTCAGTAAAACTGAAACAAATCCAGCAGAAAAAGTCTGCTTTTAGATGGCTGATCAGATTCATTATATGCTGTTTACTTCATGAACACAGAATGGTCTTGCAGGATGCGGAACGGATCTGCTTGAATAGCCATTCCACACACATTATATGATCCAAGACCCAAACTTGACTGATTGTGGTTATTACTGTTTTGCTCAGATATACAAGATGTTTTTCACCTTTCACTTAAATAGCAGGCTCAAAGCTTTATTGTTTGTTCATTTTTATTATTTAATATTCCTCCATATATATATATGCCTTCCACTGAGGCCATCTACATAGAGGCTGTCATTATGGTGGAACAACAGTGCCATCTAGTAGGTGGCTTTTCTCATCTGCATAGATTGCTTGCTCACTGCTTTGAGCTGCAATATAATGCTCAGGGAAGCACATTTCAGTGGGCAAGATGATAGATTTAAGCTTCCCATCAGGCAGTGGGGAATACAGCATGCTGCAGATTAAAGCAGGCAAGGGAGAATGGCATCACAAAGCGGTGCCCGCTTTAAAACCACATCATGCCAGATATCATGTCTTTTGCGTGCCTCCTGTAATCCAGCGGGAAATTGATACAAAGATGCTCCCCGAGGTAATGCTGTGAGCAAAGTAAAAGGAAGCAATGAGGAGTGACAGGAAGGGGACCAGATGACTCAAGATGTTGTGACACGAAGCCGGAGACAGGTATTTTCCTCACGGCTCATCCGTACAGTAGAGACAGCTGGTGGCCTTTGTCAAACAAAACAAGAGTGATGCAGAAGAGCCGTGACATTGCAGAAGGTGAAAGACTTTACTGAGAAATATTATACAAGCAGTACAACTTAAGGAGAGTTTAAGGTAGTCAACACACACAGTCATCTGAAAAGTGTGTTCATTTGTTAAGGTGATACAAGAAAAAGTTTTATTGGCGTTTTTCTAAAAATACCTGAATGAATTTGCATGAGAATGCAACAATCAGAGATTTTGTAGCCAATTTCTAAAAACCTGTTTTGTAAAGCTCTGACCTGCCACACCAGCGTTAGCCAATTCCAGTTTCGCTTGAAGAATAAAATTACAATAAAATGTTTTTTACTTTCGAAATAAATGGAAAAATAAACAGAATAAAATATTTATAGGAACATAAAACAATGATTTATTTTTTAAAAAGCCCTAGTAAAAAGCCAAACCCTAAGTATCCAGGTAATAATAGGACAGAGACATTTATAAATAAAACCCAACACAACAGAATTAAAGCATACCTTTTTCTTTTTTTGCACACTTGAAAATGTAATATGCACCATATAACATGATATTCTGTTTTTTTTGGGGTTGTTTTGGCAGATCATTTCAAAAAATGTTACAAGTGTGTCCAAATTAATATTTGAGAGAGAAAAGCTCTGATTTGCTATTATACGTTAAACTAATCTGTCCTCTTAAACTCTCCAGAAGCCTTAAATCAACAATTATTTGTTATTTACATAAGCAGAAGCATTGATTCGTGTCTGAGAAAGCAGTCAAAATTACACGGTATTAAAATTAAAAATAATTTCACTAATATTTAAAAAAAGACAACATATTTACAGAGTTCACATTAAAAACTGCATCTTATATTTAGAATTAGCACCATTGGTAGGGTTAGCATTACTAAACAAACAGTCGTCTCTGTGTTTTCTGTAGACTTAGTCCAGGTTAAGGGTTATTTTTATTCAAAAGACAGCTAACATTTCCAAATCCAGCAACTTCTCAAAAAGATGAAACTGAGCAAACAATGAAACTAGAAACAATGTCTTTTTTAGAAGCTTCATACACCTTTTTTTCTTCTTCTGACCTCAATTTTCAACACCTCACTGATACTAAAATTAGCTAAGTCACCAGTAGCGACTTCCAGTTAGTGCAACTGCACCACTCATGCATGTTGCCTTTACTGATCGGAATAAGAGCAGATTTTTTGAGTCCGACTGACTAATCCTGATCAAAGTGTGTAAAATGTCTAAAATTACAAGATTACTGTCACCAGCTAATTTCTCTGTGCATCTCTAAATTTGGAGGACTTTTGATGTTCACTGCTTCCTATAGAAAAGAACAAATGCCTGCTCCTGTCAATATTTTATGAATATTGCTTTTCTGCTGCAGACTTAAAGTTTGTTTTTTGTTTTTTTTTCAAAGGGCTCCACGGGTACAACAGGTGACAGAGGATCCAAAGGTGAACGTGTAAGTAGCATCACGCTCTTCTCCTAAATAGACTTTGGTTTATGACTCAAACACTAATGCACAAAACGTGTTCATAAAATGGTAATGAAAGAATGGTAATGAAAGCCACAATGAATGTGCATTTCAGCACAAATATTACTAATCCCCACAAGCACATAAGCACCGGAAAAAGGGACATCTAACGCTTAGTGCAGTTTTCCTTTGTGTTTGTCAGGCTTTGCCACAGTAATGCAGTAATCGTTTTTCAAATGTAGCTAATAGAGTAGAAAAAAATTGACTTTAAACTTTTCAGCTGACAGAAAAACTGCAGGATACTGCATATTATAGGAGAGTATCAGGTTTTATAGTTGGGGCGACAGTGACATCAGCAACTAAAGAAACAGTTACATATGGGGCCCACATTGGTGGGAAATGAGCTGAAAAACGGCCCTAGTTCGAAGGATACATCATGGTGCAAATGTCATTGCCTTTATTGGTTTGATGCAAGACAACTCCACCTCAATGTACCTCTATCAAAAGACTTACAGCTTTTTGATTTTTGATTCAATGGTTAGCCCTATTTTATTGTGTGCTGCTGGTGTCTGGAGCTTTGAGGAAATTAAACATATCAGCACTCTTTAGAATAGAGCTGTTAGATGCTTCTTAGGTGTTCACAAGTTCACTGCCAAATTGGCGATTGAGGGCGACATGGGATGGGAACCCTGCCTTTTAAAGCAAAGACTGGAGATGCTTCGTTTATGGACCTGTCTCACTCAGCTGCAAGATGATAGGCTGACCAAGAAGATTTTTACATGGGATTGTTCCATAATTATCCCTGGGCTAAAGAAATTGCCACATTATTAGTCACTTCTGATTTAAACTATATTTACTGTACATAAATAAATTGCAGCGCAACCTTAATTTCTTAAAACAAATTATTTTTAATGAGTTTAAAAAACAAAGGAAACAGGATGTTTGTAGGAAGACAAAACTGAGAAACTATATTTAGTTTAAGGAAGAGTATCGGACTGAACCCTATGTAAAATTTAATTTATCACAAAAACAGTGATCCCTTTGTGCCTAGATCAGAACTGATTGCCTACCTCTGGCATTGGAAGTGGGTAGGTATAAACCGCTCGCTGAAGAGGAGTGTGCTGGAATTTTTGTATTTGTTACTTACTGTATATTTGAAGAGGCACACAGCTCGAATTTAAAAATGTAATGACATTTTTGTGGCTCATGTGATTTGTATGTGACGATCTTGTTTTGTATGAGGAATGTCTTATAAGCCCATGTAGGCTGGGCACCAAAGCTGCATGACACTTAGATAAAATTATCAATCAATACAGCACATATTATATCTTTCACGTGTTCCAGTGCTTAGAAAAGTCAGAATTAGTCAAAATCGGAATGTGCAGTCCAGACCTCAAAGAAAACCACAAATCCATCTCGGCCGTGAAAAACCTCATCAGTCTAGGTGTAGCACGTACACATGTTGGATGAAGATTGCATTGATATCCGTACAGGTGAGTTTGAACAGACAAACTTAGAAACAGCAGGGCCTTTTTGTTTAAAACAGGGTGATCCAGGCATTCCTGGAGAAAGGGGTGTTCAAGGCGAGAGGGGTCGCATAGGGGAACCTGGCCTGGTTGGACCGATGGGACCACAAGGTGAAAAGGGAGATCCTGGCCCCCCAGGACAATTAGGAAGTGTAAAACTTCTGGTAAGTAGCAAAACTGCAAATGCTTTTGCATGAAAAGATGTTCCACTCATATAATTAAAATCATATGACAGGATACTGCAGTTTGTGTAACTAGTTTAGTTCATCCTGCCAGGATGGAAAGCAATGTATCTACAGCTTTCTGCATGAAACATCAAACATAGCTGAGCAAGGGAGCCCGCTGTTCATTCTCTGCTCAACGCTTCCCACTCCAGATCATCTAGGCATAACAGAAGGTCAAAGCAGGAGAGAGTCGGAAACAGAGGGAAAGACAGAGATATGTGGGCGTGCCAAGAGCTCTGCAGAGCGGAGAAAACACCTCCATCTGTCACAGACATTTTACTGTGTACTCGCTGTAGTTATATAACATTCACAGTGATGAAAAGCTGTTTTGAATGCAAAAATGCAACATTGGAGCCTATTGTTATGAATGCTGCCCTGGAAAGCAATGCAGTTGAGAACAGTTCTGCTGACTGACATAAAGTTGAGACTGAAAGTCCTTTGAGTGTATGTACTGTATGCAGATTAGTAAAGAACTATTTTCTTACAGCGTTTTTGTTAGTTTAGCTGTATACCACAGCAGAAGAGGTTTACAGGTAAAAAAATATACATGAGCATTTGGCTATATTTTCTCATTCACATCCCATCCATGCATTCATCTGAAGTAATTTTTGTCTGTGGTTCAAAGTCAGGGTTCGTATTTTGGCTGTATAACTGTGACTCCCATACTGGCTTCTTATCAGCTTTGGAAGCTGATGTTTTTGGTCAAAACAGCTCCTTTTTTTTAAAGAGGTTTGCCAGACCATTCACAGTGTTAGCACTCACTTCTCTTCCATTACCTCTGTGTCCCCTGCAGAGTAGCTGCAGCTTTAACACAACTTGAACTGCAGGAAGGAGAGCAGCCAAAATGTTTAGGAGACACTGTTGGGGTATTGACAAGCTGAAGAAACTACAAAAACTGCAGGACCTGTTTTTGTTTTACATGACTTGAGAAGAGCCAAGAACACATGTAAATGCTGAATTACACATTCATTTTATCCCTTAAGTACACTTTATTAGCTATAAATCTTTTCCATGATTTTTGTTTAAAACAGACAAAAAAAACTTTGTCATCATTTTTACCAATTTTGTTTTGTAATTTGTATTTATCTCATCTTCTATTTATTTATACCACTTATAAAGATGTGTAAGTATTAAGGCATTTAGAAAAGGCACTGCTGCTAAAATAATCTCACATACTGATTATTACAGTTATAATAATGATATAATTAACACTTATAATTATGCTGATTTTTGAGCAAAAACATGAGCAAAACCAATTAAATTCAAAAGTAGTTTTTGTGTAAATTGGCTAATATGCAGAATATGTTTTCATTTTACCATTGTGTCGCAGCATAATAACAAGCTGATATTTGTTGGTTGATTAGTTAGGCTCTCTGCTGTAGTCAGTCAGCTGCTCAACAAACATGTCGCTCCTAGCTTATTATTTGTTATATATACCATATATTATAGTTTGAAAACAGCATTACAAAAAACTAATTCATTTTTGTCAGTTTTGTTCACGACCAGCAATAATAATTTTTCTTGTAGGTTAAAAAAGTCTAGAAGACTTATTGGGCCAGTTTACCAGCATCGTAGAGTAATAGGTGGCGGAGGGTAGCACAATGCTACTCTATTTGCCGTATAGATGGAGAAAACTCTGGCACTTTCTCTGGCATCTCTTTAAAACGTAGGAACGGTAAGACAGAAAATACGTTTTTCAAATGCAGGTGTGCTTTAATAGCATTAAATCGCTCTTATCTAGTTTAGGCTATACACACTAAATGTCAAGTACACAGGATACATTCCATTACATGTATTAGATAAACATTTTTTTTTCCTAGGGTGGCGTTATTACTCCATTTGTGTATTTTATTTTATTTCTCTTGGAATTTGGATCTCACACTGGGGAATCAGACCCAACTTGACTGTGTTGGATACCAGTGAGGTTTACTATTTGTTGTGATCAGAGAGCAAGTAATCTACTAATAGCACTACAAGCTGATAACTAGAGAGTATTATTTTCCATTTTATGAGTCCGAACCATAAATTAACATGTTCAGAAATAATGTATAGAGTACAGTGAATGTTAAAAATAAAAGCAAATAAACACTTTTTTCCTGCAAGCTTTATATAAAAGTTGGCCCTATTGAGTTTGATTTTAGGGTAGCTGACATATCTCTGATTAAAAAAACTTAAGAAGGTTTCCATTTCCACATAAAAGAGAGAAAAAAATGATAAAAAAGTATCTCAGCATCTCAATTTGCACAGTTAAATGTTAGTCCCTAACAGAGCAAGATATGCATTTTGCAGACTTAGAAGGAATAAACTCTTCCTCCAATCCGATCACCCACAAATGAATGCAGACAATCTAACCTTGAAGTCCCTATTCCAATTATGATCGTAACTATACTATGCTTTGGTAAATAGTTTATAGACTTTTTCACAGTGAAAATATTTCAAGATGTTATAATATTTATATTATATGTCTTATATATATAGCCAGCTATAGGCACACAGAGCTAACACAATTTCTACGTGCACAGGGTGCATCACTGCATTGCTGAACATAAAGTAATACCACTTTAGAGCGTTATGGTATCAAATTTGATATACCTTGCTAAATCTGTATTATTTCTTGCTGAGTCGGAGTTCAGATCTCAGGTGGAGAGAGGAAGAGATCCTAAAGAATGATTTTTTAAGGGTATAAAACCCTCTATTTTTGGGGGGGTTTGACATTTTTGTTTTCAAAAATGTCTGTTGGAGGAAGTTTTTTTTAGCATAACTACATGAGGACTATCTATTTAATTGTCATGCCATGATAACTATAATGTTCACTGTTTGTCCACTGCCGCCATTTGACTGAGAATAAAGGTTTAGCTTGTGTTGTCTCTTAATTGAATTTTTAGTCTTCCTTGCCTGAGTCAAAATGCTTCAGTAAGTGATCTTTTATCCCCCCTTGACACAGGATGATCCCAGCTTCACAGAGGAACTCAAAATCTTTATCCAAAGTGAAGTGATGAGGATTTTTGAAGGTAAATATAGCCTGACATTTAATTTAGTTGATGTGTTTTCATTCACTTTAACGCCTCCTCTGTATGTCACCCTCCAAGTGTCTTATCTAAGGAGTCTTTTTTTAAATATAGTTTTCCTGCCTTGCAGAGAAAGTTTCTGGTGCTGCCATGCAACAGAAGACACCTGCTGGCATCTTAGCTTCACCCTTCCAAGGACCTCCGGGACCCCCTGGCAAAGATGGATCACCAGGTCCACCAGGAGAGCCTGGGCCACGTGGCCCTCAAGGTAGCATGTCAATACTCAGAGCTTAAATGCTTGATATACAGTAATGACCAACCCAAAAAAATAATCACTGTGACACTAATAGTTTGGATTACCTGTTGGTGTTTTAATTAACTGAATATTTATTAATGTCTCTGCCTGCACCATATATGCAGTGCCTTGAACCTTTCCACATTTTGTCATCTTACAGCCACTAAATCTTAGTGTGTTTAAGTGTTTAATTGGCCTTTTATGCGATAAACCAACACAAAGTAGTGAATAATTATGAAGTGGAAGAAACATTAGAATTAGTGAGAAGGAAATTAATGCATAGTTTTCCATTAAGTAAAATAAATAACAATCTGAAATGTGTGAGATACAGCTGTATCTTTACCCCACTACTCGTAATTCTCCTAAATAAAATCCAATGCAATCGATTGTCATCACAAGTCACCTATTTAGTAAATAGCATCCACCTATGTATGACTTAATCCCAATATAGATGCAACTGTTCTGCCCTCAGAGGTTTGTTAGAGAACAGCATACATAGTAGAAGCACAAGGAAATGCACAAGACAGGTCAAAGATAAAGTTGTGAAACGTTTAAGGCGGTGTTGTGTTATGAAACAATATCCCAAGATTTAGATTTCTGTTTAATCAATTCATTCAGAGATAAAAAAAAGAGTTTTGCACAACTGCAAGTCTACCAGGACATGGCCATCCACCTAAACCAGGGGTGCCCAAGTCCAGCTCTCTGGAGCTTCTAGCCTGTAACCTACTGTAATACACTTAAATCAATTGACTGAATTTCCTCAGCAGCATGTAGTTCTGTTCTGCAAAGGCCTGGTAACGAGCCATTAATTTGATTCAGATGTGTTGAGGAGGGATTCATCTAAAGGTTGCAGAATGGTACCTCTGAAGGACTGGACCTGTTCTAAACTGACAGGCTGGACAATAAGAGCTAAAATCAGAGACGCAGGCAAAATACCCATTGTAAATCAGGAGGAGCAGCACAGCTCAGAGTGAAGATGTTTTTGACAGGAGAGCTATTAGTCCTACACTCCACTTATCTGGCCTTTATGAAAGAGTAGTAAGAAGAAATGTATTGCTAAAAGTAAACTATAAAAAAAATCCAGCTTAAAGTTTGCCAAAAGCCATGTAGGGCGCACGTTAAACATGTGAAGGAAGATCCTCTGGTTGAAAACTGAGCATTATGGCCAAACAAAATGTTGTATGTGGCGAAATACTATCATTACACATTATCCTGAAGACACCATTCCCACACAAAAGCACATGCTGTGAAGATGTTTTCTGTTCAGCAAGTACAGGGAAGCTGGTTAGAGTTGATGGGGAGATGGATGGGCCTAATACAAGGCAATCATGAAACAAAACCTGAGGCTGCGATGAAGATGTGCCTTCCAGTAGGACAACGACACAAAACAAATAGCCAGAGCTACAATGAAACTGTTCGAATCAAAGAATATTCATGCATTAGAAAAGGCCCCGTCCAGGTCCAGATCTAAATCCAACTGAGAATCTGTGGCAAGACTTGACAATTGTTGTTCAGAGATGTACTCTGTGTAATCTAACTTAGCTTGAGCAATTTTGCAAAGAAGAAGGGGGACAATTTTATTGTTTTTAAATCGTAAATAAAAATGCATACAACATTTTCAAATTTTCATATATGCACATTTTGAAAAAGCAATATACAGGGGTTGGACAATGAAACTGAAACAGACCATAATAATTTATTAGTATGGTGTAGGGCCTCCTTTTGCGGCCAATACAGCGTCAATTCTTCTTGGGAATGACATATACAAGTTCTGCACAGTGGTCAGAGGGATTTTAAGCCATTCTTCTTGCAGGATAGTGGCCAGGTCACTACGTGATACTGGTGGAGGAAAACATTTCCTGACTCGCTCCTCCAAAACACCCCAACGTGGCTCAATAATATTTAGATCTGGTGACTGTGCAGGCCATGGAAGATGTTCAACTTCACTTTCATGTTAATCAAACCAATCTTTCACCAGTCTTGCTGTGTGTATTGGTGCATTGTCATCCTGATACACGGCACCGCCTTCAGGATACAATGTTTGAACCATTGGATGCACATGGTCCTCAAGAATGGTTCGGTAGTCCTTGGCAGTGACGCGCCCATCTACCACAAGTATTGGGCCATAGGAATACCATGATCTGGCAGCCCAAACCATCACTGATCCACCCCATGCTTTACTCTGGGCAGCAGTCTGAGTGGTACGCTTTTTTTGAGGCTTCTCCACACCGTAACTCTCCCAGATGGGGGGGAAAACAGTAAAGGTGGACTCATCAGAGAACAATACATGTTTTTCACATTGTCCACAGCCCAAGATTTGCGCTCCCTTGCACCTTTTGAAACCGACGTTGGCATTGGCATGAGTGACCAAGGTTTGGCTATAGCAGCCCCGGGCCGTGTATATTGACCCTGTGAGGCTCCCGACGGACAGTTTCGGTGGAAACAGGAGAGTTGAGGTGCACATTTAATTTCTGCCGTGATTTGGGCAGCCGTGGTTTTATGTTTTTGGATACAATCCGGGTTGCACCAAAGAACATCCCCTTTCAGACAGCTTCCTCTTGGTTCCACAGTTAATCCTGTTGGATGTGGTTCGTCCTTCTTGGTGGTATGCTGACATTACCCTGGATACCGTGGCTCTTGATACATCACAAAGACTTGCTGTCTTGGTCACAATGCGCAAGCAAGGACGTGCACCAACAGTTTGTCCTTTTTGAACTCTGGTATGTCACCCATAATGTTGTGTGCATTTCAATATTTTGAGCAAAACTGTGCTCTTACCCTGCTAATTGAACCTTCACACTCTGCTCTTACTGGTGCAATGTGCAATCAATGAAGACTGGCTACCAGGCTGGTCCAATTTAGCCATGAAACCTCCTAGAATAAAATGACAGGTGTTTCAGTTTCATTGTCCAACCCCTGTAATTCCCTTTTACTTCATAATTATGCAAGACTTTATGTTAGTTATCCATCTATATACAATTCCAATAAAGTGCATAGAAGATTTTCTTTGTAACATGACATGTGAAAAGATTTAAGCCAAAATAATACTTTGCATGGTACTGTATATATCCACCAGAGCTTATAAAATGCAATGAAATTTTGAGCACCCACCTGTAACCTGTACTTTTGTCTGGACTATGTTTGAAAGCAGGATGAGTTACCATTGTACAAATGCACCACTTTCTATTTAATGACAACAACTCACTTATGCATGTTTTTGTTATGAGAAGAGCTGATCTGAGCTGCTGCAGATTGCTGGGAATGGGGTCAGGCTGACAGTTATACTGTGTATGGATTCATGAGTATTTTTCTCTTGCATAGACCCATATATCAATGCAGACTGAGGGGCGGGGAGCAGAGGAAAGGCCAGGAGTGTGGTGCACTGCAGCTCTCTGGGAAATATGAAGACAAACGAAGAATTGGCTGTGAATAAAAGAAAGTGTTATCAGTGTGGACAGGAAAGAGCTCCATTATTGATACCTCACTCAAGGAGAGAAAGTTTCTGAAATACAAAAGGAGCGTAGTCAGGCTGGAGGGTTGACATTCACTATAAGACTAATCCTTACTCTCTGACTCTCATACAGCACATTAATGGTTTGCTGGTCAGGGTTTGAACCTCCAACATGCTTAGATTTATATTGTGTCCACAGCAGAACTTTGGTATAGCTTTCAAAGAAAAGAAGTGTTTCACGTGTTGGTGCACATCAAAGCACCACTGCATTGGCCTTTCTCCTTAAACTTTTGTATCTACCTCACATTGTTCAAGACCATTTACATTTTCACTCAGAACTATAACTTTTAATGCTAGTTTCATTCATGAATAATGTACAGCTGAAACCAGATATTTACATACACTTAAAGAATAAGTACATAACTTTTTGGGGGAATTTTTATGAACTTTCTTAAAATACGGCTTACCTACATTTCCTTAGTATTCAGTAACTGCCCTTTAAACTGCATGACTTGGCTCAAGTGGTTTGGCTATACTTACATATTATTTTCACAATAGTTTGCTGGAATTTTGGCCTATTCCTTTTGACAGAACTTAATGCGTTACTGTGTCAGTTTTGTAGGCTGCCTTGCTCTCACACACATTTTCAGGATTTGAGATGGCCACTCCAAAACATTGATTTTGTCCTCTTTAAGAAAGTTTGTGACCATTTGGGCAGTATGCTTAGGGTTATTCTCTATTTTACAGACTTATTTGTGCTCATGCTTTAACTTCCTGGCTGATGTCTTGAGATTTAATAATGTTCTTTCCTCGAGATGCAATGTACACTCATATTGAATAAATTAGAATAATATTGAAATGTTCATTTATTTCATTAACTTAATTCACTAATTGAAGCCCGTTACATGATTAATTACAGACAGACTGATGTTTTTAAGCCTTTAGTTCTGTTAATTATGATGATTTCTCCACTTATAGCTAATGGAAAAATCACATTTGAGATTTTAATATTACATCAGACCAATCAAAAAACATTTTCAATACAGAAATGTGGGCTTTATGAAAAGTTTGTTTAATACCTGCTTAAAGTTTATTTTCAGAAGGTATTTTTAATCTGATAATGAGGCCTCATTAAAATGCATATTCTAATTTATTAAATATGACTGTATTTTTCAAAGCAAACCAGTGACTCCTAAAGACTGGCAAAGCATGATGCCACCACTGCCGTACTTTACAGTTGCCATGAGGTCCACAATTTGTTTCCTTATATTTATGATGATTTCTTTAGATTTCCCCCCATGATGTTACACAAGGAAGCAGTGTGTTTGAGGTGTTGCCCTCAAATACGTCCACAGGTTTGCCTCTTTTTAACTAAAATGTTCTTTTGAATCAGAATGTAAGTGAACATGTGAATTGAAGAAAGTAAAAATAAAAAAGTAAAACTATTTTTTGTATTCCAAACTGAACTAAAACTGGAAAGGTTTAGTCTGATTTAATGCCTGCCAGTGAGAAGAAAGGTTATGTTGTTTTCAGAGTGTATGTAAATATCTGGTTTCCACTGTAGTTAATGTAGGCAACCACTCAACTCTATATATTTGTCCTGTGTTATTGCAATAGGCATTACACGTCTTGGATTTTGTTTGCTTGTTTTTGTATGCTTCAAAAGTGTATTTTATAGGCCATTTAAGATATAGCTTTGCAATAAATAATGGTTTAAAATAAAGAGAAAAGTTATTTCCCTTGATACATCAAGAATTCAACAACTTCTTAATTTTTTTTCTTTGTTGACTTCTGGCTCCACTCAGCTGGTAAGGGAGTTTGGGGTAATATTTCCTCATTATTTCTCGTCATCCTCCGCTGGAGACCGTACTCCTCTGGAATATCCAATTTGACTTCTTCCCTATTGTGGCAAAATGAATTGTTTATGGAGAAAAATAACCCTGTTGAAATCATTGTCTTTTTTATTATTTTTTTTTGTTTGTGGTTTGATTGCACAAGCAATGAAGTCTCCAACTGTTTGATCTTGTGTTTCAGGATATATGCTAAAAGCATCAGTTCTTTTACTGTATTCTTGTGTTGTAAGTTGATGATTTTCTATCACGTTATTCTTTTTTTTTTTACTTTTTAGTACTAAATCAAAAATATCTAAAGTGTGAGTCATTTTATATTTAATTAACAGCATTTTATTGCTTTTTTGTTGCACTCAATTTAATTTTGTAATTTGGTCTGTATATTTATATGTACTGACTGAATGAAAGTTTTTATTTACAGTATCAGTCAGTGTATTATGTTTTAGAGTTGCCTCATCTGAATGAATTTAATAGAGAACCTTCATGTAGAAAGTTGTTTGTTATATTTCTTTTTTAAGGCATCCTGTTAGCATGAAATCATGGTTGTTGCTGTCGATATTGTTTATGATGGTGTACATGAGGTGTAGACCTGCAATCTTATCAATCAACAGTGAAACAGTACTATTTGGCAATATCTGTTTTTTGGGTTTTTTTTTGTATTTTGTCCATTAGTGGCCCTGGAAACAATTTGTTTTCGACCAAGAGCCCAGTGTGACATTTTCGATTTTATCAGGGTGCACCAATCTGGCGTGGCAGCCAAGCTTATTGCTTTGTGTGCAATTGAGTAAAAATTTTTTCATTTTGTTTAAGGAACAGTGCACTTTTCTCAATGAACGTCTCCTCCCTGAATGAATGCCCCTGGCCCTGTAAGTGTTGAAAGAAGTCTCATTATTGTGGCGATGTGTGGATAGCCCCTCTTTCTTTGAGATTCCGTTTTGGAGCATTCATGAGCCTTTTTATCTGAGATTTTCTCTGACATGTAAGCGTTGAAGCGTTTCCCCTCTGGGCCAGGCAGCGAGATGCTTGATACTCCTGTCAATGTTTCTGATGCACTCCATGCAACCACTGGTTGTGCGACTCCATTACTTTAAGTGCCTCATGGGGAAATGTTGTTGTGGCCCCTTGCCTTTTTACTTGGTATGCTGCTGTTCTGAGCTGTATACACTTGCCAGCTTTGCATGCAGAGAAAAGCTTTTAAAGGATGATTGTGTGTGTTTTGCTATAAACACCAACACTGCCCTGACCTGGCATCTATGCTGTTTTTATTTTTCAGCTTTTTCATGACATGTTTGTATAAATGCACCTGTCTGAATTTTGTGGCCAATTTTCAATTATTATAGAAGTCGAATTACCATTTATATTTAAGAAGTAAATTTAACAGCGTTCAAAATATTTTTTATTGTATTCCTAGAGTAAATTATTATAATCAAACAGAAATCACCTGAGTAAATGCGAAAAGCAGTTTTAAAATGATGATTTCATTTACTAAGGGAAGAAAGCTATCCAAACCAAACCTGCTTGTACTACCCTGGGCAGCAACAAGCTATTTTGTTAACTGAAAACGAGTCTTTTACGATTTGGAGGAGTTTTGACCCACTCTTCATTGCACAATTGTTTTAATTCAGTCACCCTGAATTAATTTAAAATATTTAATTAGAAAGAAATCTCCAAGTTTTTACTGCAAAAGACATGTTGGATTTTTAGGTGAGGCATATTTGAGAGGCGTCTGACTTTCCCAGATGCCTCTCAAATATGCCTCATATTTCAACTTCTAAGTGAGTGTCGATGTATCAAAGCCAAACCTCCAGGGCCAATGGATATCAGTGTATTATTTTATTTGCTTTTTATGACCTAAGGTAATACATTAACTCTTACCTCAACCTTGAGATTTCCAAAAGCCTGTCATCAGTTCCAAATTCAGTGTGTTCTTAACAGACAGAGTTCAAAAGCTCAAAATTATAAAAGACCAACTTTGCTACAATACATTCTGTCAGTTATGTGGTGAAGTCATACTATCTCACTATTTGTTTTGATTATTATTTTGACTTAATTTTGAAATACCTTAAGGAAGCTCCAACTGGCTATCTAGGAGTTTTCTTCTTGCAGTAACAGATACCACACCAAAGAGTGTGGTGGTTACACTTGGATATGGTGCATTCACGAATCATAAAAAGATTGGAATTTTGAGGTCTGCAAATGGCCACCAGATAGCTGGCCATAGTAAAAAGACAGGTAAAAGACGGATCAAGCTTAAAATCATCTGAATCCGGCCGCTGGTACACATTTTATTATTTTATCTCATAATATTTTTAGCGTCCTCCACAGTTATCCACACCCTTCTGAAAGAAGTAAAAAAAAAACTTGTAAACTCAAAGAATCTTTTATAAAATTTTAATAGTCACACTAGGGCTGCATGGTGGGTGCACGGTGCCGGTGTTGGTAGCACTGTTGCCTTGGAGCGAGAAGGTCCTGGGTTTAAATCCTGGCTTGGGCATTTTCTGCATGGAGTTTGCATGTTCTCTGGATGTGTGGGTTCTCTCCGGGTACTCCAGCTGCCTCCGACAGTCGAAAAACATGATTGTTATGTTAATTGGTTTTTTAAAGTTGCCCTTAGTTATGAGTGTGTTCGTGCATGGTTGTTTGTCCTGTGTGTCTCTGTGTTGCCCTGTGATGGATTGGCGACCTGTCCAGGGTGTACCCGACCTCTCGTTCATTGACTGCTGGAGATCACACTAGAAAATATTACAGTTTCCTAGCAGTGATCTTGGGTAATCTTTTTTTACGTCCATCACCATCGTGCTCACTGTACATGGTGGCAAGATAAACTTTGGTAATCATTTTTGTTATTACCCTGACTCTGGTCGACTATGCTTCAGTTACATTTATTTTATAGATGGGTTGCCAAAAACTGTACCACTGGTAATATAGCTAAAACCATTAATTTTTTCTCAACGTGGATTTATTTTTTTTTTGCTACTGAATAAATGTATTCAAAATAAAGTTTGGGTTTTTCAAAATTTCCCGTGTGAGATTATCCTAATTTTTTGAAAAATGTAGATATTTAATAGGTTTTTAAATATCTTCAACATTGTTATTAACAGAAGTGGAGAGCGCTGTAGCATCATGGAAAAGACATAATGTAATTTAGATGAGCAACAGAGAATATTCTTTACCATAACAGTTGTGTGTGGGTGTTTGTGTGTGTGTGTGTGTGTGTTTTGGTTTGATTGTTTTTTATTCACCCCCCTGTCTCCAAAATCTGAGCACCTGCAGTGACCCACATATCTGATGTCTGGTTAAAATAATCCTCTGTACTCCTTTCTGAAGTGTTTGAAGACATGTTCTTGTGATTCAATCATCCATCGTTGTCATCAATCATCCATAGACGGTCTTTAAGGAACTAACATGCAGATGTTTTGTTTTTTTTTGATGATTTCTGTTTTGACAATCTGCTAGCACATCTTTTGTTATTTAAAGATTTAGGACTGAAAGCTGGGGCTCTGAGTTGTCAGTGTCTACAGACTAAAGCTGGGTCCGTCGAACTAACAGAGGGCAGAACAGATGTCTGACATTTTTGTCCTGATAACACTACTTAAAATGTTAAGATGTCTTGGCTTCTTGGCAGATATAAAGGTTGCACAAGTGTGTCATCATGCTGACACTTCACCACATGACATTTGCTCAAATCATTGTATATCTGTGTGTCCTCAGGATACAGAGGTCAGAAAGGAGAACGAGGTCAGCTTGGCCTGGGGTTACCAGGAGATCCGGGACCCACTGGGCCACCAGGTATGAAAGCAACATAAACATTTAATGTGAATGCTGAACTGTTTTGACAATCCCCTCCCCACTTATTGTCTAAAAATCGCACAACTGTTAGCGACCCTTAACAATTTCAGTAAAAAAACAACTGCAACTGATAAATAAGGAGGAGGACCTATAGTTGCAGTGAAAGGAACTCTTAACGCTTTAGCCTACCAAGACATCTCAGCAATTTTTTGCTCCCAACTTTGTGGGAACATTTTGGGGTTGGATCTTTCCAACATAACTCCACACCTGTGCACAAAAACTTCAAATGGTTTCCAAGATACAAGCTTAACCTTCTCCCATGGTCATCTTAGTCTCCAGAAATAAATCCAATAGAAAACATGTAGGGTGAGCTAAAGAAAAGATAGCTTAAGAGGACCCAGGACTCGATGTAGAGAAAAAGATATAGAGAGACTGTGCAAAGAGGAATAACCAAAGATCATTCTTTCTGCATGTTGTCAAATGTTACAGAAAAAGACTGAGCATTGCCTCATTTGCAAACAAGCACTGTACAAAATATTACAACAGCAGAGGTCCCAGTAATTGTGAAGAAGCTATCTTAATGTGATAATTTTTCCTCAGTGATGAACTGCTCTCATTTAAAGGTTCAAATTTTCAAGATTTTGCAAGGCGACATTATGGTACTGCAATATTTTTTAATAAATCTGCTAGCAGTAATTAGTTTAATATACTGTTAACCATTTGGTCAAATGGAGACTTGGCAAACATACCATAAGAAAGAAAGAAAAAATCCTTATAACATGTTTTTCAGTCAAAATGTTTTAATAATCCTTGCAAAAAGCAAGTTAACATAGCCTCCTTGATCTGGGCATTAATTAAGTTACTTGAATAACAAAACAGACCAAATGTATCGTTAGCTGTATCATGAATTAATTAATGAAAAATAAACACAGCCATTTGCAGGGTTTTACACAGCCAAGCCATTACCAACCCCCATAAAAATAAATAAATAAAATCATGCTGTTTAAAGTTTTTCCTTCAAGCTTTGAGTTTTGACGACAGCTGTATGTTACGGTGCACTCAAGTAAAATATGTAGAGAAAAATGTAAGAGCACTTTTGTGAGCCCCTTTAAGGTCAGAATGACCAGACATTGCATCGACAGCTATTTCTCCTTCAGATTTGCTTTTTTTTATCTGTGTCTGTTACACAGTTGCTGAAAGTAAGGAAGTACATTAGACTTGTGTCAAAACTTACACCATTACTGCATTTTCAGCCATCATTTGTTATCTTTATCTTTATGGCAAAAAAAATGCAGCGCCCGGACTGCATTTTATTTTATTGATAATTCCTCATGAAGCTTTGACAAAAAAATTTAAAAAACACCCTCCCACACCAAAGAAGAGGAAATTCTGCAGTAATGGAAAATGGCATCTGTTCTGAAAACTAAAATCGTATCTTGCCATCTTCCCGAACAAAAGACCAATCCAAGATGTTGGCATACCCCTCCCCCACCGCCCCACTGGTTTGGGAAGTGGGATTACTTCACTTACTTCAAGCCTGTGACAGCAGGAGTTTATCACTGAACTTGAAGTCACTCATGCAATCTGTGCATAATGTGTGTGCGGGGGCAAAGGAAAGTTGGCTGTGGCTCCGCTGGAGAGGATAAATCACAGCTGTTGAAAGAAATCATCTCTAGAGGTGCTCGGTTATGGGAAGCACCTGCGGCATAACTGGTGGGGGTTAGACTTAAGCCATAGCTACGTCTTGGAAAAAAATCTGAAAGTTCTTCAAACCGACTGATATGAATGCAGGTCCACAGGCTTCTGGGGATTTTTCCATACCTTTAGATTTATGAGTTCCCTGTAGCTTACAGGAGAAGATTATTTCTTCCAGCCAAAATTTCTTCCACCTTGCCACCATGATGAAAGATATCCGGTATCCTTGGCATATATACAGACATGGTGCCCCTTGGAGGCTAAAGACTGGGATGGAGTACATGCTGGAGATTCACCCAGCTGTTGTACCAGTTCAGATGTTGAGAACTAAAAAGTCAGGGCTTTTCATGTGGAAAAGTCAACACTAAAGCAAAGACAATCCCAATACATGTAGCTGAAAATAATTAAGGTAGCCTGACCAGATGGTCCATCTGCGATCATTTTCCTTACGTCCACAAATGAAACATTTGTCTGGAGTTGCTAATTATATGTGTTAACCCTGCTGCCTGAGTGCACAGATTTTACAAACAACTCTTTCCTCTTACAGTCTGTCTCAACAGTTACCAAGGCACTTTGTTTGTGTGAGCAGTTAAACAGTAGATGGCTATGGCAGTGATGGAAGGGGCAAGCAGTGTTATCACACTGAAGTAAAGGCCAAGCAGGTCTCTTTGTTCAAAATGAGTAGACCTTTGTTGAGGTGTCACTGCTCTGAGTGATGTAATGGACAGTTCTGAGGGAGGACTGAAGCAGAGGAGTTTATTTTTTACAGGCTGTTTGAAAGACAGTGTTAGCGCTGGCCGCTCTGTCTGATGACCAGAATATAAACTGTGTGAAGGAGACCGTAAATGAAAAGTCACCTGGCCTGCAGCTTCAAGAAGCTCTTTAGTAGGTGAGATGACATAATAATGTCCCAGATACCACAATCAACTCAAATTATAAAAGCACAGAGAACAATTTCTTCTCCTTTTCATTCTCATTAGTGCATCTGAAGAATTCATTAATTGTAATTGAGATACCCTTCAGTATGAATACTATTCTAACACAGATGTGGTGAACATACACAAAGTCACTTCAGAACATAATGATCTATGACTTAATTCCCAAACATTACACCAGTGAAACTTTCCTTAATTACAAAATAAAGTAGTTGATATGACAAATTACAGCAGATAACAGCAAACAACCAAACTAGGCACAAGCTGGTATAAGATTCCCATGGTATAACAGGGTATTTTGTTTTTTTACACAAAAGTTTAACATATAAGCATAAAATGTAATTGCCTTTATTTAACACAGAAAATGAAAAGCATTTGTACTGATGCTAAAATAATATAACATATTGATCATTTTTAGGGATGTGCCAATCCAGATTTTCCTTTGGTCCCCAATATCGATCCGAGTCGTTTAAGAATAGGCCTTTGCAAATACCAAGTCACAGTTCAATACTTTATTATGATTGATGAAATCAATGCCATGTTTATGCTTGAAAACTCAGTAGCTTTAAAGTACAGTAAAATACCACATTACATTTATTCACTCTTGCTGTGTTATAGATGCTGCAGTCTATTATTTCATCCATTGAACTTCCTTCCAGCCTTCATGTTTGTTTCTTTCTTTACTTATTTTTCATTGTTCTCTACCTCCTTATTTCCTTTGTTTCCCTATTTGTTCCTTTGCTTGTTCTTACCATTCTTCTTTCCTTCATTTGTTCATTCCTTTCTTCAGTCCTTCAATCCTTTGTTTGTTCTTTTTCCCTCTTTTCATTTTTCTGACTTCATTTGTTCCTTTGTTTGTTCCTTCCACTCTTACATCCTTCTTTGCTTCCATCCTTCATTCCTTCCTTTGTTCTTTCCTTCTTTATATTTTTTCTTTCTTCTGCCCAGTTCATTGTTTCCTTTCTTTGTTTCCTACCTTCTGTCCTTCGTTCTGTTTTGCTGTCCCTTTGCTTCTTTTCTTCTTTCTTTCATTCCTTCCTTTCTGTCAATGGTTTTTCATAACATAAAAAATTATTGTTATTTTCGTGATTATTAGTCAGTCTGATTTGACTGGATTTCTAAAACTAATAATGAAATACAAACCGGATTCCAAAAAAGTTGGGACACTAAACAAATAGTGAATAAAAACTGAATGCAATGATGTGGAGGTGCCAACATCAAATATGTTATTCAGACTAGATTACAAATAACAGATCAAATGTTTAAACTAAGAGAATGTATCATTTTAAGGGAAAAATATGTTGTTTCAAAATTACATGGCATCAACGAATCCCAAAAAAGTTGGGACAAGTAGCAATAAGTGGCTGGAAAAAGGAAATTACGCATATAACGAACAGCTGGAAGACCAATTAACACTAATTAGGTCAATTGACAACATGATTGGGTATAAAAAGAGCTTCTCAGAGTGTCAGTGTCTCTCTGAAGCCAAGATGGTAAGAGGATCACCAATTCCACCATTGTTGCGCAGAAAGATAGTACAAAATGGTGTTACCCAGCGTAAAATAGGAAAGACTTTCAAGTTATCATCATCAATCGTGCATAACATCATCAAAAGATTCAGAGAATCTGTAACAATCGCTGTGCGTAAGGGTCAAGGCCGTAAAACTGTACTGGATGCTCGTGATCTCCGGGCCCTTAAACGTCACTGCATCTCAAACAGGAATGACACTGTCAAGGAAATAACAGAATGGGCTCAGGAATACTTCCAGAAAGCATTGTCAGTGAACACAATCCACCGTGCCATTCGCCGTTGCCAGCTGAAACTCTACAGTGCAAAGGCGAAGCCATTTCTAAGCAAGCTCTACAAGCTCAGACATTTGCACTGGGCCAGGGGTCTTTTAAAATGGAGTGTGGCAAAATGGAAGACTGTTCTGTGGTCAGATGAGTCACGATTTGAAGTTCTTTATGGAACACTGGGACGCCATGTCATCCGGACCAGAGAGGACAAGGATAACCCAAGTTGTTATCAACATTCCGTTCAGAAGCCTGCATCACTGATGGTATGGGGTTGCATGAGTGCTTGTGGCATGGGCAGCTTGCATGGAAAGGCACCATTAATACAGAGAACTATGTTCAGGTTCTAGAACAACATATGCTCTCATCTAGACGTCATCTCTTTCAGGGAAGACCCTGCATTTTTCAACAAGATAATGCCAGACCACATTCTGCAGAAATTACAACATCATGGCTACGTAGGAGAAGGATCCGGGTACTGAAATGGCCAGCCTGCAGTCCAGATCTTTCACCCATAGAGAACATTTGGCGCATCATAAAGAGGAAGGTGCGACAAAGAAGGCCCAAGACAATTGAACAGTTAGAGGCCTGTATTAGACATGAATGGGAGAGCATTCCTATTTCTAAACTTGAGAAACTGGTATCCTCTGTCCCCAGACGTCTGTTGAGTGTTGTAAGAAGGGGGGATGCCACACAGTGGTAAAAATGGCCTTGTCTCAACTTTCTTGGGATTTGTTGACGCCATGTAATTTTGAAACAACATATTTTTCCCTTAAAATGATACATTCTCTGAGTTTAAACTTTTAATCTGTGATTTGTGTTCTATTCTGAATAAAATATTAGATGTTGGCACCTCCACATCATTGCATTCAGTTTTTATTCACTATTTGTTTAGTGTCCCAACTTTTTTGGAATCCGGTTTGTATTTACCCTATAAATTCAATCTGATTCTGTAGTGTTTTGCGCTGCTGATGTAAACAGTGATTGTGATATTTCATGAATTTGGGATTTACAAGTTATTGGATATTAAATATCAAAACCACTTACCTAATGTTGTTTATGCCCCACTTTACACATTAACACACCTCGGAACTGATCGGAACTAAGAAACAGCTTACAGGGGCAGTTGCTCAGTGCCCCTGAGTTTTATTTATTTTGGTGAATATAAACAATACTGATATTTAAAAATTATGAAGTTATACCCCCACATCTGACTAAATCCCAGATAAGTCAAAACCAACAACAGTGGGATTTAAGTGCACACCAGGGGATGTTTTAAACTGAATATGCAGGAATGTGTACCTGCTAATGTGTGGGCCCATGTAACTATCGTTTACTGTAATTTGCATGAGAAAAAGAAATGTGTGTGGGTAGGGCACCAAAACTGACTCTAATCTAGGACCCCTTATCCTCCTAAATTACTGCATGGACATGAGGAATGAGATAAAATCTGACTTGTCTGAGGGGTTTGGAGGCTAAGTCAGTTCTTCTGTTTCTTGGTTACCTTTTAAGAAGCCTCTGATCTGCTGTTGTGTAACGTTGGGCGTGATTTGAGGCCATGTCTGTAGTTTATGGGTTTATGCCCTCTCACTGCCCTACAAAAACCTTACAAATGTTCTACTTACAACTTGACAGATGAAACATTGTGCTTCTGGTTTGTTGTTCCATGGTATTAGGTAATTATTGTTTGACTTTGCCAAACTTCAGATAAACTGTTAATTGAAAGCTTTTCTTAGGGCTGATAAGGTTCAGCCCATTTCAGTAATTAATAACATTCTCTCTCAAGGCCCACCTGGGATCCCTTCACAAGGCCCTCCTGGCTCTCCAGGGCCCCGTGGACCTCCTGGGACATGCGACCCGAATGACTGTATTCTTCCTACTTTGTAAGCAGAAAGTGGAGTGTCGTGTGGTATGGTATCCATGATCTCCAGGCTGCACCCACAGAGCAAAAAAAGAATGACCTCACTGTGTCTGACAGTTTCTACAGCTCTGCTTTATCGACCCGACTCAAAACTGACCTCTTTTGTTCAATTCACAATAACGTTTAGGTGCTGTGGGTTTTGTTCTTTTTTTCTAGGATTGCTGTTGTGTTTTGTTTTGAATGCAGCTGAAAACCTTTTGCAGTGCTATACTTTGAAGTATTTTCATTGTCTTTCCAACTCCTACTGTGATGCAATGCATTCCTTACCGACTCAACTTGTCTTTCAAAACGTTGAGAAAACTTTGTTTCGTCAGGTTCAGCCCTGTCTGAATAACCTTAATAATTATTTGTTTGCCTCTTTAACGGGCTTGCCGATGCACTCTTCTGTTCTTATTCAGATAAGCTGGCTGTAGGTACATCTGTTTAGCTGTGTGTTTATGGGACAGAGAGAGAGAGAGAGTGGGCAAGAGAGAGAGAAATTACCTGAGTGAACGTACTTATTTTTCATGCAGGTGTAGGTAAAATGACTTCCTCTGCAACCAAAGTGCAGCCAGTGCGTCTGATGTGGAAATGATTTATTTTAAGTGTGCTCCTTAGGAATGTATTCAAAAGACAATACTAGTCAGTTATGAATGTAGCATTGAGAGCCTGTAAATTTATGTGGTAATTAAATTAGGTAGTACATGTCTAGTTGCTGAGACGTTCTAATGTTTCTGTTTCCTTCAATTGATGAGATTGACGTTTAGATTTAGATGAGATTAGACGTTTGCGTTGTTTGAAATTCAGCTTTTTTAAAGAATCTGTGGTAATACTCTAGCTGAGGACGTCTTCCCTTTACCTGTAAGTCAGGTGTCAGTACTGAGCACTTATTAGATTGCCAAAGCATTTTTTTAAACCCACAAGCAACCTGTCTGGTATTGTTTTTAATATGGGGAATGAATTAGGGGCAGATTCATTTATTTACACTAAACAATAGTTGGATTTTTTTTTAACTGGGTACTGTAAAAACATTGTCAGGGATAGTTCCCTTTACCTGTGGTAGGAAGATGTCATATCTTCATGAGTTAGTTGAAAAATAAATAAATCCTTAGAGTGCTTAAGGCTAGTAGCTAGGTCCCGTAATAGTTATGACCTCCACACACTAACATCAACAGATTTGTTTGGTATAAAAAGTTGAGATTTTTTAAAATGATTTCGAAATTGTAAAAACTCTTTGTGATGTAGTCGCGTAGACTGGTAGTAGATTTCCTCATATAACACAACTGCTTGAAAATATTTGTATTCATGGGATACAATCCTAAATTAATGGATAATGTTTACACTTCCTCAAGAAAAAATTGTTACTTTTCTTGCTGTTTTCTTAGCCAAACAACTTTCATGTAATTATGCTAACATTACATTGGCAAAGGTTGCTGGCTCTATCAATTCAACCGATCAGCTGATAATGTCATTATATTTTCCAAAGAACTGTGAGACCTGGAAAAACCACAGGAACCTACGGTCATCAACGCTGTTGCATTATTCCCAGTGTGACACAAAATCCAAAGGTTTGCTCCACTATTGGTTGACTTAGAGTGGAGTGATGAGTCAGAGATGATCATGTGACTGAATACAGCCTGCAGCAAATCAACATAATTGTAGCGCACCAAAACTGAACTTGTTAATGAAGTTAACATGTTAGGTGGCTAAGTTAGAGTTAGAGTTTTTTATTTAGCAGAAATCAACTAAAATGGCTATTCCGTCTGACTAGCACTTAGCCTTCAGCCACTCTGAGGTTTCCTTTACCTATATACAAACACTGTCAGATGACATCTTTCGAATAAATCCCAACTATGCCTTTAAGGGCAGGGATTTTTTCCTCAATAAAAGAATGTACTTTAAAATAATGTAATTTTTCAATGAATGTAATGTAACTCCTCATTTACCTTAACTTTTTATCTGTAAATAATTTTGTTTTGCCTTTTTTCACTTTTTTCTTCTACGTCTAATGGGGCTTGAAAAGGGACCTGACAATATAACTTTACAAGCTGGCTGTCACTGTAACGACACTTCAGGTTATCACTTGTCAATCATACATTGCTGCAAATGTGTTGCGTCTGAGATTATTAGCAACGTGTGCTGTTTACATAGTGTCATGAATGATGATTCCTCTGATTTGTATATTTTTAAACTTCGTCATCACAAAGGAAATTGGACTACCACACCACAGCTAAGAGAAGTTTTTATTTCAATTTGGGTGAAATGTTTTACTCGTCAATGTACTTGAACCATCTTAGCTGCTTCATACTCTACATCCAGGTTTTCCAGTTACTAACCAGCACTGTGTGTCACTATGAATTGTCTAGCTTTTGGCTGCTCTGAGACTGTTGTTTTGCTTTATTTATTTATTTTAAGTCTTTTTTCTGATTTTTTTTCATGGTTTTGAGTTGATTGTACCCGAACAGGCCTCACTAATTTCTAGAAACTCCTTTAAACATCTGCAAACACATTTTCCTCTGATTTCCTTCCTCTTGATCTCAATTTACTTACTATTAGGAAAGATTTAGGTTGCTAACTTGCTTCTTCTACGTAAGAAAATATTTTGCCTTTAAAAATCCTGTTAGTCAACATATAACATAGTAAACAAGTAAGTAGTAACTGGACCATGTTGAATGTGTATAATTAATATAAAGCTTCCATTTCAGCTGTGTTTAAGTAGAGGTTTGAGCTGAAAACTTGAAGTCTTTTTTTTGGCTTTAATTAATTTTTAAAAGGTTTGTAATTTGTTATATGTTTTATCCTATATGAGATATTTTTGATTCATTTTCTCCTCTTAGTTTTTTCTTGTCTCAGATCATAGGCATTATGTTTTTCTTACATTTTCATACAACTCAAATGCTGCAGAACAATTATTTTCTCATGATGCCGGGCTGGTTTTATCAGTGCAAGAGAGTCTAATTTTAGAAATAAATGCATGTAGCTGACTTTATTTGTGAGTAGAAGGAGCCCCCTGCTGGACGTGTCTGGATTTCCACCCTCCTTTTAATCTTTAAGGGGAAACCATCTTTGGTTTATTGGACTTGAATTCCCCTCCCTTCTACCTTTTCTTGTCTTTTCATCTTTGTAATTTCCTTATTAATTTATGGGCTCCCACCAGTGACAATTATGCTGATCTTGATGAGATTCAAATGAGACCAGCAGCTTAATGTCATCTAAACTTTTTTTCCCCATGTACTGCTGAGAGTAACTCCAACTGCCTATTGAATTTAGCATGAATTGTTATTAATATGCACCAATTTGCTACTTCCATTTACCCAAACAGTGTGATAAGAAGGGAGGACGTTAATGTCACAGCTCACTTCGCTCCAAATTCAAGCTATTATCCATCATGGCAAGTTAAGCTCAATTTATTCTAAGTGGAAAACATCTGATGAAGGCAAAATCCAATGGGGCAGCTTCCTTTGAGAATATATCTAAACAAAAGCTTGTTAAATAATGTAAAATTCTCTCAAGACAATGAACCTCACATGTCCACATATTTCATTATTGCTTGTGTCTCACAGTAATGTACGGTGATCCAGTTGCCACGTCTAATCTAATCTTGTGTGCAAGCTTGTAATGAGGGGAAATATGGATCAGCCTCGCAGCAAGGACCCTCAAGATTAAAAACGCCTGCCTGCTGCTTTCACTGAAACGTCTTTTTGCTCCTACATAAGCTTGTGTCATGCTGGGTGACTTTTACCTTTGTGTTTGGTTGAATAACTACCTCATTCTTGGTTTACCACATGTCTACATGATCAGGAAAAAATAGCTGAATTATTGCTTTGGAAAAAAGGGAAAAAAACCTCACGTGTTTATGCAAGAAACTTTTATTGCAGTTATTTAAGCTCCCCGTCTAACAAAAAAAAAGTTGTTGTGGTTACCAGGTATCAGAGGTTGTGTTACTCTTTACTTTAGAGAATCTTTTATTTGAACCTATTAATGTAATCTGCCTTTCTGTGTGCAATAAATGTTCTCAATTGCTTTATATCTTGTGTTGGGCTTTATTTTCTGTACCAACATCTTAGGTGTTTGAGACTCTTAAGTATTTGTTATCTGTGGTTTTCTTAAGGCACAAAGCAGACCGACCCTTTTAAAATTTGTCTACAGTTTTTTTCTGTTTTCGCCTTAATAAGGACTCGTTGGTTAGTATCTGAATTAAAATATAGACATTTTAAACAATTATTTTTAACAGTGCCCTACTTCACGTTACCAATCCAAGTTAAAACCCCTCCATACTATTGACTGCATAAAATTATTTAAATACAAATATTTTAACAAAAAGAAAAATCAAAAAATCTTGAAAGTATGAAACAAACATAAGTCACTTTCCCATTGTCTTTCAAACCAGGTAAGTCATTTTAAAGCACACTTTTCTGACAAAACCCTTTGAGTAACGCTCACTAGAAACAGGAAAACATTATCATATGTGGATAATGATATACCATCTTTAATGGCACCATCCACTATGAATAAGAAAGTGTTTGACGTCATCTGCAGTCTGATTTTGTATTAGTATTTTAACTTACCTTCCACCCACCATATGCTTAGTATTAGCTTAAAACGACTTTTTAGGCCCAGACATCATGTGGCTGTGAGGAAACTGGCTTGCTAATATAAAGTAAATTGCGTCTATCCAAATGTTAGAAATGTTAGTGTTTTTAATTCTAGATTTTTTCACAATCAGCCATTTTCCACTGTAGTGATTTATAGGCAGACTTGCAACATAGTACTTGTAAATCAACCATAGGGTACTTTTTCTTTTTAGTTTCAAAGCTAGAGTGCTCAGACAACATTTTACTTGACATACACCTCCTTCCTGGGTAAATTGCCAACTGAAAACAGTTAGTTGTAAAAATTACGATATATGCCTTTTAGGACTGGGTTCCACATGTTTAAATCTGTCTATTCTATGAAGTGAACTGAAAGCCATAAAGTCACAAAACAATAAAACTCTAATATCAGTGAAGAGTGAGAAGACATCTTGCTATATAACCAACAGCTGTAGGTGAAGGTAGCTGTCAAAACACACACAAAGACAAATGAGCTAAATTACTATAGGCGCACACTCATTGAGTGTCAAATGAAATTTAGAAGCATCAATCAACAGGAGGAAATTGGAGCACAGTACATATAAGTACATATAAGATTCAAAGCAAAACTATTTTCCTGAGCTCACCATGCCAGTCCTTAACACTGGGTACAGACCTTTAAGGTTTTTGTTTAGTTGCATTTGAAAGTGGTCCATTGATTCATGCAGTCAAAACTGGCTTTATGAGTGAAAATATTTAACAAATGTCTTTGCCTTAAAAAGAAGGGATTGCCAATGACACATTTTCAGTTAGTAGCTATTATTATTTTAGTTTAGTTTAGTTTTATTATACTTTATTTTAAATGCATGTTTATGCATTTTGATATACTTAAAAAAAAGATGATCAGTGTATCAAATAACTTAAAAACATTATGTTTTATTTATTTGTTAGATAATTGTAAATGTTTCTCACCAGTCGAAGTTCTTCTGTACAATGAAGCAAAGTCTCACATCAGGAGTTTTTGTAGGAAATATAATTAACCACACTTCACACATTTTTACAGATTTACAAAATGTACTAAAGTCAGTGTGACTTGATGACATTTTCATCTTCTCTCTGTTTTATTTGCTCACAAAGCAGTTCAACAGTAGGGAATGTTGATTCAGACATTTGGGCTTCAACAGGTTTGTCTTTGGTCGTCCTTTGACATAGACAACATAATACCAGAAAATAAACCAAAACCACAGCTTTGATTGGCACTGGGGGATTCTGTGAGCTGGTTTATGAGAAAACTGAAGAGAAATCTGAAAATGGGGAGCATGAAAAGAGGATGGGATAAAAGGAGAGTGGGATAAACTATATTTTTTGATCATTTCATTTAGAGATGTGAGGACAGTTCTGGATGAATTGCAACACCTCTCATCCCAAAAAGCACAAAGAAATAAGCCCTTTTTTCACAACTCAAAGATGATGACTCCTTTTGATGAAGATGTTGTTGGCAGAAAACATGCTCACACAAAAAGGTTAATGTATCAAAGACACCACGCTGACAACGGCCCCTGGGAGGAGAGCGTGACAAATGCTGTGTGCTCGGGGAGATAATCCAGCAGTCTTTGTGTCTCTGCCAGAGTGGCTTTTAGTTCCCTGCAGGTCCCTTTACATCCAGAGACTGCTGGACAGCTCCTGCCTGGAGGTTGCAGGCTGACGGGTCACAATAGCCATTTGGGCCAGCTGAACCAGGAGGACCAGGCACGCCAGGCTGTCCTGGCATGCCAGGAGGTCCCCTCTGCCCGTCCTGACCATCTTGACCGTAGCCAGGTTTTCCTGGCTCTCCTGTGATCACAAAATGGGTGAAATTATATCGCATGTTTACCTTTTGAAAGACTATGTGTTTTTAGACCATAAATATATACATATATTCTATTGTTTCTGTAATGTTTCGATATAAACTTGATTAAAGTCAATGGTCCACAGTCTGTGGGACTTCATGGTGTCATGTAAAACTATTCATATTTCAAAAGTTCATAGCTTGAACTTTTGAGAAAATGCTTTGAATTTTAATACATTTTTATTGAGATATTATGTTATAGACCATTACAAGGTAGCACAAAATTAAGTGGAAGGAAAAAAATACTACAAGTCAATAGTTTGGACACATTTTTTATTCCATGAGAAAGTGAGTCCAGACTTTTGACTGGCATTGTATCCGTAATTTTCTAACTTTTTCAAAGATAAAACTCTAAAAATTGCAGTGTACATTTGTCGTTAGGCCCCCTTCACTCTAATACACCTAAATAAAATCACATCCACCCAATTGCCTTAAGAAGTCTCATAATTAGTAAATACCGTCCACCTGTGCCTAATTTCAACTGTGATCTTCTGTGAAGGCTTCAAAGTGATGTTAGAGAACATTAGTATACAAACAGCACAAAGACCAAGGAACACACCAGACAGATCAGGGACAAAGATGTAGTAAAATTTAAAGTCAATCTAGGTTGCAAGACAATATTATAAGCCTTGAACATCTCATCTGACACTGTTCAAGTCATTTAATTGGGGAAAAGTTAAAATTAAAATTTAATGGCAATCCAAAACCAAGCAAGCATTAATCGGGATGGCAGAAAAAAAGAGGCTCCTGGTAATTGACGGTGGCGGGTGGGGTTTTTTTTAATAAAAGAAGGTGAAAAAAGGTTTTGGTTTTAAAAAAAAAAGCTACTAGAAGGCTAATTTACAGTTTGTCAAAACAAGAAGGGGCTTTTGGTCCAAAGAGAAAAAAAACAAAGGGCTTTTGACCTTTGCATGCCAAAATTCATATGCAGAGGAAAGCCTACACTGTCCCTGAACACATTACCCCACCATAAAACACTACATAGAGGCAGGATTGTACTGTGGGAACACTTTTCTTCAGAAGGGAAAGAGAGACTTGTGAACTTTGATGGGAAGATGGATGGAGCTAAATATAGGGCAATCCTGAAACGTGCTGAGGTAGCAAACACCTTGAGACTATCCCCCCTTTTCCCCTTTATAGCAGCCCTAAAAATGCATCCCCAGAAGTCTACAATGGAAGGGGTCTTCTAGATCTATTTCATAGTAAAGTGTTAAAATTGCCCAGTCAAAGTCCAGACCTAAATCAAAATTAAGTTCTGTGCCAGCACATTAAGATCTACAGGGGTTGGACAATGAAACTGAAACACCTGGGGTTTTTAGACCATAATAATTTTTTAAAAGGTTGGTGTAGGGCCTCCTTTTGGGGCCCAATACAGCGTCAATTTTTTTGGGAAATAAAATTATACAAGGTCCTGCACAGTGGTCAGAGCGATTTAAGCCATTGTTCTTGCAAGGATAGTGGTCAGGTAAACAGTGAATACTGGTGGGGAAAAAAGGCGTTTCCTGACTTGCCCCTTCCCAAAAACCACCCCAAAGGGGCTCAATAATATTTAGATCTGGGGCTGGGGGCACCCCCCCATGGGGGGATGTTCAACTTCACTTTAAATTCATCAAACCAATCTTTCACCAGTCTTGCTGTGTGTATTGGTGCCTTTTTTTCCCCCTCCTGATACACGGCACCGGCTTCAGGATACAATGTTTGAACCCCTGGGTGCCCCCCCCCGGTCCTCAAGAATGGGTTCGGGTAGTCCTTGGGGTGAACGCGCCCCTCTAGCACAAGTATTGGGGCCCAAGTGAATGCCATGATATTTGGGAGGGCCCCCAAAACCATCACTGAAACCACCCCCATGGCTTCACTCTGGGCATGGCAACAGTCTGGGTGGTACGCTTCTTTGAGGGGGTTCTCCACACCGTAACTCTCCCAGATTTTGGGAAAAACAGTAAAGGTGGACCATTTCAGAGAACAATACATGTTTCACATTTTCCACAGCCCAAGATTTGCACTCCTTGCACCACTGAAAACCGACGTTTGGCATTGGCATGAGTGACCAAAGGTTTGGGGCTATAGCAGCCTGGCCGTGTATATTGACCCTGTGGAGCTTTTCCCACGGGGCAGTTCCGGGGGGAAACAGGAGAGTTGAGGTGCACCCTTTAATTCTGGGCCGTGATTTGGGCAGCCGTGGTTTTTGTTTTTTGGGATACAATCCGGGTTAGGGACACCCGAAATCCCTTTCAGACAGCTTCCCCTTTGGCGTCCACAGTTTTAATCCTTTTGGATGTGGGTTGTTTTCCCTTTTTTGGGGGTATGCGGACATTACCCTGGATACCGTGGCTCTTGATACATCACAAAGACTTGCTGTCTTTGGTCACAGATGGGGCCCGCAAAACGTGCAACCAACCCATTTGTCCTCTTTTTGGGAACTCTGGTATGTCACCCAATAATGTTGCGTACATTTCAATATTTTGAGCCCAAAATCTGCTCTTACCCTGTTAATTGAACCTTCACACTCTGCTCCTACTGGTGCAATGTGCAATCAATGAAGACTGGATACCAGGCTGGTCAATTTTAGCCATGAAACCTCCCACACTGAAATGACAGGTGTTTCAGTTTCATTGTCCAACTCCTGTATGTTCAAAGATGCTCTCCATCCAGTCTGACTAAGCTTGAGCTATTTTGCAAAGAATAATGGGCAAGAAAGTCTGTAGATGTGTACAGTTGGTAGAGAGATGCCTCAAAATTCTTGCAGCTGCAATTGAAGGGAATTTATTCAGGGGTATCGTTTTAAATGGGACTGAAGGTAAATTCATAACACTCATTTTAGATTTTGATTTATAAAAAATCTTGAATTCGCATTCACATAAACAAAGTTGGTACCAGTGTTATTCTCAGCCACACATTACTTTATTGAGTATAAAGAAAGCTTTGTTTCAATTCAGTTTAAATGAGAGAAAATATAACCGTTTATTTTAATGTATATATGAGAAAGTGAGTCCTGACCTAACAGATGAGCTGTTACAAAATATATACTTACCCGGAAGCCCAGGAGGTCCTGACTGGCCTTTAGGTCCTCGCACAGTGGGCCCTCTGGACCCTCTATCTCCCATTTCACCTGTAGCATATAACTGTATCTTAAAAGAAGTTGTTCAAGTTGTACAAGTTGCTCCACTGCTTCACTTCTTGTTTTACCAAGTTTTAACTTTAAAAAGAATACGATAAGAACAATCATTACCTTTGGGACCCTTATTTCCCATTGGCCCTGGTGGCCCTTTGAGTCCGGGGAGGCCTCTTGCACCACCTTGCCCTGGAAAACCATTGTCTCCTGGGGGTCCAGGAGGCCCAGGAGGACCAGGTTTTCCTGGTAAACCTGCAACTCCAGACTCTGGCCTCCTTAAACTAGCAGCTAACTGAGCCAGCTGTTCTGTTGAGGCACAAAAAAAAGAAGACAATTCTTTGCACGAAAGCTCCTGCACAGCTGATAACTATGAAGATATCTTCAAGTACATAACATAATGTAATAAATACATTACATTATGAAATGTATTTATGTGTGCAATAAGCTCACATGGCTTATTTCTGACAGCCCAAAGCAATGCATTTTGCAGAGATCATGCAACATTTCCTGTACTTCTTGAACACTGAACTTACGTGAGATGAAATCTTGGTCATAATATCCCTCAAGATCCTTCTGTTGTTTAGCCTTTTTCTAAATAGGCATCACTAAGCTGAACCAGACAGAGATAATATTCTTCATTTACAGCTATATGAAGCAGACATTTATGTCCACAGTGCAAACAACTTTAATTAATCTCCTGTGGCTTTTATCTTTTTTATCTAGATTTCAGTTTTCTGCAGTCTTATGGAAATTCATGCAGCAGCAGCTGCCTGACTGCTCCTTTTCTTAAGATTTCCTTTCCAGGCTGTCTTCGCTCAGAGCAGGGAAGAGCAGGTCTCCTGGAGGTGAGATTAATTTTTCAACACGCCTGGTATAAAAAAGTCATGAGACCAGGAGATGAGTTGTGAAGATGTAAGAGCAGAAGAATGAAGAGAGCAGATGTTGTGACTTCAGTGAAAGGGCTCGGAATAGGATGCTTTCATCCATCACATGAACAACGGCTGAAGCTTATTTCATGTTTTTGTTATAAGACCCTCCGGTTTTCAACTACAGAGCACCCAGCAACAGCCCTGATCAATTAAATAACATTTTAAGTGTGGTGATCAGAAACATTGAAACCATGAAATGGGACACAAGGGAATAATAAATGGGGTCAAAAGCGTTCCTTTTCTTTTCTTACCTTGCATAACTCGCATGCAAACTTGCTTTATGTGCTGATCACTTGGCTCTTTACCCTAGAATGGAAACAATATCTTAATAGTTTTCATCTCAGTAACTAAAATAATTATGTAAGAACTGTATTATGCTGTTTAATCATTTGTCTTAGCAGAAAGACTAAATAGGTGGAGAATATTCATATTACTCATTAATATAATAAGCAATTTTTGTCCTTTCCTCCAGTGTTAAAGCGTTAAAAACACCACATTTCCAGCATTACAGCATTCAGCTGATGCTGATAAAGAAGCATCTAGTATTTCTAGCTGCAGGCATGTCAAGCCAAATGAGAGAAGATTTATTTTAGACAAAGTTTTATTTAATCCCTGTTGTTTCAGGCTATCTGACTGTTTTTGTTTAGAATTCGCCCAGGTCCTTTTCTGTGTCAGATAAACCCATCGCTTCCACCACAAAGTTTTATTTGTCTTTTCATATTCTGGTGAAGGATGAAAGTGGATCTATAGGAGGGATCATTACCGAACACTATTTATCATGTTACGGACGCTTTACAGAAGGTGCCAGTTCCATTTTTTCTTAAATTTATGAAGACGTTTCTGTTGCAAAAACAGATTCTGAATGAAAAACATATTGTTAAAAATACGGATAAGGTTTGACCTGCAGATTCAAGTTTTTCTTTTCTAAGAATTATTACACAAAAAGGGAAAAAGGGTCCTGCACCTTTTCATGGAGGTAAGAGTTTTGAAACCGACCGAAATTTAAAGAATTACAGGATTAACCCCATTTGTGCTTCAAAAAATCTGCACCTAAACTTGACCTGATTTTTATTAAACTCAAAAAGTGTTAATTGATTTATATACTGGAAATGATGGGGCTTCTTAGTTTTGATGCAATTCATGAAAAGGGAGAAGCACCCGCTTAAAAGCTAGTTTAATAGGGCTCTGTTGAAGGCAGAAAGTGCCATGTTTCACATTAGGTTGCAATGTATTATAACTGCCTCTGAGTATCTGCAAAGTTTGATTAATTTTTTTTATTACTAAGTTAGCTTGAGAAATATCAAAATGGGATGTAAATTATTCTATTACAATAATAACAGAAAAATCTAATATGAACAACCAAATAACACTTCTAAAAGTGTAAAAAGATGGCACAGAACTTATGAAAACATTGTAATTAAACCTTTACCTAAGAAACCTTCGCTTGATCAAGATGATTTGCAAAATTACAGACCTATATCCAATCTTCTGTTTTTTTCTAAAATTTATGAGAAAATAGTTGCTATTCAAGTGTGTGAGCATTTACACAGCAATGACCTGTTTGAAGTGTTTCAGTCAGGTTTCAGGGCTCATCATAGCAAGGAAACAGCTCTGCTGAAAGTCACTAATGATATTCTCATGGCCTCAGATAATGGACTTGTGTCTGTACTGGTTCTGTTAGATCTCAGTGCGGCATTTAATACAGCCAATCACAATATTCTCTTAGAAAGGGTGGGACGTGCAGTAGGGTGAGCCCAACCAGTTAGATATACTACAGGCATGTCTGGAAGACATAAAAACTTGGATGACTTTAAATTTTCTGCTTCTAGATTCAGACAAGATAGAAGTTGTCGTCTTTGGACTGGAGTCTTTGAAAAAGAAACTGCTTTGTCAATCAACTAATGTGGACGGCATTAAATTAACCTCCAGTAATAAAGTAAAAAACCTTGGTGTTATTTTTGACCAAGATATGTCATTTAAATTCCATATTAAACAGGTTTCTAGGATTTCCTTCTTTCACCTCCGGAACATTGCCAAAGTTAGAAATATCCTATCCAGGAGTGATGCTGAAAAACTAGTCCATGCATTTGTAAATTCAAGGCTGGACTATCGTAATTTATACTATTAGGATGTAAACCACATATAGAGGCTACAGTCCTCAAAGCGGCCATCCTGGGTTCAAGTCCCGGACCCGGCAACCTTCGCTGAATGTCTCCCCCTCTCTTTGCCCCTCCTTCCTGTCTGCCTACTATCAAAAATAAAGGCCTCTAGTGCTGAAAAATTCTTTAAAAAAAAAATTTTAAAAAGAGATATTATATTTCTCCTATTTTAGCTTCCGTTCACTGACTTCCTGTTAAATCTTGAATAGAATTTAAAATTCTCCTCCTCACATGTAAAGCCCTAAATGATCTAGCCCCATCATACATCAAAGATCTGATTGTTCCATATATTCCTAACAGAGCACTTCGTTCCCAGACTGCAGGTTTACTAGTGTTTCCTAGAGTAGAATGGGAGGCAGATCCTTTAGTTATCAGGCTCCTCTCCTGTGGAACCAGCTCCCTGTCTACTTTTAAGGCTAGGCTTAAAACTTTCCTTTTTGATAAAGCTTATAGTTAGAGTGGCTTAGGTTATCCTGAGCTATCTCTGTAGTTATGCTGCTATAGGCTTAGACTGCTGAAGGACATAATGACCACTTTCACTCTCTCTGCTACATTCTCATACTACTCTCCAATTTTACATTATTTGCTGTTATTTCAGCTTTTATCTTTATGTTCTCTCTCTGTTTTTTCTATTTTTAGAAACTACATCTGACCTGGCTCTATGTTTAGCTGTGGCACCTTCCTGGAGGGGGACATCAGCCGAGTTGCTGCTGCCAGCAACTTAATGGTCACCTTATACTTGGCCCTGTCTTTCAGTGTATAACCCTGTCTCTCCTAGACATAGCTACTGGCTGAGCTTCTACCTTGATTAACTGTATGTGCTCTCTTTCATACTCTAGACTTGAAAACTGGCTCATTCATTTGCTTAGCAGTCTTTCTCTCCTAGATGCAGCCTCTAAAGGAGCTATAACCATTAATGTTTCACTTTTCTTTCCTATAGAAAGTACTACTGGATTAGCACTTCTGTGTATTGTTTGTGTCTCTGCTCTGTTCTCTCAAACCCCCTGGCGGTCATGGCAGATGGCCGCTCACACTGAGTCTGGTTCTGCTAAAGGTTTCTGCCTGTTAAAAGGGAGTTTTCCTCTCCAGTGTTGCTTCATGCATGCTCAGAATGAGGGATTGCTGCAAAGTCAATGCAAGCGAATGTCCACTGCCACTACATGCTCATCCAGGAGAAGTGAATGCTGTCACTGACTCGACGCAATTTGTTGGATTTTCTTAGATAGAAAACCTTTTAACCAATTTGAATAATATACTTAATCCGACTGCACTGTTTCATAGTTAGGATTAATTGGAATGCATGTACCTGACTTGAAATCTGTATTATTCGATTGAACTGACTTTGTAAAGTGCCTTGAGATGACATGTGTGTGAATTGGCTATATAAATGATTAAATAATATATAATATATATATAATATATATAAATAATATTGGCTATATAAATAAAGCTGAATTGAACTGAACTGAATTCAGAACCCCAAAAGCAAAGAGGAAGAATACAACTCAGACATCTTCCAGGCTTCAGAGTCACTAACACTTCTTTGAGGAGGTGTACTACCTCATTTCTTATGTGTTATATTTAGTTTCAGACCTACCGCAGGTCCCTGAGACCCTCGGACCCCACGTGGACCCCTGTTCCCCTGCATGCCTCGTGGTCCAGGTGTCCCAGGAGGGCCCTCAATACCAGGCTGGCCTCGACTTCCCTCAGGACCCCTTTTGCCAGGTTCACCAGGAATACCAGCCTGCAAGCAAACAGTTGTATGACTTCATAAATATTTCAAAATGGCTAAACATTACTGATAATTTGGCATATAATGAAACAGGGACCCACCTCTCCTTTTGGTCCAGGTTCTCCAGCATCACCCTATGACATTATTGACACACCTCATAATGTGCTTTATTGCCACCAAATAGCAATCTGAATGAATCTGAATCTTGTTAGTGGTCATGTAAAACTTACAACTTCCCCTCTCTCTCCAGGATTCCCCTCATCACCTTGTGATCCCTGTCAAAACAAAGCCTGTGGATGACTCTATATAAAACCAGAGCATTTTTTTAATTAGATACTTTGTTTTTGGAATTGATGTGTTACTTGTTCTCCTTTGGGTCCTGCTTCTCCACGCTCACCCTGTAATTAACATATCGAAGGTGTTACACAATCAAACCAGAATGCAGAAGTAAAAAAGCAGAACATAAGGCTTTATTTATGTTGCTGGCTGGTGTTAGACAATTATTCTAAAGTAGATGTCCTGACTTCTTACCCTTTCTCCCTTCACTCCAGGCAGGCCAGGAGGTCCTGGGACACCAGGAAAACCAGGATCCCCTTTTGGTCCCTTTAATGAAAATGCATAAACATCTAATGAATAAAAGGACATAAGCAGGATTGGAGAATTATCAGCAGCGGGAAAACAAGAGACTAGATAATTATGTTGAACCATCAGTCCTGCTGAAACCACTCTAACAGCCAGACATAAGGTAAATTTGTTTTGTATCAGTTACGTACCCACGCTGAGCTTGGGGTAAACGTTATTTTAAACTATAGGATTAGTATTTCCTCGGGTATGTATTTGTGTGCCGCTCTACCTTTGATCACCTACCAACAGAGGAATGCCGAGGAAACAGAGAGGTCTTTCAGCCTGCTGCTTAGTCTCCCCTTACTGTGAAAATGAACCTCATGTGAGATCCAGGCTCAGACTATTCTCTGAGACATTCCAGAGAAACAACGGACCTGCACTGCATACTCCCAATGTTTTCCTTCTTTTACATTTTTTTTCCTTGCAGGTATCAGGAATGTGTCAGGTAAATACTGTGACAGTGTTGTAAGTTTTTCTACTCTTTATGTAGGATGTTCAAAGAATGTATAATTATGTAATATATACATATATTTATATGTATGTATGTGTGTATATAGTGCACTCTAGTTATCTATTTATATTTTTTAGCTTACGTGCTCATGTTTTATATCTTACCCTTGTGCCGGGCTTGCCGGCTGGACCTACAGGGCCTTGCTCTCCAATAGCTCCCTATGAGTAACAAGAGAATGCATGGAGGAAGTCAAGAGAAGTTCAATGCATGAACAAAAAAAACAAAACAAAAAACTAAATAAAAAATAAAAAAGAAATCTTACACATCAGCTGTTCAGTTCTGTGTAACTTATACATCAAACTCCATCTCAAGCAACCTTTAGAGTCAAACAGGTCCAAATTAAATCCAATTATCGGTCCAAAGGTTTGAACCTAAAATTGGATATGAGGTTGCATTTTTCTCACGCTTAAATGTTTTACATCATCAGAAATTAAAAATTTTAGAATTTATTACCTGAATAAATACAAAATGTAGTTTTCAAATGGTGGTCACTGTGGAGGAATTTTGGCCCACTCTTCTTTGCAGAATTGTATTAATTTAGTTACTTTGGAGGGTTTTTAGTTATGATCCATGGGTGTTTGGATGTTTGGCTTTGACTTGGGTGTTTGGGTTTTAGTTTTAATTTGTGTTTGTGTTTTGATCAGTCATAAGGTCTTTATGGTTGTTAAAAATGTCTTCCTGGATCATCATAGGCACGTCAGCCAAATGTGGGACTGGTGCCTTTGCCTGGCAGTGCGTTGGTAGTTCATGGTGTCCGGGGCTGGGTGTGTGTCGTCTCACTGCCGGTGGCTGCTAGGAGGGGCCTGGACCCGCTGGCTCTGTCAGGCCTCCGGTTTGGGGTGGTGTGTCCTCAGGTCTTTTCCCAGGGCACTTGTGCTCCAGGGGGCCTTTGGATGTCTGTGGCTCCCATCTCCTCCGTGTCTGCCTCAGGTCCTGGTCATTCTCCACTTTCACCTTTGTATATAAACTCACTGGTTTTCATTGTTCTTTGCTGGTTCCTCTTGTTAATCTACTTGTGCACCATGTCCTGTTTTCCTTGTGTATATTGTGTAAGTTTTCTGTTTTAGATATTAAACCTTCCCCATCACACGTTCCTGTCTGCATTTTGGTACTACTCTCAACTTACAAAACATGCCCGTTTTCAGCATGAACAGCCTGTTCATGTATCACGCTGGACTTCCCGGCATATTTCGGAACATTGTTCTTCTGCATTCAACCCAGTTACACTTGATATTAAGATTACGAACAGATACCCAGACATTTTCCTTCAGGATTTTGCTGCAAGTCATTCAAGTTAAGATATTTTTTTATTTTTAGTTTATTTAAATTTTTTTTATATGTTAGTTTTATGCTAGATATAACAGGACACACCACTTTAAAAAAGCTCCACTTTTGTCACTTCATTCTTGGAGATCCTCAAGTTTTTTGCCTTTGTGGTTGTTTTTTTCAGTGGTGGTTTTCACATTGGAACTCTTATTTGGATGTCAGTTTTACCCACTCTGTTTCCAATTGTTGAATAAGGAGCACTGACTTTAACTAAGGCCAGTGAAGTCTTCAGTGCTGTAGAGGAGGTGCTGCATTGAGTTGCTACATTCTACTCAATTGCTTGTTACCTTGCTCACTTGCTTGCTTGTTCAGAGTTTTTATGGGACTTTTCTAGACTGATTGACGTCAGTGTCTTTCTTCCTTATCTGTTGTTGAATTTCTTTAGATTGGGACATGATGTATTGCTTTTTTGTACCTTTAAACCCACAGCATGTTGTCAGACAGGTTCTATTTAAGAGATCTTTTGATTGTACAGGTCTGGCAGGAATTAGGCCTGTAAAATTTAATTCAACTGTCCAAAATGTTTCTAATAAGATTTATTTCATGATTCTAGACAATTTCTTTTCACATCAGGCCATGTTAGTTGGGATAACATTTTTCCCTTAAGTTAAATCATCATTGAGAAACGACTTTTTATATTTATTCAGGTCATTTTTGTCTGAAATTAAAAATTTGTTTGATCTGGAACATGTAAGTGTAATAAAACCAGCAGTTTAAATGAGTTATATCCAAAGAAGCCCAGATGATTTCATTTTAGTTCTTGACTAAATGCTTGAAATAGAATCTGGAAAAACACTTACAGGCTCACCGATGGGTCCAACAGGTCCCAGCTCTCCCTGTTCTCCCCTTTCACCCTGTGGTGTGACCGGATAATGATGCAGTGAAACAACAGAGAAGACTCTAACCATGCTAAAGTTTCATAATGTTTCTGCTCACACTTACCTGTTTTCCAGCAGATCCCATGGTCCCAGGAAACCCAGGCTTCCCGCCATCTCCCTGATTGGAAATAAAGAAATAGGCTTTCAGATTTAGATTTTGAAATTGAAAAATAAAAATCTAATAATGTCTATTAATTGAAAGAGCAATTAACCTTAGGGCCACTCAAGCCTTTTGGTCCAGGTGTTCCAGGGAAACCCTGTAAACAAAAAGCATGTCCAGACGATTAAAAAAAAAATCATTTTCACCATATCTATCTATCTATCTATCTATCTATCTATCTATCTATCTATCTATCTATCTATCTATCTATCTATCTATCTATCTATCTATCTATCTATCTATCTATCTATCTATCTATCTATCTATCTATATCTATCTATCTATCTATCTATCTATCTATCTATCTATCTATCTATCTATCTATCAGACAGATAAGAACAATCGGGGGGCAAAAGCAAATGCACGCCTCTAGTTTGTGTTGGTATATCACATAAAATATCACAATATACTACTTTTGCAAAGGGCTGGAATATTCCTTTTATTGGACAGATGAAAAGACTATGAATACCCTTCTCTAACACCAAATCACCAGCCAGAAGCTTGGCTCTGAAAATCGATGCTATTCAAAAACATAAGAAGCAAAAGCATTTTTCAGAGAGCTTCAAGTCACTCCAAAACAGTGCTGCTATGCAGGTACCATCAGCTTTGAAGCTTTAAGGTGCACTAAAAAAGTTCACTTAATTTCAATCCCATTACAGTCAGTCACGACAGTTTGAGGTCAAAGGTCATACTCACAGGAAGCCCCTGAAGTCCAACATCTCCGGGAACGCCTGGCTTGCCGATGTTTCCCTGCAAAGAAACAGAAAAGAAAAAAGGTCTAAGCTACTTCAGCTTCTGAATGCAAAAGAAGATCAAAGCACTTCATCTCTAGGACTGAGGCATATTAAATTATTTGTATGAAATGGCACAAATCACTCTTTACCTTTGCTCCTGGCAACCCAGGAATACCCTCACGGCCGTCAACACCAGGTAATCCCTGATTGTAAAGAGAATACATAAAATTGTGTTGTTTGAGGACAATATATCTGAAAGGAAAGGATTATTCAGCAATGATCAGAGACTTACAGCTTCCCCTTTAGGACCTGGAAGCCCTGTGATCCCCCGTGGCCCTTGAACACCCTAAATGACAAACATTTTTAATAACTATCTTGTACCTCTGACTGATTTTTTTTATATGTCTATGATGATGAGGTTTACCCACTAACCATTTCACCTTTAATCCCAGGCTCGCCAATTACTCCTCTCTGACCCCTGTCCCCCTGAAATAAGAGACTGGAACATATAATATACCACTGACACATGTATATATTTGTTAACATGTTCTGATTGACAAGCTTACAATTGCCCCTGCAACTCCATGTGGACCTGGATCTCCATCAGGACCTCGAGCTCCCTGCTCAACAAACAACAATTAATTTTGGTTATTATATAATTGGAAGTAAGTCAGAAAAGTCAAAAGGATTACCATCTCTCCCTTGGTGCCCATCATTCCCATGGCTCCACGTACTCCCTGGGGTCCCTGGAATAATAGTTGGGTCAAACAGGTACATCAGTGAGGAGAAAAAGAGACTGATACATATATAAGATCGAACTCTGACTCCAACACTAAATACCATCTCATATCATGTAATAGGGACAGTATCTCACCGTCGGACCCTGTGATCCAACGTCTCCTGGACCTCCTTGGTCTCCTTCCTCACCCTGAGCAAACAAAAAAAGGAAAAGAATGACAGATGAAACACAGCATGACCTTAATGAGAGGAAACACTAAGCAGCAGCCCTAACTAAGAATGAATCCTATAGAATGATTAGGACTGACATTACATCAGTCTCTTTTCTTTTTGGCAGAGACTTTCTAACTAAATGTTGACCTTATTTGCTGTGTGTTAATTAGAAAGCAAAGCTGCCACTCTGAAAAACAAATTGCTAGACAAATAGCTCCAAAGACAAATCATCATTACAAGAAATTCTCTATTCTGTCTCAGTGGCAAAGCAGATAAAGCTCTTACATTTGGACAGCTTTTATATGCAAATGTTAGAAAGGGATGTTAAAATAACTTAAAGAATGGGAGAGAGTAAAATTTATCAAGTAAATACAACCCCAGTTCCAATGAAGCTGCGACATTGTGTAAAACATAAATAAATACAGAATACAATGATTTACAAACCCTGTTTAACCCTTTATTCAATTGAAAACACCACAAAGACAAGATATTTAAACCAAACTTTATTGTTTTTTTGCAAATATTCACTCATTTGAATTTGATGCTTACGAAAATGACTGGGACAGGGGCAACAAAAGACTGGGAAAGTTGAGGAATGCTCAAAAAACACCTGTTTGGATCATTCCACAGTTGAACAGGTTAATTGGAAACAGGTGAGTGTCGTGATTGGGTATAAAAGGAGCATCCGTGGATGGCTCTGTTGTTTACAAGCAAGGTTGGGGTAAGTTTCACCACTTTGTGAATAACTGCGTGACCCAATAGTCCAACAGTTTAAGAACGTTTCTCAATGCATACAATTGCAAAGAACTTAGAGATGACATCATCTACAGTCCATAATATTAAAAGATTCAGAGAATCTGGAGAAATCTCTGAAGTCTAAAATGTGACAGTCTGATCTCTAATGAAACATCTCTAATGAAACATTTAGAATGCATAGTTCTCTGTCAAAACTGTTCTCTAAAAATGTTTGTTCACTTTATACAAAACTAAAGCAAGCTGGGTTTTTACATTTCTGCTGATCATTATCCATAACCAATAAAGTCCAATAACGTTTTATACATACAGTGCTGTTGAAAAGATTTTGCCCCCTTACAGACTTCTTTCTTTTTTTGTTTTGTTGTCACTCTTAACTGATCATCTAACTTATTTAATATCAGACAAATACAAAAAAAGAAAAGAACCATTTTCAAAGGATGATTTCATTTATTAAGAGGACAAAGCCATCCAAACTGACCTGCTCTTTGTAAAAAAGTAATCACTCCCTTAACCTAATAACTAGATGTTCCACCCTTGGCAAATTAATGCAAGTTTTACAGGTTCTGAAGCAGAAAAGCAGCCCCAGATCATCACACTACCACCACCATGTTTAACTGTATGATGCTCTTTTCTGCAATACAGTGTTGGTTTTTCTTAACAAAATAACTGTATCTGTGGTATCACCAAATGTTTTTTTTTTTTTTTTGGTATAAATGAGACAGGCCTTTGTGTTCCTTTTTGTCAGGAGTGGTTTTGATCTTGCAACTTTCCCATGGATGGTATTTTTGCACTCTCTTTTCTTTTGTGAAACCATGAACACTGAACTTAACTGAGGTAAGTACGGTCTGCACTGCATTAGACAATGGTCTGGATTACTGTGTGACATTCAGGAAGACTTGCTGGTGTCCTATGGATTGTTATCCTGCAGCAGAACTCAAGTGCACTAGAGTTTAAGGTCATGAACTGAATGTCGGACAGTTTCCTTTAGCATCTTCTGATAGTGAGCAGAATTTATTGATCCATCAATTAGGGTATGCCATTCAGGTCCTGAAGCCTCAATGCACCCCTAGATCACTAGACTACTATTAACATGTTTGATAGTCAGTATGTTCTTTTTCTGAAATGCTGTTAGTCGTACACCAGATGTAACAGGATGCATACTTTCCAGAAGGTTCTGCTTTGGTCTCGTTAGTGCACAGAATATTTTCCACAAAGGGTAAAGGTGTTTTCTTTGTCTTCTTTTGGGTAAGCAGTTTTTTTGGACTTGGAAGACTCCCATGGATGACATTTTTGCCCAGGCTCTTTCTTACTTTTGATCCATAACCGCTCATTTCATCTGAGGTAAGTGAGGCCCAAGGTGCTTAAGATTCTGTCCTGGGTCCTTTTACGACCTCTTGTATAAGCATGAGTTGCGGATTGGGGCTCTCACTGTGGTCCACTGGAGTCCCAGAAATGTCTTGGTAACCCTTTCCAGACTGATCTACATCATGATGTGTTGCTGTTTGAGGTCTTTTAACCTACTTCATGTTGTCAGACTGGTTCTGTTTAAGTTAAATTATGATTCATTTTTTCACATATTGCCAGATGGGTTTAGATTAGATTGTTTTAGAATTGATTTTTTCTTTTAATAAATAAAATTGTCATATAAACACAGCATTTTATATTTACTCTTCATCCTTGTCTGATGTTAACATTTGTTTGTAGAAGAGAAGAAATATGTAAGGGGGCATATAGCTTTTCACAAAACTGTAAATACATCTTAAAATTATGCTCAATTTGAAAAATATACCAACACATGTAAACAGCTGGTGTGTGTTTTGGGTGTTTTATATATTCAGCATCTCTTCGTACATACGACATGCAAGAAGGAAAAATGAGTCAGAGAGGGAGAGTCGGCTGACAGTAAATTGTATTGCAGCATGAGGTTGATAAGTGAAGATTGAACCAGACTCATTTCCATATATATGGTGCACGGGAACATTAACAGATGAGTATTTTCGTGCTTGAACACCATGTCAAATAAATCATCCTTTGTGGATTGCAAAAAGTCAGAGGAATTACACAAATGCTTGCATCCCTGCTGTTTCAAACACAGCAGATGAATAAAAATGTTTCTAAAAAGTATCAGGAAGAGCTTTAATAATTTCAGGTGATGCATGTTCTTTTATGTGGAACAACGCCAACTGCGTTTTTGAGGAAAACTTGCATTTTCTAGTGAAAAATGATGCAGTCTAATTAATTATACTATACTATACCAGTCGGTGTGAGTTGAGTTAATAATGTGAAGCTTTAACCTTTTCTCTAAAGTAAGCATTATTTTACCTTGTGTCCCTGTTTTCCAGGTTCACCTGCTTCACCTTTCACACCTTTGTGACCCTAAAGACATTTCAGAAAGAAACAGAGCATTGATTAAACTGGTGAATGATTTCGATAGATCGGTTTTTAGAAGAGAACCAAACAATCTTACCTTCATACCAGGTAGCCCAGGATGCCCAGGGGTACCAGGTGGACAAGAGTTTGGACACTAAATGCCAAAACAAGTCAGTCAGTCACCACTACTGGCATCATCTGCAAAGAAATTGCCTCTTCATGTTTTTGTATGAAACCATTCCCTACCAGATCAGAGGCACCAAGCATTCCAGCTGCACCCTGAAATGGAGGAAAAACTAAAAGGTTATTATTTTTGCCGCTATCAACATCCTCAGTGCATTATTACCATTCAGACGCCATCTAGCTGTAGCATCATACCAGCTGTGACTTAAATGGGCTCAAGATATGTATGTATGAAACATTAACATCCTACACATGCTGGTAGAAACAGATCATAAATGTTGCAAAACAAAAGGACAGAAGATAAAAGGAACCCTGCTTCTTATTTTTTACTTTTTATAAGTCATTTTGTTTTATCCACATAGACAAGATCTGTCATAACCAGAAAAAAAAGGTATTTAAACCTCCTTTTTTATAGTTGCAGTAAGAAGAACCCACACGGGAATCATATATCCAGACCCATGAGGTTAATACACGAGCAGCTGAAACAGGCTGATATCACTCTTGTGCTGGTCTCTCACTTGCATTTTGCTACTTCCTCTGAAAAATATGCAGGTACATTTCAAATATCACCAAAAAGTCAATATATTTTAGTAATTCAATTCTAAAGTAAAACTCATATATTACATATATTTATTACATACAGACTCATGTAATTTAAGTGCAGGGAGGTGATCGCCCTTTGGCCTGTGTTTAGGAAGTGGCCGTCAGCTTTCCTGCACTGTTAGGTCTGGTGTCTCTAATGTTGAAGTTTTCGACACCAAATCCTATTGGATAATAAAATGAACATCTCCATAAAACATCTCCCTCCAGCAGAGGGAAGCATGAAGTGCTCTTGAACCTTGGGACTTTGACTTGATAAAACTAAGGGACTAACATCAGCAGATGGTGTAGCTCGCTAAATTTATTGAGTGTGGAAACTTCACACTGCACTTTAAGCAACTTTGATTCTGTGCCTTTCCACTCTCCCTCCAGACACTGGGATCTTGATATCCAAATGAAATCAGTCAGTCATTTTCTACCGCTTATTCCATAGTGGGTCGCGGGGAAGCTAGTGCCTATCTCCAGCAGTCTATGGGCGAGAGGTGGGGTACACCCTGGACAGGTCACCAGTCCATCACAGGGCAACACACACTCTCATTCACACACCTAAGGGCAATTTAGAGTGACCAATTAACCTAACAGGCATGTCTTTGGACTGTGGGAGGAAGCCGGAGTACCCGGTGGGAACCCACGTATGCACGGGGAGAACATGCAAACTCCATGCAGAAAGACCCCCGGCCGGGAATCGAACCCAGGACCTTCTTGCTGCAAGGCAACAGTGCTATCCAAATGAAATGAAAATTTTAATTTTATCATAAACAAGCACATGTGGGATAGTGTGCAACAGCCTCATCCTTTTTTCCTGATCACTGTAAGATGTTTCTTAAAGCTGTGTCTGTTTAACACAAGAAACGCAACACTTGTAGCACATGCACTGGGTTATCTGTGTGTGGAAGCTCTTGAAACACCCACGCTGCAGTCCACACCTTGTGAATCTCCATCAAACTCTTCAATTGGCTTTGCTTCACAATTTTCACAAGACTGTTGTTATCCATGTTGCTTGTGCACCCTTTTCTACCACACTTTTTTCTTCTACTCAACTTTACATTTATATGCGTGGATACAGCACTTTGTTAACTTTCTGCTTCTTCAGCAATGGCCTTTTGTTGTTCACCCTCATTATGAAAGATCGAATTGACTGACTGCTGAATAACTGTCAAGTCAGCAGTCTCTCTGGGCACAGCTTGGTCTTTCCCATGATTGTGTAGGCCTAAATGTAAGATTTCTGTAGTCAAACTATTTCTTACTGCTCTTATGTATTATTCCAGTTTTCTGTGAAACTGAACTTTAGGTTTTGATTAGCTGTATATCAGAATCCTCAAAATTAACAGAAATATTAATATGAAATACATCACTCTGTGTGTAATGAATCAAAATAATAAGCAAGTTTCACTTTTTTAATTGACTTACTGAAATTATTTGCCTGTTTAATGATGTACTTTTTTTTTTTTTTAGATGCACCTATGTATGGAAATGTGATCAAATGACACGTTTTGTCACTTACTCTGGGTCCTGTTGGTCCACGGGGTCCCTGTGGCCCTCTCACACCCATTGCCCCCTTTGCAAAGAACCAGACATGCATTAAACCAAAGTAACAAGCAAAATAGATTAGATTAATAGTCATTTTAAAGGTAATCAGTCTGACAGAAAAATACTGAAGCAAGTTGGTTGAATACTGTATATCCATTTACAAATTAGTATGGGTTGCCAATCAAAAAGTTGTGCTGTGGATGTATTATGTGTTTGTATAAATATGTCAAGCACACCACAAAACAAAGTTCATCCTTACGTGATAACACCCTGTTTACATGCCTCCAAGAATTAGTAATACAGGATATTTTACATAATCAATTTCTAATGAAACCTTTAGTTTAACTTCCAATTGCTGTAAAAATTTTAACAAAATTTTTGCTCACTACATCTTTTCCAGGAAATAGATCTATTTCAGGTTAATTAGGACCTTTATCTGCACACATACTTAGTCTGGATACAGTGGAATTTTTGTGCAGGGCTAAGAGTTCAAAAACAGGTAAGAAATTATCAAACAATAATAACAACAGCAAAGAACAGTGGTTCACATGCTATTTATCCTGGGCTGCATCTTATATTTGGAATTTAATAACTATAATGTGATGGATAATGCACATATGACCATTATATTTCACTTTTAGGTAAGGTAGATTTTAGTTAGTCCTTATTTTTGTTTTGCCATTATTGCATTTAAAACCCAAGAAAATTGAAATTCTTGTTTTTTTACTCACAGGCAGTCCTACTTTTCCCATTTCCCCCAGAAGTCCTCCAGGCCCAGGTGGTCCCTGTTTAAAGACACATTTAATTTATTAGACAATATTGTCTAATATGCTGTTTGTTATAAATGTTGGTTTTGATAGTGTAACATATGTGAGTTACTTACAGGGGGTCCATCAGGCCCAACACCCTAAAGAGAAATTTGCAGTATAAAAAAAATTGGGTTTGTACATTAAAAACTGGAACATGTGATTATAAAGATGGATGACTTTTGGATTCGCATGTTTACTCACAGCAGCTCCACGAGGTCCAGGATTTCCAGGCTCACCCTGACAAAAAGAAATAAACACATTTGATTCATAAATACAGCAAGAAGGGAGACATACAGAAATACTAAGTGGGTAAAATTGAGCTGTGCAAGCTTGCAGACAGTTAGAATTAACATTCCTGCGGCACAGTCATATGACTGAGGCTGGACGTACTTGACCCAGCAATATTAAGCCTAATGAGCAATGTTGGAGCTTCGTGCCCCACGGGGATTACTTAGAGGGCTTGCAGGATTATGTCTCATTTGTCAAGAGGAATTGGTTTATGAGCCGCAACCCTTGCTGCCAAGCCAAAAGACCGGACAGCAGGTTGGCACTGTTTTACTCGATAGCCTCCGAAGTGGGAAAGTAAAGGCTCATTAGTCACTTACTTTCTGTCCCAGGGGACCATCAGGCCCAGGATCCCCAACAGGGCCAGTTAAACCCTGCAGCAAAAACACATCCAGATGAAGTTACACTTTTTGAAGCAAATTATTATGTTTTCAGTACATATAGGTAGAAAACGTTTATTATGTGAACATGGTGTCTGCTAATTCCATCAATCCTCCTAATGGAATTATTAGATGAGAACCACCTTTTTTACCAAAACACAGTCATACTTATGGAAAAGGAACCTTTATTATGTGCAATTTGTTTTAAATGTGTCCTTGTGCTACTTATCAAGCAGTTACTTAAAGAAGAAAATAAAACAGAAAGTTTCTGTTTGATCATACACTGCATCTATGTTCATTTCAATATATATACAGAAAATTTGCTACCCTAAGATGTCTAAACACTTGGGCTCTTCAGTTCAGGGCAGCATTCCTGTCTGGATCTTTTCAAATAGGTTCACTGAAAGAAGTCATTCCACACCTGTTTGAGGATTCTCAACAGGAGATGCTAACAGTGGCCTCTGCAATGGTCCAACAAAGAACCTATTGTTTTCTGAAACCTGGTAGGTATTGTTCAGACAGATACCTAATTCTAATAGACAAAGTGTTCATTTTACCTGTAAATTAGCTTCATAATTTAAAAAGCCATTTCTATAAAACATTAGCTTTAACTTAAGGCAAAATCTCGTTCAGTTTATTTTATAATTCCTTCTACAACAAAGATGTGTCATTTGTTGGATCCTGTTTTCTTAACCTTGCCCTCTAACCTAATTATACCCAGGACCGGTTCTGCTCTGGATTTGTTCATCCTTTAAAATAAATTTACATTTTAATTTATTTACATTCGTGCACCTTTTTCCCCCTCAATAGCCTGTTGTACATATATGACTGTTCTTTGTTCTCTTTACAGAACTAGTATGTGAAACTATGATGGCTTTGGTGGAAAGATAACATTTGGCAGTTCCACCCACAGCACGAGTTTAAAGATTGCAAGTTAACCTCCTCCTGACCATCAATGCAGCGAGTGGCTATTATATGAAACATGAAACACAGACCACTCACGTCATTTCCAGGAATTCCAGGTAATCCTGAAGAACCGGGTTTACCTGCATCCCCATCAGGGCCCTATAAGATCAAAGATCCCACACATTATTCACTAACAATTGTAAGAAACAAGAGATTGGAATTTGATTAAATTTCATAGTTACAGGAAAACCGTCCTCGCCATCTACCCCCCGTTCCCCCTGAAAGAAACGGTCAACAAAAGCTAATTGCAAACCTCTGTTAGTATCTGAATCCAAATACGGATACTTTTACATGGCTATATAGCAACTCACAGCAATGCCATCAATTCCTGGTACTCCTGGGGGTCCAGGTGGGCCAGGGGGTCCTTGATTCCTCTGTGTGAAATGGTAAATTTAATACAGTAAGAAGGTTTAAGCATTTTTTTCTGGGAGTTCCTGCTATTTTTGTCATTTCTTCTATCAACATGCAACCATACAGATACTAAAAAAGAACAGTGCACCACGTTACTGCATGTTGCAAAGTGACATCAATACACCTGCCTGGCCTGAAATGGCTTGCATCTTTTGGGCATTTGACAATATTTCTGTTAAACCAGACTGTTTAACCAAATAAAGGAAAATTCCAGTAAATGACTTACAAACAAGAAAGATTCCCAAAATAATCTGAACAATTCCTATCAAAAGCTTGGAAAATGTTACATTTGGTATATTAAGGGAGAACACTCACCTGCACCTCTGTAGAATCAGTCTAAACGTTAATAGAAAGCACAAAGACAGAAATATATAAAAGGTCTTACTTGAGAGGAGCAAAGGAGAACAAGATGTAGGATCACCACCAGAAAAGGCCCTTTAATGCCTGGGGTCCCAGCCATGATCTCCCCAGGAGCAGGAAAGGGTGAACGTTTGGAGTCCTTTCTTTAGGATTTTTTGCCTAGAGGGAGCCTCGTAATAACAAAAGTCTGCTGCAGCTATCCTGCTACACGGTGCAAGGTCCCAGAGCTATCAGGAGCTCATGCATATTCATACATAGACTGGTTACAGGAAGGAGATTGGAGGAATTTTTAGGGGACTTCACTGGGAGGGGCCACCCTGCAGCCAGCACCAATGAACAGCATCGGCGGGCCATTTAAACTCTGCTACAACCATCCAGTTTATTCATTTACTTTATTTTCCACCTATGCATTTTACCATCAAAGTGAGGACCGTTTATTGTAAAGTGAGAATATTTTCATGGTCCTCACTTGCTATTTTACTTGGGGTTAGGTTTAGGACTAAGGTGTGAACTGAGTTAAGTTTAGACTTGTAATGGTTAGGTTTAGGGGTAAGGTCAGGGTTAGGCCATAGAAAGGGTTGAAAATGAATGGAAATCAATGCAAGTCATTGACAGTCATTGCAAGGTCCTCACAACATATAGTAAGACAAGAGAGTGTATCTATATTTGTGTGTGGGGGTGTGTGTGTGTGTGTTCCTGTCTTGGCATCACAGTGAGAACCATTTTCCCGATTTCACCATCAAATTGAGGACCATTTGTACCAAAGTGTGTTTGCGTGGGTGTGTGTCTCCTTTACACTATGATGGATTTGCAACCTGTCCAGAGTGTATTCTGCCTCTAGCCCAATGACCCCTGCAACCCACAAGGAGTGGGTATAGTATAGAAAATGGTTGGATGTGAGCCGATGCTCCTTAGGCTGGGAGGCCTCAACAAACCTCTGTCCTGGTTATCATCAGATCACAGAGAATCAACATTGACTGGAGTTCAAACGTCATCAAATAGGAAGAAAGCATAATATTACAATGAAATGTCTGCACCTTTAATTTATGAAGTTATTTAATCTTTTCCACAAGCAGAGCGCTGCGTTGCACTTGTCCCAAAAGACAAAATGTATCCACTGAGACGATCCATCAGCATCTTAGTGTAGGGTTATTTAACTAATGTATACATGTTGCTCCACCAGAACCAACAACAAGAACAGCTGAGTGGTAGACTTATTTGGTGTATTTCTATCTGAATCGTTTATTTGCTTTTCAAAATGAAAAATTAGTTAAGAATCAGGGCTTCAGAAAGCAAAAAAATCTGAATAAACAATGTGATAAAACTAAGAACTTAATGTGTATTATATCTCCAGATCATTTAAACAGTTATTAAAAAGCCATATCTATGTTGGATTTTTGCACAGCTCAGATAAGACCAGGCCTTGATGTTCAGGACCATGGACAGGGTAAATGACCTTTAAAACAATTCAAACACTAGATGTCGGCCCATACCCGGAAAACACAATCCACTGCATTTTGCAGTTCTTCAGATCCTGCAGAATAATCCTTTCACAAAATTTGAGCATGAATCATATCACTGATTTTAACGTAACAATATCTTTATTAAATCGATTTTGAAAGCACATTTCATTTTAGATGGTAGAATAACTATTATTTTGGGATCTCCAGTAACACTCAAAATCATGTTCTATGATTCAACCTTTACATGAATGCCAGCTTTAGGTGAAATCCTCAAAGCTGTACAATCGGGAGAAGAAAGCAAAAACAGTATATAAGTAGTCAGAGTAAGTCTGCAAAAATCTCATTGTTTGGAGAGCTGCACTACTGCCTTGAATAAATATTTGGATTGCTCTCTGACTGTGATTCCCACCTCAACACTTAAACTCAAAATTAGCTTGTTTCAACAAAACATGAGGACACCAATCTAAATGCTTTAATTAAGTTTGGATAAAATGTCTGGAAGAGACTTAGTCTTCCATTTTTCAGGAGCCGGTGCTGTTTTAAAAGTCTGACATTATTCAGGAGCTTGTACATGTCAGTGCATTTTCATATGAGAGTAACAGACCAGAGTACAAAGAACACATAATAATATTTATGTTCTCTGCTAGAAGTCAGTCTGAAAACAACCATAGATCTGTTGCCATATTCCAATTCAATCTATGAAATAGGTGGAATCACAAGGTAAGCAATTACTGTAATAGTCACTTTCTCAGCAGTATGTCCTGTAATTGAAGCAGATCATGTCTTAAACCATTAATTAAACAGCAATTTCACTGTGCATTAATAACAGTGTTTATCTCATGGAGTGATGCAAGCAGTTTCTTTCTGAAGCTCCAAACTATAATCACTCTGCAGCTGCTTTGTGATCCCAAATTGTCTTTGCACTGGACTTTATTCTCATAGTAAGTCATCTCTGCTGATTAGCACTAACATTTTATGTGAATTTTATGGTTAATGATAAGAAACTGCTAAACTAATCTCATTGACTAAAAAATTCCTCCCAACATCCCAATGTCCTTAATTTGCTTTAATTGTTAGAATGATGTACTTCCAGCAATTCTGACAGTGTTGGTTCTAGCATGAGTGGTTTCCTAGGCAAGCCATTACTTCTGATGCATTTTAATTGTTTATTTGTTTTTACAAATATAGTAAAGGTTTCACAAATGGAAATCATGTTTTCAGTAATCTCTAATTAATCAATAATAGTTCACTTCAGGTTTGATAACTCTATAAACTGAAGTTCCCATGCATTTCTCAATCTAATGTAGTGCTAATGCCAAAAAGAAGCATTTAAAATGCTGTTTTTTGTTTTAACAAATTAAATTATGGTTTTATAAATTTCAACCTGAGTTTTAAAGCATCTCTGCTAGAATTTAAGTATTATACATTCTGAACTAGAGCAGAGTAGTTACCATCCAAACTAACTAAAAAAGTGAATTTTAATTTAATTTAGCTCAGAATAATAATCTACTAATCAGATACACAATTTAGCATTGTCCTTCATCAGTGTATGGCCGTATTTTTTTACAATGCTTCAACCTTTTCACAGCCTTCCCCTGGACATGCAGGTAGGGAACAGAAAACTCCAACAGCTTTTTAAGGGCATGTGTAGTTCCCTGTTGAAATTGCACCCTTGTTGGTGAGCCATATTGCCCATGTCAAAGACCACTGCTGAGTACAGTTGAATAAAATTAGATTTATTTAAAAAATCAATCCTTATTGTAATAAATTGTGTAAAGCCTATTTGCAAATTGTAGGTCTGAAAACTCTGGGAAAAAAACAACACATACTTCCACAATGGCCCATGCAGAGCACCTTCCAATCCTAACGAAAGCGACTTAAGGAATTTAAGTATTAGAGATGCAGATACAATATTACCAGGATAATATTTGCTATTGGATTGTGTAGATCTACAATTACAGCACTGGAAAAACAGGCAGATTCTTTGTGTGCTACTTTTAGATCACATTAAAAAAATGGACCAAAAAAAGCTACATTTATGCCTATGAGTTTGCAAGGTTAAATTAATTCCACTAGCAAAACATGTCTAAAGATAATTTTCATGACTATTTACATTGTAGATTCTCACCAAAGGCATCAAAACTGTGAATGAACACACATGAAATTCTGTAGTAAAGAAAAAGTGTGAAAAACTGTAAACATTTAAGAATTTTAGATTCTTCAAAATAACCCCCCTTTGCTTTGATTACTGCTTTGCTCTCTTAGCATCCTCTATATAAGCTTCATGAGGTGGCCACCTGAAAAACGTTTCCCTAGTTTTGAAAGAACTTCCCAGAGGTTCATTGAGAGATGGCCAAAGATTAATATTTCAGTCATCACAGCAAAGGGCGGCTACTTTAAGAAATCTAAAATATAAAACATATTTAAAGTTCTTTTACAATTTTTGGTTTGCTTGGTTTTATTTATCAATTTGCTACAACATGTTGGAGTCACGTCAATATGACATATCTTCGAAATAAAAAAGTTTAAAAGAAAGTCTAATTAACTAAAAACCTCTCGACCCCCTGCGGTACCACCACAGTCCCACTAGGGGTCGCGGCCCAATCGTTGAAAACCTATCATGAAATATTCTGTTAACCTTACTGTCATAGCCAAAATCTTTGGCAATCACAAATATTTTTATGTCTTTTTACATTAAAAATTGTCTACTTTTTGAAAACGTATCGGTCATTGTTGTAGAAACTACTGTTTTTTTCCCATAAAGAATCTTCATAATCTTCTCATAAAGTCAATTTCAAAAGCCATTTTTGCTTTGGTATATTCTAAATAAGATGAAACAGAAAGAAGAAAATCGGCACAAATGAGCAGCAGACTTTGCTCCAGGTCAACTTTAAAAAAATATTTTCGATACAATGTAGTTTTTGAACAACGTCCATTGTTTTTGAACCCTTACATTTTGTGTGATTTTTCCTGTCTCTGCGGAAGAAAATTAGTTGCTCAGCCCCTTTCTTACATCTGATGCCCAGAAAAAGACAGGAATCACCATGGCAACATAGACTATTTAAAAAGAGCTGGTCGTCAAAATAAGAGCCTCACTATATACTATAAAAGAAGGATTCAAATTCTTTAGGTGTATAAACCAATGATGATAAAAGGATGCTTTTGGAAATACAGCTTACACAAAATCTTCCAAAGAAATCAATATTTAATAAATCAAACATTGTATTTTTGGCATTTCAAAATAAAGCTCAGCGGGAGTCTTCAAAAGGAGAGTCTGATTATATTAGATCATTCCAAGATTGGTTTCTAAATTTGCACCTTCAAAATAAAGATCACACCAGACCTTCAAAATGGAAATCTTTCATGGGTTGGATTGTAAAAAAAAAAAAAGATTGTTCAAAATGACTAATGGCCCAAAAAGACAATGTTGATCTATGTTAGATCACTGTTGGGTATTTATTGATTCATTTTTTTTAAACACATGACTAGGCAATGTGGTAGGCGCAACCAACATTTCTTTACATTTCTTTTTTTACTGTTGTTGTTTCTGTCTGTGTTGTATTTTTAACCGTTGATGTCGATCCATTGACAGGAGCAATTAGTCAGCTGCGCCTGTCTTATATGCGGCTGAGCGCAGTTCAATGTTCAGTAAGCAGCAGCTGCTGTCAGCTCCACAGATTGAGCACTGTTAGCTGAATTTGAATAGCAAATACAGTTCTGTGGGACGGCTACATTGCCATTTTTTATACAATTTTAGGGGCCGCTGCCAAGTGAATTTTGCCAGATAAGGAAGTAACGTAGTGCGAAAAGAAGTGTTTTCAGCCAGTAACCAGCAGTTAAGAGGACGTTAGCAGAACTGAAATTGGAGCTAACGTTGGTTAACGAGCTAATGCTAGCTTGCCGACGCGATGGTGAGTAGCCTTAGCTTGTCTTAATGTTTCCCTGTGACAACTGCTCGGTGGGTGGCTAACAACGGTAGCAGACTGGCTCTATATTGATTTATTGTTTTTGTTTGTTTGTCCGTTCTTATACCTTTTATCATTGTCGTGTGGAACCTTGGTTTTTGTTGGCCTTCGTGTCGTTTGTCGCCGTTAAAAGTGAAATCATACCCGGTGCTGAGATTCTGCCCACCAGCTTTGCAGCCTTAAAACCCACCAACTCATATTAGTAATGGAATCAAACTTCATATTTGTCAAAGATCTCTCTCGATATATTAACAAACTCTTCTGTAAGTTAACCTGTAAGACTTGTGAAAAAGAGGAACCGATCAGCAGCTTGATTAAGGCCTTATGTCTTAAACTGTTTGCTATATCTCTGAATTTATTTTTTACTATGCCCTTAAAAGTGGCCTAGCTTGAACTATGGACTTTCACTTTAGTGTAGTTAAAACGGGGGAAAAAACTAAACTATTAAACAGCAGAAATGGTTTGAGCTCTTAATACATGTATTTGAATAGCTGTTTCCAAGGATGGTTGTGCGGTTGTAGTTGTTGGTGGTCTTCTGTTGACTTTTAAATTGGGGAAACCTGATTTGCCCTTAAGTTTCCGCAACACTAAATACTATTATCCCGGCCTGTTGAGCAGATGTCTTACAAGAGTTGTCAATGCTGTACATACAGATATTTACATTTAAGTCCCTGTTACTGTCACTATTATATATCTGCTGCCCCACTGAAACGCTCATCATCTTATCTTTAGGTCATAAATCTATACTGTAAATTATTTTATTGACATTTCTCTGTTCATTTTGCTGTGTAAATATTTACACCGCTGGCTTTAGTCATAGAGATAATAACTCTGCCCGTGACATTATTCTATAGGTAGGTTCAGTAAGCCACTGTCAGTTCAATCTGAAGAATTTGTCACAAAATAAATAAAAATGTATATACCATGCACAAATTGCGGCTGCGTGTGTATGTGGAACAAGCAGGACTTTGAAATATCTTTTTATGTCTTTAAAACAATAACAGGGTGGCTATTTGAAAGTTTAAAAGAAAAACGCTTTATTACAGACTTTGATAAATAAAGGCCTTTTTAATCACAGTCATCTTCACTGACTGTATTATTTTCATTTCACTCACTTTAAAATGCAATTCCTACATCTTTTAAAGACGGTTTCTTCCAGGAATCGTAGCACAGTATCTATTTACCTGTTAATCATCCTAGTCTTAACTAGGCATCAGTGGTTGGGTCAAGTTCACAATGACTTTTGTTCTTTGACGGTTTTCACTGGCAAGAACACTACTAGGATGTTATGTAGCAGACAATTTTATACATTTACTGGCCATCATGACTCATTTAGAGAGGGTCTATATAATTGGTTTGACAATTTTATTGGCATCAACAGCATGCAGTAATATCTGCAGGTCATTTTCATCAGTCGGATCTAAAGAATGACTTCCTGCCCTCCTGAATGTTGGATTTATTTTATCTAATGACCAAATCTTAACTAATTTAAGTCTTGCAACTATTTCTGCCAACATTCGTGGTTAAGTTTAAAGTTATTTTCCATACAGGCATACAGATGTATCCAAGATGATGTAAGGCATCTCTGCCTGTATTGACCAAGATGACTGAAGTCCAGGCCACAGTGGAGTTCTCCGTCGAGCTCCACAAGTTCTACAATGTGGACCTGTTCCAAAGAGGGTAGGTTTTCTCTTGCTGTCTCCGGGAAGCTTAATTTTATTTATTTTTTTTTTGGGTTAGATTTACATAAATAGTACTTTGATGCTTTACACATGCGATGTCTTTACCAGGGCTGTTGTTACAGAGGTTTTTGATAGCTTACTAAATATATATATTGTTTACCCTAAATTAAATTGTAACAATGCACAGTTTGTAGTTTGTGTTAGAGGGCGAACAGATTGGGTTCTGCGACAGACCAGGCCAATCTAGCACAGATGGCAATCTTACTTGAACCTCCAGGCGTTTTCAGGGGCTCATTTGGTCATTGTACAGACAGAATTCACCTCTTTGACAACGTTTTTTTAAGCAGAGCTTAAGATATCTTCTCGCTGTCTAGATATAATTTTGTGAAATGATGGAGATGGCTGGGGGAGGTTAAAGTCAACACTGCTGGCTTGAGTGTGTGATGTAGCAATGACATATGGTTTGTGAAATCAGTGTTGTTTCACCAAATCTGCTGTTTATATACAGGTAGAGGATGGGCATGGACTGCTTACTGGTATCAAGGTTTTAGAAATCTTTTTGTTTTCTAGTAATATTTCCTGTTTAAATCCCTTTTTCAAAGAGACGCTAGTCAAAATGTCGGAGAGTCTGGAGTAGTACGTAGAGTGAGGAGAACTCTTACTCTTAATTTGGTTAGAGTAAGATTTAGTGCACAGATTAGTCCTACCTGTTGCTGCCAGTTGAAAAAGGCTGCTACACTTTTACCTCGCTTGCAGAAAGCAATCTGCAAGCATGACTGAGTTGTAAAAAATACAGTCATGGTATGAAAAATAAATGAGCACTGCACACTTATTAAGGTACCACTGTTTATTTATGAGAGCATTTTTGTATAAATACAATTTAATGGTGGAGTTTTGAAGGTTATCATACTGTGAAGATCTCATTCCATCCCATTGTCTTTTAAGGAGAATACACAGCAACTCTGCCCTGTCTTTGCAACCACAACGTGGAACTGTTTAGTTTAAAAGGCTTAGGAGTATAAAAAGTTCCTATTTCAGTTTCTATGTGGTAACCTTGGTTATTTCCATGAGCTGATACAGTAGATAACCATCGGGAACTTCTGTTAAAGTTTGAATTAATATACAGTGCATCCGGAAAGTATTTACAGCACTTCACTTTTAAGCTAAGTTTAGAGCCTTATTCCAAGTAGTATCAACTTCATCTCTTTCCTCAATGTTTTACACACAGTACCCCATTAGGACAATATGAAAGTTTGTTTTGAGATTGTTGCAAATGTATTAAAAAATGAAATCACATTTACACAAGTACTCACAGCCTTTGCTTAATACTCTGTTGATCCCCCCTTTGGCAGCAATAAGACCCTCAAGTCTTTTTGAATATGGTGCCACATGCTGAACACACCTATCTTTAGGCAGTTTCTCCCATTCTTCTTTGCAGTACATCTCCAGCTTCATCAGGTTGGTTGGGAGATGTCTGTGTACAGCCATTTTCAGATCTTTCTAGAGATGTTCAATTGGATTCAAGTCTGCACTCTGGCTTGGTCACTCCAGAACATTCATAGAGTGATTCTGAAGCCACTCTTTGAGATCTTGGCTGTTCTTTGGGCTGTTGTCCTGAAAAATGAACTGTCGACCCAGTCTGAGGTTCAGAGTGAGGTCTGAGGTCATCCAGGATCTCTCTGTACATTGCTGCATTTATCTTTACCTCCATCCTGACTAGTCTGCCAGTTCCTGCTGCTGATAGCATGATGCTGCCACCACCATGCCTCACTGTAGGGATGATATTGGCCTAGTGAAGAGCGGTCCTGGATTTCCTCCAATGGTGATGCCTGGCATCACACCAAAGATTTTAATCTTTGTCACATCAGACCAGGGAATTTTGTTTCTCGTGGTCTGAGAGTCCTTCAGGTACCTTTTGGCAAACTCCAGACGGACTGCCACGGGCCTTTTTTATTAAGGAGTGGCTTTCATCTGGCCACTCTACGACAAGGCCTGATTGGTGGATTGCTGCAGAGATGATTGTCTCTTTGGAAGGTTCTCTTTTCACCACAGAGTAACACTGCAGCTCTGACAGAGTGACCATGGGGTTCTTGGTCACCTCCCAGACTGAGGCCCTTCTCCCCCGATTGCTCAGTTTAGACGGCCAGCCAGCTCTAGGGAGAGTCCTTGTGATTCAAACTTCTTTCAGTTACCAATGATGGAAACCACTGTGCTCATTGGGACCTTCAGAACAGCAGGAATATTTCTGTATTCGTCCCCAGATTTCTGTCTGAAGGCAGTCCTGTCGCAGAGGTCTACAGACAATTCCTTTGACTGCATGCTTGGTGTTTACGCTCTGACAGGCACTGTCAACTGTGGGCCCATATATAGACAGGTGTGTGCCTTTCCTAATCATGTCCAATCAACTGAATTTACCTCAGGTGGACTCCATGTAAGCTGTAGAAACATCTCAAGGATAATCGGTGGAAACGGTATGCACCTCAGCTCAGTTTGTGAATACTTGCGTAAATGTTTTGCTTAGTTTTCTATTTGTAATACATTTGCAACAATCTCAAACATTTTTCAAATTGTAATGATGGGTTATTTTGTGTAGAAAGATTAATTTGATACCACTTTTACCTTTGAGATCCTCTCGGAACACATTGGTGATACTGTTGGTGTAGGTTTACTTCTGACATTAACGGCTAAATGCTTCCAACATTAATCTGATCATTGTGGTTTTTTTTTTAAGGTGCCTCCCCTTCCCTCAAAGCTCTCTGTGAAGATAATCCATAAGACTCAGGAATAAATGTCTTAAACAACATATGAATGTGTTATTGTGGTGGGCACAATCCTAGATCTTAATTGAAAAATGAATAGATCTCTTGGGAAGGTAAATGTTGGACTTTTGACAAGAAAGCATGAATGAAAGCAAGGTAAACAACAATATTTAAATAAAAGCATTGTTAATTTTTAAGAAAGCTTTTATTACTTCCAATAATATAATAAATATGTCTCAAAGTAAGAGTACATTTCATAGATGTAATTTCTATTGTTTATATTCTACAATTCTTTCCGTAGTACAGGAACTATATATGCAGAGCACAGAGACAGTACCAAGCATCGCATGGCTAACTCACAGTTGCCATATTTGTGGGCCGGTTGTGACTCAAAATAAATTGTGAGCTAATCATCAGGTCTTCGGTTTGATCCCTGACTTCCACAATCTATTTTTTAGATTGCTTCTGGGCAGCCCTTTAAGCCTTTCAAATTCTCCTGGTGCATTCTGCGAACATATGCATGACAATGAATATCTTACATTGTAAAACAAAATAAAGTTCAGTGTTGAATGTTGCATAGTGCTCTGGAATGTGCTGTTTAAATACCCTCGGTTTACCAGATTTCATAGAAAATTGCCTACCAGTGTTCCAACCTTTCTTGTTGTAGTCTTCAATGGCCAGACATTCTTTTTGCAGCAACTGTGTACTGATACCTCGGTGTGCTCAGATAAACCCCTAGCTGCTTGTGACTCATCATTGCTTTAAGAGCTTAGGTTTATTACATGAGTGACTGCAAAAGAAGTGCTCATTATTCATTTAAGAGAGGTGTCTTGTCCATTTACAGGACACTTTTATCTAATGTGCAACTTGTTCTCCATTTGTAGAGCTTCTAATAATGTTCTGAATAAAGCCAATGTTGCAGTTTTTTGCTTTTCTTTTATTATTTATATATATTTAAACCCTTTTACAGGTTCTACCAGATGCGTGGCAGTCTTAAGGTGCCTCCTCGTGTTCCGCACAAAGTTGAGACCAGTCTCCTTCATCCAGGAGGTAAAGTCAGATGTGCACAAAGATATTATTTTCTCACTGCAATTGGTTTGCCAACTGTTTGCAGTTTTCTGGAAGACTTCAGGTAGTCTTTGAATATCAACTGCATCATTCTGAAGGAGACCCGGTTTAAAGAAACATGCAATTAGAAATGAGTTTCTTTTTTTCAGGACTTTGATGGGATTTCTTTGTGGCAGGGGGAAATAAATTGGTGTTTTAAGTTTCATAAAAATCTAAGGTTTTGCGTTTTTCCTTCGTTTTCAGGAGAAATGTTTACCCCTTTCAAATAGAGGCTTTCTTGTTTCATGCCATTTGATCTAAATGATTTGCAAAATCATATAGAGAGCATATGTCAATTACTGAAATATTGTTTTTGCTTTATCTCACTTTTTTAGGTGGAATTGATAATGTACCGCACAGTGTTGTTAAATTAATATTTACACCCTGCGAAATACCTTCTTTGATTGTTTTTAAATGACTTTTTAAAATGTCATTAACTGAGTGCTGAATGAATCACTTAGGAGTAGCACAACATACTACATCCATAGTGGAATAATTATGCAAAAGGCATCTGCCATCATTTAAAAAAACATATATTTCAGTGTACAACTTTGGATTTTTTTACGGTTTTCCTTGGATGCAATTTACTGTATATTTATTGAACATTGAGTCATAATGGTTTCTTTCTAGGCTCTGATCTGGCGTTTCCTGCTTCAGTCCAGGATGATGTCATCAGCAGCAAAACTTTCCAAATCTTGTATAAGAATGAAGAGGTTGTTGTCAACGATGTTCTTCTCTTCAAAGTGATGATGCTTGTGGATGAGAAGAAGGTACATCTTGGAAAGAGGAGTGTTGTTTTAACTTATCGCAAATGCATTTTCTGTAATGTCACTGCTTCCTGTTTATTAGTCATTAGGTGAACTGTTTTTTTTTTCCCCTTATTGATTTCCTTTTTTTTTAATAACGCAAACTCTATTTTGCTTAATGAAGTCTTTGATTTGACTGTTTACTTTGTCCTCAGTTGGAAGAGTCTCTCAATGAAATGGATTTTCAGCTCTTCCTGGATTTGTATTTCACAGATGGCGATTATACGTAGGTGTATGACAGTGGTGTGTAAATGTTATAACTGCAGCTCTAATGCAAATAACCCACTCCTAAATCTTTTTATCTTTATTAATATCCATTCAGACCAGAAGATCCAAGTTCTCTGCAGAATATTAGTGGTCGTGTACTTCATTTGCACTTTAGTCTTCAACGGGGCATCCACCAACACATCAATGTCATGTTTGACTACTTCCATCTGGCTGTCATCTCTGTAGCCATCCATGCCTCCCTTGTGGCACTACATCAACCCCTAATCAGGTCTGATGAACAGAAATACTTTTGCATGAATAGAAATTAAAGAGCATTTGTAAGTGATTACTGTCTTATTACTCCTTTGACTTTGTTTTTGATAATATTCCTTCGTAGTTTTCCTCGACCTGTAAAAACCACATGGCTGAACCGAAACGCTCCTGCACAGAGTAAGGATTCAATCATCCCACCTCTGGAGAACATTGTCTTTGGCAGCAGCTATGTGAAGCAGGTCTCACCAGATGTAAGTTAACTCCTTTATGTTAAAAAGAAAAATAATTTTCTTTTGTAGATGCTACTAACATTTTAAGCTGTTTAAAGTAGTAATTTTGGAACATGCATTAGTCTGTAAAATAAGAAGTATAAACCAAATGTGCATTGGGACTTCAATTGAATTGTGAACTCTTACATATGATGGAGGAATGGTGTTGGATGTTCAGTTCAACTCCTCAGGTAAAATTAGTTTTATTTTTAGCTTTGGAAACGTGCATGTATGTGTCAGATCGTTGATGGATAAGATGGAGCAAGAGAAGAAATTTGACTGCTTCCACTGTTGGACATGAGTGATTTGGCCCTCAAAGCTGAGAAAGTCAGCCAGCCAGATCTTCCCCTGAGATTTAGTACTGTAACATAGTCATTTAGATGGAACAGAGGCAGTGTCCCTCATTAGTCCTAGGTGTGTCAGTAAGGCTCAGCTTGGGAATAACAACCCCTTGATCACATTTTAATTTCCTAAAGGAATTGGCATTGAAGCCAGTATGAATGAAGCACATTAACACTAGAACTCCCAGGGCCGTCAATTTGACGGTTTTGAAAGTTTGACATGCCATAACTCTGGTTTATTAAAACTCTTATCTTCCTGTCATCCTGACTTTTTCTAAACCTGTGTCTTGTGTATTCCTGTCTCTATTTAAAAAAAAAATAAAGTAAATAAAATATCTAAGTATTTCTACCTCTAACTACCACAGCCGCTATTTTGATGGCCCTATTATTTACATTGATATTTTTTTCCTCGAGGCTGAGTATAAGCACGAGCGTTGCCTAGCAACCGCCACTCTAGAACACAGTCTAAGAAGGAGATTGTTGGCATCCTATAAATGGCTTCCAGAAGGATATTTTCTGCTCAAGAGACCTTGGAAATGCTTCAAAAATTACATGATTGTGATTCTGGGGTCGAGAGGGATTCTGACGGCTCTTGGTCAGCATTCAGCTCCAGTGACAGCGGGTCAAAGAGTGAGCCTACCCCGGCTAAAAAAAACACGAGTCGTCCCATTAGCAGGAGGTTGTGGCGCATTATTTCAAGGAAGTAAAAGACTAGCCTATGTAGCGATTTTATCATTTTAGGCTATAGTTTACCGATTGGTAAACTAATAATATATAAACTATAGAAACAGTGCCAAAATCAGCGCAGGTTCAGAGACAGGGAGACGAGCCAGGTGCCCAGTGCCCAGCTATAAACCCAGCAATCCAGCTCACTGGCAGGAGAGAAACTACAAATCAAGGCACTATGGAAAAAGAAATAAACAATAAGTTAGGTCATAGATATAGTAGCCCAGTAACAACAACCTATTCTGCACTTTACAGCATTATCAACGCAAGACGAGCGCACACCTGGGAAGGCGGAGATAGGAAAGGATAACGCTGTGTGGACAGTGGTAGGGGAGGAAGAAAGTAGAGGGAGGCGTCAGAGACAGAACGCGTTGAAAGAGCGGCAGATCCAAGATGCCCAGACCGCGTTCCTCTGCATGGTGGATGCAGAAATGCTTATCCGCATTCAGGGCTGCAGTGTGGCTGAGGCCCGCAGAGTTTTAGGAGATGATTCCTCCTCGGACATGAGTGTGGATGAACTGAATGCATTTTTAGCGCTAGTTTATGTCCGCGAAGTGAAAGGGGGGCATAAAACGGAGCTGTCCAGCTTTTGGTCAGATTAGTAAAGCTTTTTTTTAAAATGTACCCACTATGTATTATTTTTCAGTACTATTTATAAATAATAATAAAACATAATAGGTTTTGATGAAATACCATTATGAATTCTTGTCAAAACCATAATTTTATAGCGTGCAAGAAAACCTTTAGCATTCTGACCAATGTAATGCGATGACGTCATCACCGCCCTCGCATCCAGAATGCTCGCCGTCAAATTGACGGGTTTGGGAGTTCTAGTAGTGTTAGAATTCTGGGAGTCCTAGTGTTAACAACATGTATTTAAGAAGCAGGACAATAACCGTTTTTTTTACCTCAGAAAATAAATTCTTTTTTCATGTCCAGGAACAGAAATTACTTTGGAACTCATGTTCTGTCACAGTCATAGCTCCTAAAGCAAAAATCTACAACAATTGCTGTATTTTGCAAGCGTAATACTGATAATACTGAAAATGGTTTAAGAGGTGCATGTTTCAGACAGTATTTTTGTTTTTTGCTTTCCACTAGGGGAGAACATTCCTCGTATCGGACAACTGTCTCCAACATGCCTTCAGCATGCACCATAACCTTTGCTCCATTCTCCTAATAGCCTACCGGGGCCTCTTTGATTACTTTACCTCTATAACCAAGGACCTGCCCTCTTCCCATCGTATGGAACTAGGTATAGTATGCTACATTGTGAACTCACATCAACTTACATCAAAGAGTATCAGTGTTGTTATGGCTTTATTTTTGCATGTTTTCTTTTTTTCTCATCTCTAAAGCACTAAGAAAAATGGGTAATGCCAATTTTATGTTGTTCCATTTACCTTTTGAAGTTGGATCTCATTAGGGAACCAGGTTACTCGCAACTTAATAGTGATCCAGCTGCACCTTAGAAAACCAGTGTTATTAACTAACTGCTATCTTCTGTGACTATTCTACATGCTAATGGTAGTATGGACTGATAATAATACATTTCTCTGGATTTTGTGCATTTAAGCCCTATAGCAGCAACTTCTAATAGCATTTGTGTGGTAGTGTATATCTAGCTAATTTAAATAAGATACGACCAGAGGAAGTGCAAATAAGTTGGATTCCTGACTTCAGGGGCGTTGGATCAGATTTATGATCCGATTTGTGCAAATGGGACACAATATTAGGCATTACTGTCTTTTTATTTTTTTGCTTTTAATTCATTATTTTTTACTTTTGTTAAAATTTGTTAGTTTGGAGTTGTAATCCCAAGTAAACTCACCTGGTTCCTTCACATTACCGTATTAAACCCTTTAATAAACTCCAGAAGAAAGAGATCTATCTATTCACCTAGCAATTTTGGCTTTCTCATAAAGCTAATTATGCCTGCACTCATTAGAGAGTTTTAACAAGTGAACTAAAACCAAAACACAACTAACCATAGTTACCAAAGCTAATCCACATAAGTGGAAAATTATTAATCTGATAATTAATGAAGGTTAAACATGCCTATATGTGCAATCTTACTAGCCAAGCCCAGCATGCAGGCCCTATATGAGAGAGTACTCAGAAGACCATACCCCCGAGGGCAAAGGCACGTCTACATAGGTATGTCCTGACCCTTTCAGCTCGTCGAATCAACCTGCCTTTCTCTCACCTCCTTCTCTTTACTCCAGTTTCCTCCATCAAGAAAACAGCACTTTTGACTCACTTTCCAGAGAAGAATTTTTCAGCTAATTTCTTCCTTACTTTTATTGCTGAGTTTCATCTTTAAATACCAGGGGCAATTTTTTTTCTGTAAAATTTCTTGCCCATGTCTGGTCATGTCTTTTTAGAAAATACCTTCCAACATCTGTTCTATCTGGCACACATTTGCTTTTCAGCTTTTACATTCTTTTCTGTCATTTTCTGTATAATTTGTTGTTTTTTTTTACCTCCTCCTCAGAACAACTTGACTTGGAGGCCCGTCTAGCTGAGCTGTGTGAACAAGTAAAGGTCAGACTTCTTTAGTGCTTTAGTGCTTTTTTATCTGATCTTTGTCCTGTTGTGTTTATCTGTTTGAGAACAAAGTTTTTAGCTGTTTCTAATGCTGAAATGCTATCAAAAACTGTAAAAATATTAGGTATAATGGAGTAAAGCTAATATGGAATAGGAAGTGTAGCTGTTCTTAGTGGGTGAGAATCTTTTGTTTGATTTTATGATTCAAGGTGTGGCACTGAGTTATGATGGAGTGATGTCATTTTTTTGCCAGCACCAAATATTTTGTCTCTGACTGGTATTTAAATGTTTCTTCACATTTATTAAAATGGCATTTAATCTAGTCTCTGTAGGTAATTCATAATTATAAAGGCAAGATCATGCTTTTAAATATGAGTTTATTAACTCTGTATAGTTGGAAAACGTCTAGAAACAGTTTGCAACAAACTAAAGGGTGTGAAAAAATGTTCCACACTCTGATGCAGAATTGTTTCATTTACTGGTCCTTCATCCTGTTAAGGAAAATATGTCCACTTTTAATTTGATTGACTTGTGCCCTTTTTCTGTTAGCTAAAGGCGGAGTCACCAGACGAGCTTGCAGAACTTGTTAATATGAACCTGGCGCAGCTCTGTTCTCTGCTCATGGCTCTCTGGGGACAGTTCCTGGAAGTTGTGTCCCTGCAGGAGCACGTTGCTGCCCTGCTAGCAATGGAGCACCACACACTAAGAGTGAGTCCGTCATATAAGTTGTGCATTAGTGTAAACATCTGGTAGCACCTAACCGTTTAAGCACACACAGACTCTCCACCAACATAATTCATTCTGCAAAAAGTATTTTTTGCATTCTGAAATATGAGTAAACGTTTTACAAATTACAAACTTTGTTTGGACAATCTGTAAGAACAAGTCGAGATAATTCAGACTGGTTAGACTGGTCTGTGTATTGTGCTCTTTATGCTTTGTCTCAATCTTATGTTGCCTTAATTATAAAAGGGCATTAAAGTTATTTTTGTGTGTTTTCCAAGTACTGTGAACTAGCCCTTTTAACCCCCTTTAGCAGAGAATTTGAAGATATGAATTGGCTTCCAGTGTAGCATCAGCCAGCCATGGTGTATAGCCATGTTTTTTGACCATTGTTCTACTGTGAACAACACAAGGTGCGCTGACTCCTCACTGATGCCAGAGTATTCCTTCGAATAAGTAAATAGAATCAGAATCAGAATCAGCTTTATTGCCAAGTTTGTACATACAAACAAGGAATTTGACTCCGGTACACTTTGCTCTTTGGTTTTTGTTTTTGCACTACAGAATATACATATTTACAATGTACAATATACACATATATAAATAAAAAGGTGCATTTGCAACATCTGTATGCTGTTGTTTTGTATTTTATTGAATGTTCAACAGAGAAACAGCCTGGGGGAAAAAACTGTCTCTGTGGCGGCTGGTTTTAGTGAACAGTGCTCTGTAGCGTCGGCCTGAAGGCAGAACTCTAAACAGTTTATGTGCAGGGTGTGTGGGGTCTGCAGAGATTTTAGCAGCTCTTTTCCTGACCCTAGACCTGTATAAGTCCTGGATGGAGGGAAGGTCTGCCCTGATGATTCTCTCTGCAGTCCTGATTATTCGTTGCAGTCTGGACCTGTCCTGTTTTGTGGATGAACCAAACCACACTGAGATGGATGAAGACAGGACAGACTGAATGATGGCAGTGTAGAAGATGACCAGCAGCTCCTGTGGAAGGTTGTACTTCTTAAGTTGCCTCAGGAAGTAAAGTCTCTGCTGGGCCTTCTTCCGAACAGTGTCTATGTGTGAAGACCATCTCAGGTCCTCAGAGATGGTGGTTCCTAAGAACCTGAAGTGATCCACAGCCGACACCGTGTTGTTGAGGATGGTGAGGGGGGTGTATGGAGGTGGTGTTTTCCGAAAGTCCACCACCATCTCCACAGTCTTGAGTGGGTTTAGCTCCAGGCAGTTCTGACTACACCAGTGTACCAGCCGATCCACCTCCTGTCTGTATGCAGACTCATCACCGTCCTGGATCAGTCCAATGACAGTGGTGTCATCTGCAAACTTTAGGAGTTTCACGGACGAGTCTGCTGAGGTGCAGTCATTTGTGTACAGGGAGAAGAAGAGTGGGGATAGAACACACCCCTGGGGGGCACCAGTACTTATTGATCTGGTTCGAGAGAAGATGCTCCCCAGTCTCACCTGCTTCTGTCGGTCCGTCAGGAAGCTGTTGATCCACTGACAGGTGGAGGCTGGGACGTTGAGCTGAGTGAGCTTCTGGTGGAGGATGTCTGGTATGATGGTGTTGAAGGCCGAGCTGAAGTCTAGAATAGAAAATAGAGTCCTCCTGGCGTACACAGTACTTTCAGCCTGGGCAGTGAGCCAAAACCCTCATGTAAAATACCATTAGTTATTACTAATTTAGAAAGATCGTTTTGTTTGGTTTGGTCATCTGACAACTGCTCCTAAGTATCACACTCAAATAATACATGAAAAATGAAACGTGGATATTTAACTGAATGAAATTAACCTAAGAGATTATAGCGTACTTACATGGCCTATTTTTTTTGTATGTTTTTCTGTACAGGTAAGACGGTTTGCTGAGGCTTTCTTTTGTCTTGAACATCCAAGGCAGTCTGCATTGGCATATCAGGAACTACAGTAAGTTGTTCTGCGAAATATATCTTTGTCAGCGTTGATGTCAGGTCTGGGCCAACACATTCTTGCTTTCTTCATTTGACTTATCTTCTTTCTTTACTGGGTTTCTCCATTAGTGCTCACAGTCACCAACAGATGACTAATGCCATCAAAAGCTCCAGCTACTTTTTGTGCTTGCCTCCACTACCAGTGGAATGTGCAGACCTTGATGGGGACGTAAGCTCTTTGCCAGTTATTTTTGAGGATAGATACCTTGAATCCATCACGGAAGGTCAGTACCACAGCATTACTTTGGCTACTTAACCATCATTTCGTGATTACATTCATAGTTTCTCGAATAAATATATTGTTGCATTCCACTGTTTTCATGTCTGTGTTAAATTTAATCCTTTGTCTTCAGATCGTGACGGGCCATGGCTTGGCCTGCACAATACAAGAATTGCTTCAGTTTCCAGTAAAACTGACAAGTCTAACACAAAGGACTGCAGTGCATCAGCCAGTGCAATACCTGAGTCACGGAGTGCTCTTCTGGATAACACCTGGCCGGAAAACTTTGATCCACCACCCAAGTCCAAAGGAAAATCGGTAAAACTGAAGAAAAACTCAAAGACCGAGAACTCCAAGAAGTTGACCAGACAGGGTTCCAAGGACTCTGTGGTTTTAGTGGGTTATAAGAACCTTAAAGGCCCCCATAGCAATATTAGCACAAAGTACAAAGAAGAGGAGGGTTCTGGTAACCAAAATGAGGAGCAAGATACCTTGCAGCTTGACTCAAGTAGCTTTTCACAGACTAATGCAAGTTCTGTATTTGACTCTAGTGGCACATCAACAAATCCGGGAAACAGTGCTGATGACTCTGTTACAGGCTACAATATAACTACGGCAGCGAGTAATAAAGCTGTTTTTAAAAATCTTTCTGCCTTGGACTCAAAAAGCAGTTCTCAGGCTGGTACTGGGGCTATTATCACAAGTCAACAAATTCCTAAAGGTGTTCATGTAGACCACATTGGCCAAAAACAGCAGCAATGGTCTTCTGGCCTAATGGAAAATGAGTCAAAACCAAGTTACAAAGACACCATCCAAGGTGATAAAGTAAACATTCTTCTGCCAAATCAGACGGGTACAAGACATAGCAGTAATATCCCTAAAATCACCCAGACAGATCTTTGTAATTCCCAGCAGTCTGCAGTGGAATCTGTTTTTGAAAGACCAACTAAAGCTGCAGCACAACGTAGTCCTGCCTGTGCGGTCACAGTGCAGGTGAAGAGTGACTGTATCAGGTTCCAAGATGTAGGGGCCCCTAGTGCCTCATCTCGCCTCTCAGACTCTGGCATTGAGAGTGAGCCCAGCTCCTTTGCCACTCAGCTGGTTCTAGGACCACAAGCAGGTCCAGACTTCACTGAATGGGGTGTCCCTGCTTCACAAACTGGAAAGACCGTCCAAAGTCCTGCTTCGCTACCTGTTCAGCAGAATACAATGCAAAAGCCCAGCGGCACAGAAAATACAAGTGCAGTAAGTGGAGTCCAGTCCTCACTTACTTCCATCAACTCCCTGCCCTCAGATGATGAGGGCGAAGGTTCTTCTAAGACCTCCATTGAAGCCGAAGTCCGAGGCAGAAAGTCCAGCATTTTGGTGCAAGAGCAGAGTGTAGTGTTCTCTGGATATGTTACTAAAAGAACTGATGTAGCCTGCAACCCTGACACTGTTGCTGGTGATTTTCAACTTAGAAAAAACACATTCGACCAGGAAACGGATTTTAAATCTGCAGGAAGTTTTGAAATTGGAGTGGAGGAAGTAGGTGGATTGGGGACCTCAAAGGAATCCCGCAGCGAACCCCACACAGCTTGCCCTTCCAGTACCTCTGCCACCAGTAGCACTGATCTGGTGAAACGTGGGATGGTAGAGAATTACTTTGGCTCTTGCTCCAGCACAGACGTGTCTGAGATCAGCCCTGTGGAAACATCTGCCATAACTCTTGGAATCCAGGCAGAGGCTCCTGTTGAGGAGGATGAGGATGAGACAGAACATGAGATGATTGAGAACGGTTACTATGAGGAAGGTGATGGCTATGATTTTGTAAACGGCATTGCAGATGACGATCAAACTGCATCTGGGGTTGCTGCTCCTAAAGAGACACACCTTCTGTTTGAGCAGCTTAGCACTGGTCATCTGCATGAAACTAAGGATTCATCAAAAGCTCCTTTATGCTCCAACCCAACCTCCAGCATTGTTCGGTATAGTTTAAGTAAATCTCCCTATTCCTCCAGCTCCTCATCATCCAGTCTGCACTGGTATGAATGCGCACCTGCGCCACAGATGACGGCGTGAGTCAGCTCTGAAATCTTTTATAATTTTCCACTTAATCTAATTTTCATTGTATATATTTGCTGTGTTTTTCACAGAATTAATGAATAGCTATTAATGCATTTAATTCCAACTAATCAGGTTCATCAAAGCCAAAGAAGAAATGAAGCAGCTGAAGCTCCCTGGTTTCTTGTACAGTGAGGTCCCCGAACTGGCATCCACCGTTCCCTATTTCAGCTTGGAGGAGGATGAAAGCTGTGAGGAAGGCATCCATCTCATTGTGTGTGTCCATGGTCTGGACGGTAGGGGAGCTTCCATCAGGATTTTTGACAGTGAAGTTGGTCATTTAGCAGTTATTTTTAAGGTTTCTCTTTTTCTTGTATCACTGCAGGTAACAGTGCAGACTTGAGACTGGTGAAGACTTACCTGGAGCTTGGACTGCCTGGTGCTCGTATAGACTTCCTAATGTCTGAAAGGAATCAGGTATTTGGATTATGGTCGCTGCCTTCCATCATGACTAGTGATGCACTGATTTCTCTAATAGGTCTGATCTGCCTAATCCATTTTTTTTCTTGGGGCATTAAAAATTTGCAACCGATGGGATTTGTATCTAGCAAAGGAAATGTATGGAAGATTAACCCAATGAATGCATCATAGCATATGTCCATAACGTTTGTGATTTCTTTTTTTTTTTTAAATCATTTCATTGTTTTTTTTCTTTTAACTCGTGAAAGTCCAATAATGTACTATTGTGTTTACAGACGGGAGGTGGTGGGAGTTCTTAGTTTTGATGCATTCAGTAAATACAAAATTAATTGTTGAGCATCTGACCCTCTGATCGTTGATCACTGCCAATTAAAGGATAATTTGCCAATTAATTGTTGCATCTCTAATCGACTGTTTGGTTTTTTTTTAATCTAATACCCTTTCTATCTCCAGAATGACACGTTCGCTGACTTTGAATCGATGACCGACCGCCTGCTGGACGAAATAGTCCAGTATATTCAGATTTACAACCTCACTGTGTCAAAAATAAGGTAAGCTGTTCAGTCCCGCACTAATACCTGAATGTTTTATTAATAAAAACAGCTTGTCGTGGTTTTTCGGCTTCACTGGATAATTTAATTATTCAAGAGTTTAACCACAATGTAGCTGACGACTAATCTTCCGTGTTGTTACTTTACAGCTTTGTGGGTCATTCTTTGGGGAACCTCATAGTTCGCTCAGTGTTAACCAGGCCCAGGTTTAAGTGTTACCTGAGCAAGCTGCACACCTTTCTTTCCCTTTCAGGACCTCACCTGGGCACACTGTACAACAGCTCTGCTCTGGTCAACACAGGTAAACATTAGAAACGCATGAATGGAGATTCAGAGTTTCCAGACACATTTTTCGGGTCAGCCAAATTTCACTTACCATGTTTTTTCACAGTTAAAACTAATGAGCACTAAAATGTAAATGTTCTTCTGTTGCAACATCTTCCTAGGCCTTTGGTTCATGCAGAAATGGAAAAAATCAGGATCACTCTTGCAGCTGACATGTCGTGATCACTCTGACCCTCGCCAAACTTTTCTGTACAAACTCAGCAAAAAATCTGGTTAGCTTTGCTCTTTTTTTTTCTGCTGTAAAAATTAAAATACAGTATGAGACTATAATTCTAACTTGTCAAATGATCTGCATTTCAAGGTCTGCAGTACTTTAGGAATGTGGTGCTGGTGGGGTCGCTGCAGGATCGCTATGTTCCCTATCATTCAGCTCGAATAGAGATGTGCAAAACGGCTTTAAAAGACAAACAAACAGGTGAGTTCAACCAAGATCATTTTTTATACTGAAATGTTATTTAAATATGTAGATATTAAGTCATTCCAGTCCAAACATATCGACAGATTCAAATTCCATACAATTCAATTCTAGTTATAAAACAAAGCAGTCAAGTTTTCTATCCAAGATGACCCAGACAGTTGCAGCAATCCATCCTCCTGAACAAGCCTGTGGCAACAGTGCACAGATGATCACATTGTTTCATTAACTTTGCAGCAATCTCATGCTTCCCTCTCCTGACTAGCTTGATGGAAATGCTGATTTCTTTTTCAAGCTGGACTTGGAACCTGCTGACGCTGGTAAAAGTACCAGATGTAGGAATTTATGGTAAAGGAGCCTCCACCAAATGTTCGGTGCTTATACTGTACAGTACTTGGACATACTTTTCAGTAGGCTGACATTTCTGTATTAAAAATCTTTTTATTTTCATTGGTCTGTTTTTTATATTTACATTTTCATGAAAAACTGGTTTTTCAATTTTTATTTAGCTGTAAGCCATAATCCGCAAAAGTATCAGAAAAATGTTTCACTTTGTTGTAAATCTGTTTCAATTTTTTTAATTAGAGTGTGGTAAAATAGGTTTGTAGGCTAAGCTAGACATCACCTACTGTAGGCTGTAATTTCAAATTTTTCAATCGCTCAGCTGTATTTTTGTTGTGTAGGCATTAATGTGAGCAAGCGAGAAGGGATTTTTTTCTAGGCTTAACCACAGATATGTTATTATAGGAACGTACCTAACACCGTGAGTGTCCTTGTTCTCTCTTGTTAATACCAGGGCCTGTTTATGCTGAGATGATTGAAAACCTGCTGCTGCCAGTACTTCAGAACAAAGACTGTAATTTGGTCAGGTACGATGTCATTCATGCCCTGCCCAACACAGCCAACTCCCTTATCGGTCGGGCGGCACACATCGCCGTCCTGGATTCTGAGATCTTTCTGGAGAAGTTCTTCCTTGTTGCGGGCCTCAAATACTTTCAGTAGAACTACATCTGAATCAAACACTTGGCTGGACAAAAGGAATGTGGTGCTGATACCTCACTGCAACTATGATTATTATTTTTTATTTCTTCTAGTAGTGAGATTTAGATTATCTCCTTTTTAAAATACTTATATTACACTTAATTACCCTTTCAAGCACATTTTAGGAAAAATCATGTTTTTTATGTTTATACTGGAATCCGTAGATGTGGAGTTTACCATTTTTTTTTTCTACCATCTTTTTTTTTTTTTTACTTTTTGTCTGTGTTAAAGTATTTCTCCCATCAAGTTATATTTTAGTATTTATGTGCTATGTTTTTATTTTGAATTTTAACTATTTTACTTCAAGCTAACTGAGAAATATTGAATGCTGAACTGGAAATGTAGCTGCTACAAAATAAAATGGCTGTGTTTGGTGAGCTGTCCCAAGTCAGTTCTGCACATACTGTACTAAGCATTGAAAATGTTTTTCCACCAATTTTAAGAGACATTGCATTTTTTGCACCTCAAGTACATTTTACAAGCTTTTGTACAAAGAATGTCATTTGTAAAGAGAAACTTAATTTTCTATCAAAAATTTCCCATCACTTTTAAAGGCGAAGGTTGCATTTGAAATAGGGTTGTTGCTCATTTTTGCAGCTTTGGCTTTGTCCACGATACTTTATGCTGTGGGGCGCTCTGCACATATACCCAGCCTGGTGTTGGGACACTAAAGCTTTGCCTTCAACTTGATGGCATTTAATTTTAAGGATTCTAAGCAATGATCATACAGAAAAAGCACATATTGAAAGTATTTAGTTAATCATTTGGTGATAATTTATGTTTCATGAACCGCTGTGTGTGTAAATGTGTGTATATATATATATATCTCGTTGTACTATACCATTAAAATGTATACTGTAAAGTAGATAACCTAACGTGTCTGTCTTTATGTTCATTTTTGGAAAAAGATGACACTTCAAAGACTTCGGTAAATTATAGCAAAAATGGTTTGAAAATGTTACAATGCCTGCCAATACAATTTTATCTAACTAATTTTAAAGTGTGGTCTCCTAATTTTATGAATTCATGAACATTTTAATAATTTAGACTTCATTGATCCGGCACCCGGGGATCATTCAGGGGCTAAGGGTCTTTCTCAAAGACCTAGAGTGGCAGGCTGGGGGATTTGAACCAGGGTACCAGGACGCAAATGCCCTGCTCTCTAACCGCTAGGCCACCCCTCCCAAAATTACTTTTCTGAATACCTAAATTTGCCTTTTGAAAACATATCTGGGATTTGCAAAACTTTGCAAATGTTTTTGACTCGCCATGTTTTGAAGGTTGGTCAAAAAGTTTAACGGTGGTCTCATCTGACTAGAGCACCTTATTCCACATTTTTGTTGGGTCCCCAACATGGCTTGTGTCAAACTGCAAATGGGACTGCTTATGGTTTTTTTTTTTTTCCCCCATTGATAAAGGCAGGATTTGCGGTGTGCCCAACTATTACCTGTCTTGTTAACAGATTCCCCCACCTGAGCTGTGGATTTCTGCAGCTCCTCAAGATTTACAATGGCCCTCATAGCCGTATCTCTGATTAATGCTCTCTTTGACCGGCCTATCCCTTAAGATGGATTGCCATGTCTTGAAAGGTTTGAAGTTGTTCCATATTCTTTCCATATTCCGGTGATGGATTGAAAAGTGCTTTGTTAGATGTTAAAACCATGAAAAAATATTTTATGACTCAACCCTGCTTTAAACTTCTCCACAACTTTATCACTGACCTGTCTGATTTGTTTCTTGGTCTTTATCACCCCGTTTGTTAACTAATGTTCTCTAAGAGACCTTTGAGGCCTCTACAGAAATACTGTATTTTCTAATAATAAATTACACAAAGGTGGATTCTTATTGACTAACTTTGGTTGCTCTAGTTGCACTTTCTTGTAAAATATTAAAAGGAGTTGAGCACAAGCAGTTTTTGCAGAGCATTTTCAGATTTTCTTGTAAAAAGAATTAAAAACCCATATTCTGTTCTGTCACTTCAGCACTTAATAATGCACTAACTTTGTGTTGGTCTATCAACAGTTGACGTTTGTTGCTGTAATTATAAGATAATACCTAAAAGGACATGAATACTTTCAGGAGCTAGATCCTGTAGTGTTTCATTATTGTTGCATTGAGGCAGATGATCCTGCAGGTGGCAGTATTGTCAAAGTAGGTTCTGATCGCTTGAAATTCCGCCTGAAGTATTCTGGCCAGCCATATTTTATCTACTTATTTCTTGATGTGTGAACGTATACAAGTGTAGTTTACTCTGCAAACTGTCCCTCTTAAATGTTTAATTTAGATTTAACTCTCATCTTTAATGGCATCACACATGGCCCTGCTGTTACTGCTGTGCCTGGTCCTCTAATTAGCGCAGTTCACAATGCGAAACCAAGTGGGGGGGTGCAAAATCTGTTTCTTTCAGATATTAATGTGTAGAACCGTGTCCCAATTAACGGACATATCTGTGTGTTTATGGTAGACAATTTAAAACAAAATTAAAGTAAGATGAGATTTAAAGGCGCAACAAGAGTGATAAAATATCTAAAAGAGCTACTCAACGCCCCCATAAACAATCCCAGGTGGTATCGCTCAAACGTTTGGGCTTCGGGATTGTTAAACTCAGGCATTACTCACATGCAAGGTGGAGTACAACACTTGAGAAGTACTACTGTTGTAGTTTTTTTATTATTACTTTGGTCAAAAAGTGTTTTTCTTTTTTTAAACGAGCACTAAAAATGCATGCAAGTGGAAAGACTGGGTTCCTTCGCCTCTAACAGTGAGTAACTACTGGTTCTTATCTGTTAAAATAAGCGGTGCTGCACTTGTTGCATTAACCGAGCAGCCGCACTTTTTTTTTTTTTTAAAAGGAAACGTGCAGAGCGAATATTTTTCAGTATTTTCTGACTTATGTTTCGTAACTTATCCAATAATACGAGTAAATAACTTTTCGCCTTATGTTGCCTTAAATAGAACACATTATGAATTTTATACAGTGTAAAGTCTTTAACTCTTAGTGCCTGTCAGGACCCAGATGCCAACCCGCTCCCCTAAAGCTGGAAATATGGCTCACCCTCTTGTTTTTTAAGTGGGATGAGTGTACATGGTGTTCCCCTGTTTATGCTAATACCCCCTTTTATATTTTCTAGAGGGGGATTCCTCAGACCTGAGAGAGGCTGCGCAGTGCAGACAGGTGATATTGTTTTTCCCCGGGCCAGCAGTGTGCTCAGAGGTCTGGATTATAACTGTTTTGGAGAGGAATTAAAGCATACAGATGGCAGCTCTCATGTGATGCAAGGTCTGATCCTTGTTGGCTACAAGGGAGGTGTTTGGACCTGTTTTGTTTTGCAGCAGTGAAGACAAGTTTGAAGTTTGATATAGGTTTATTCTCTATTTTATTGCAACCTGTTTTTAGAAGTTTAAATGCCAGCGTTGAGGAAGAAAACAATGATCGACAGAATATTGCAATAAATGCAAATCTGAAGTTACTTCACTTTTACAATTTAACATAATTTTGCAGCAGTTGGTTCCTTCCTGTAGTAATCTCTTGCCTTGGATTTAAACGTGCAATTGCCTCAAGTAGCTGGTTCATGAGTATAGATTACAGTCATTGTATCTAAAATGGAACAAAAAAAGCTGATTTCCAGGGTGAAAATGAATTCGGAGTGGCAACATTTGCTGATTTTTATTTAATTTTTAGGAGGTAAAGATCTGTATATCTGTCTTAAGTTCATGCTACTGGAATTTCAGGTTTTTGTTAAAGGTCTGTTTGTGCTTACACCCAGTCAGCAGCTAGGCCGTGTTTGAACTTGTCCATTAATCATATTCGGTTGGACCCTGTAAGCCAAGAAAACTTGCTCTGGAAGTTCATACAACTTGTTTTGCACAGTGGCAACACCTCTTTTTAATGTTTTCTTTTTCCCCTCATGATTAATCTTGTCTTATATCTTTCCATAAACTTAACTCCTGAGGTCTTTAAGTGTCAAACAGACATATAAATAAATAAAACATAATTATACCAGGGCATAACCTGGAAAATTGGAAATTGCAGCTAATTAGGGATATCTATATACAAAGAAATAAATCATAAGTGGTACAAAAGCAGGCTTCAGATTGGGAAGTGTGCTTTTTTTTCAGATCCCTGTTGTGCTTTTAGTGCGTTTGTTTTGATCAGAGTGGGGTTTAAAGGGATCAGACTTGGCTGGAAGCACTAAGTAGGCTTTGGGTCACGATAATGAGGCAAGATATAGGACCCCTGGTTGTTTACAGAATAACATCTCCCATTACCACTTCTTAGTTTTATGTTGGGCACCAATGCTTGATGAGGTTGTTCCAATATTTCCAGACTAAAGGCCGTGATAAGAATAAAATACAGTATGTGCAATGGATATATCCCTTATTTTCAAAAGGTACTTTTAATCTGACAAACGAGGCTCATCGGAAGACATATTCTGTATTTGGTGAATTCCTCCATCTGCATTTGGTACATGGCGGAAGTCATATGTGAAGTAAAACATGCAAAGTAATTTCAATAATAATAACTTGGTTATTATTAAAATATAAAATTGAAATATTTCCAAAGCATAGCATAACGTAGAACATGACCTGTGATGCAGAATTACTATGTTAGATCACACTGGAGTTGATTGTTTCTGTAATTCAGCTGCTCTTAATTACATCTACCTATTGTTGTGCTACATTATGTCTTTTTTTATCCTTTGCATCTTTAATTTTCATGCGATTTGTGTTTTTGCCACAGACCTTTTTGAGACAACATGTCAACATCTACCAAGCACGTGAGAACAGTTTGTGTTCTCCTTCCCAACAAAAGCCAGTTGGATGTCACTATCGGGGTAGGTGTTCATGACGTCTAGTGTGGTGGTCTTTGCTTTTTTTGGTTTATCACACAGTGATAGGCACGGGCCGGTAGATAACCTTGAGTAAAAGCACTTCTGTTTTACAGCATCAAGTTTTAAAAATATACATTTAAAACAGATAGGTTTAACAGGAACTAGTAGCTTTAAGCAGAATAGGAACCATGTAATGCACAACTACAAAAATAATTGGTTGTTGTAAATATAATAATTTTATCAATTACATATACTTATTTACTACTATCAGTTTTATATATGCACTTCAGCAAAATTATAAAATAAATACACACTGAATTGAATAAATCCTTATCACGTGTGTCAATTAAAAAAAGCTCTTGATCGCCTTCAGTTGGTCCAAAATCCTGTAGCAAGACTAGTTCCTGGAACAAACTGAAGAGATTGCATCGCTCCAGTTTTGATTTGTTGCACTGGTCTCCTCAAACCAAAATCTACTGGCAGTCCCAAGGACCACATATAAAACCTGAGGGTTCCAGACTATTTCAGCTGAGCTGTGGAGTGACCTTCCTTTGTTTGAATGGTGGCTTGCAAGTCCAAAAGCAGTTTAAAAACTGAAAACATGCTTGTTCAATGATATATTTAATTCGTCTCTGATTATTCTAATTTATTATAACTGTTTTGATTTTATTGTTTAATCTTTGTGAATTACTTTTTTTTTTTATTTGAAAGGTGCTATGTAAATAAACATTTACTTGTTAACTTAGCATGCCCGTTGTGTAGAAATGTCACCCCTTTTCTCCATTCTGGTCTTTGAGTAACAAAAGTATAAAAAGCTGAAATTGGCTGTTTAATTAGACTATTTGCTTGGGTAGGATTGAAAGTTGGAGTTTTAATTTTATTTTACAAACAGTCAAAGTCATTTGTGCAAGATGAGGCCTATCTCACTTCCCCCCACTTATGGAGCAAATCTGACCCGACACTATAACACGCCCACCATAATGTTGGCCCAAGCTCAGAGGACAGGAAATGGAAGACAAAGTATAGGTAGTACAGATGACAAACGGTGCTTTAAATGGGACTTATGGTGCTTTTAAATCCTTCCTTTTCACATTTAAATCATTCAGTTGTGGTCTAGCAATTGCAGTGCTTTGGTTTGAACTCCTTATTGTAGTTCCAAAGGCCCCTTTTTTACCCCTGTTCTAAGGTGCGCCTGCGAGCAACTAATTTTGGTGCCGTTTCTTTAAATGCTACTGAGGTACTTCACACCCCACCCCCCTCGAGGTCAAAGAACGCTCCACTTTGACCCGTTCAGCCATTTTTGTAGTTTGGTAAGAATTATCTAGCCCCACAGAAACGAGACAAAAATGGCAAAAATAATGCAAAACTGTTTATGTAATAATACTATGTAATAACACACAGTACGGCTATGTCCTCAAGGAGCTAAAAGCAGCACACAGCGCTAACATAAGCAGAAGGCACAATGCTACTGCTATCTAAACGTCATATCAACACACAATAAATTCATGTCTAAAATACAGTTTGTTGTCATTTTAGTGTTATTTGCAGCTGACCGCTTTGCTGTGTGTGTTGTTTCCACTGACAGAAGGAACTGACCCCTCAATCAGATGAGGTCTTTCAGCAAACCCTCCTTAATACTGGAGGAGGTTGCTGAAGAACTCGTCCTTGAAGTGGGGAAACAGGGATCTCCCCACCGATGTGGGAACATTTTCATGAAAAATCAAATTTAACCAGACACTTCGAAGAGGTTCTGATGCCGGGGGGACAGTGTAATAAATTGTGTGGGTGAATACACCCAACAATAGAACTAAACTTATCTTTCAGTTTAGGCATACTTGAGCTTGGACTACAAAATCACAGTGAGAAATAACAATGGTGGATACGCGAAATTGATCAGCCAAAAGTCCATGACCTTATTTAGCTATTCCACGGCAAATACCGTGACGTAACAGTTGGAAAAACTTAACAGATGATGGAGAAAACTGAACGGACTGAAAAATATGACCGAAACAGAAAATGAAGATATCTCCGCAACACATGAATACTTTGTGTTGTTCCATGATTTGTGGAACATAATGAAAATTAACACAATTATTGGTATTCCAGAATGTTAAAAGGACTAGCAAAAATGTAGAAGTATGGAATATAGAAATGGAAAATTTGTAGAAAAACAAAGGTGGAACACATTCTGATTACTTCCATTAAAACACAGAAAAGCTTAAAATATTCCTACTTCTGCTGAAAAATGCAAAATTGAGTTATAATAATGTTTTTAAATAAACATTTTTATTGCATAATACATGTTCTAATCTTGTAGTCATCTGCTTCAGACATGCTGATCATAGCTTGCCAGCTTTAGTTTGAAACCTGCGTTGCCTTACAGTGACTTACGGTACTTTGTCCACAAATATTTCCAAATAGCCTAATTTGTCTTTCTTGTTCGCAATGGGAAAGTGTGGGAGCCTTTTTTAGACTCTTACACTTTCCTAGCAGTGTGCAGCAACAGGTGAGGGATGGGGCAGAACTCTATACAGGCAGAGGAAACTCTGGTCACTCCAGCAGTTTCTAAGGCTTCCCATTAAATGGTTGGAAACTGTAGGAATGGTATGAGGGGAAAATCTGAGCAGTTTTAAAACAGTTACCTTTTAAAAGCTTGGCATACCTTAATACCAGTAACTGGCCCATGCCTACACAATGATTTGTGCATTTTGAATGAGTACTAAATTCAGAAATCTTTGTTTTTGTTTTTCTTATTCACTGACTTTAGTTAAAGTCTACAGGACAGGATGTTTTTAACAGTGTTGCTGAGCTTCTTGGAATTAAAGAGCTGCACTTCTTTGGCCTCACTGTTCTGAGAGGTAAGTTTCCTGTTGACACCTATCTCCTTTGAAATGTATACACATGCCAGAAGCCTGAGAAAACATAATCAGCAACAACCTGATTTGATTACTGTTCCTGCTCTATGACCATGGTTTGCTGCAGGGGCGGTTTTTTATGTAATTTTAGAAACGACCTTTCCACAATTAAGCCCTTTTGATCAAACAAAAAATACCATTCTGCTCTCTGTTTGTGTAATGTAACGGTGTAATCCAGTTTAGCTGCAGAGCAAAGTCCTGAACTTTCTGTTTTCAGTGTTCCTGTTTTACAAATGTGCCGAAATGCCCCAGTAATCTTGTGTGGCTCACCACTTCAACAAACAGCCTTTTGTTTTTGTGGTGTTGGTTCAGCGATCACCCGGGCCTGGATTCCTGCAATATTAACTTCATTAATCCTGGAATGCAGGCTTGCATTCCTCTGTTTCACTGAGTAGGGATGGGTTGATGATGGGAAGACGAAGGTGGGAGTTGGGGGGTGGACTTGTCATAACACAGGCCGCCTCATTCAGCTGTTAATCAAAGGGGCTTGCTGAGGGATATGAAGCGAGGGAGTTGGAGTGAGTCAGAGTGGGAATGAAGAGATGGGAGGTTAAATGAGTAAGTTGTGAAATAGCTTGATGAGTGTGTTTTGGCTACACACAGCTGAACAAAAACAAAAAAATATTGTCTCAAGTCATGACTCATATAACCTGGTAGAGGGTGATACCACATAAATTACCACTGTGGTTGCAGCTTCCTGATAGATTCACTCAAATATGCAAAATCAAGCTCTTTTTTCCATCACCCTAATTACTCCCATGGTCTGGTAGATTTTTATGGTCAGTGTCATTAGTGTTTTTTCTTTCCGCCTCCTTTTGCTTGATTTTTTTTTTTTTTTCATTTTCATTTTAGACAATGAACACATATTTTTAGACATGGAAGAGAAACTGACCAAGTACTTTGCAAAGGATTGGAGGCAAGATTCGGGAAAGGTAAGGCAGCTAACATTTAAAAACTTTTTTTAGATAACCACTTTGACCCTTTTTTCTGTTTCGATTACTTTCCATATTACTTGTCAGTTAATGTGGAGGTATCCTTGCCGGTTGGACGGTGCTTTGCACTCATATATGCCTCAAGGTTTTACTCGTTACATTGCAGCCACAAGTTTCACAGTTCAAGACAGTGCTTAGTTGTGAAGTAGAAGGAAGAAGATTTACAAAAAAGTAATCTGGAATTTGTGGTTTGTACTTATATGTTCTGGCACCATTAAAGAAAATCCAATGAAATCAATTGCCTTCAGAAATTGGCTAAATAGTAAATATAGTACAGCTGTCTGTAATGTACCAGCTAAAGGTCTCAGTGGTTTGTTACAGAACATTGGTGACCAAACGGCACCATGAAGACCATTGAAAATAGCAGATAGGTCAGGGGCAATGATGCGGAGAGGTAGGGTTAGGTTATAAAACAACAACCCAAGCTTGGAACATCTAATGAAGCACTCTCCAATCTATAATCTGAAAATGAAAAGATGATCACACAACTGCAAGCATACCAAGGGGTGGCTGTCATCCTAACCTGACAGAACGGGCAAGAAAAAGAGAGAATCAGTTCAAAGAAAAGCTATTAGTCATACGCTCTACAAATTTGGTCTTTTATTGAAGAGTAACAAGAAGAAAGCAGTTTCTTGGGGCCATAACTTTTACAGTTCGCATCAATCCATGCATGGGGACATGGCCAGTATGTGGAAGAAGGTGCTCTGGTCAGATGAGAACAAGAAAAAATATTTTTGGCCTGAATTCAATTTTGCAAGGCATTAGGGATGCAATTATTTTTTTTGTATGGCATTACAGCAAAACAATAACACAGAAGGTTACTGTTATAAGTCTCTCTTTTTTCCACAGAGATCGCTAAAGAGACCATTTCCCTTACTGCTATGCCTTAAAGTGCAGTGCTATGTTGATAATGGAAGACTTTTTTGGTATGTCCTACACACAAAATTTTTTTCACTACTGCAGAGGACTTTTTTCTTGTTTTATGGTAGTTTTCCTTATTTTCCACCAGCGTTTGTCATTTTTGTGACGTGTGATGTCTGAATTTTTGTGGGGACTGTTTTTGTTTGCCTGGAACCAGTGAGAGAAAGGCGCGACATCTGTACTACTCTGACCTGCGGGAGCGAGTTCTGCGCTCTGAATGTCGTCAGCAGGAGGAGGTGTACTTCCAGCTGGCAGGTTACGCTCTGCAGGCTGACCTCAGTGACTGCCCGACGCAGATGGACGGTATGGAGGTCACGGCTTATTTTGAACCCAAGGACTACTTTCCCCCCTGGGTATGTATTACTATGTGCCAGAAACTTTCAGAAACACAGAAAGCATGTGGTTTGGAGCATTTCTACATTACCTTTTTAAATATTTAAAACTTTACAGTGGTTGCTGGAGTTTTCTTACCCCTTGAAATTTTAAACTTTTTTTATGATGTTACAACTACATATTTTAGTGTATTTTATTGGGATTTTATGTTATACAGAAAGTATTGCAAAATTTTACAATGGAAGGGAAAATATGTGGTTCTCACCATATTTATAGAAAGAAAGACAAAGAGTGGTATATAATGGTATTCAGGTTGTTGGATCAAATAAGTTTGTGGTTGTAAGGTGACAAAATTTGAAAAAGTTAAATACTTTTGCAAGGCACTGAATGTCAGCTATTTCACATGTATGTACCGTCTTCCATTTGCAGATTATAGCTAAACGTGGGGTGAAGTACCTTCTCTGCCATGGACCCAAGGTACACCAGGAAATGTGGGGTATGTCCACTTGTGATGCCGTCCTCTGCTTCATAAGAGAATCGTGCCAACTGGAGGATGTACCCGTTACATTTTACAGACTGCAAAAGGTCAGGACACTTTATCATGATGTTTTTAAAAGGAATCATAGTTATTTATAAATTTTGATTTTTCTTAGCAATAACAACTTACAATTAATGATGTCTTAAAAACCCCCAAAATTACAGTATACAGTAGTCATTATTGTTCCATTCCATTTTCTTCACAGTTGGTTCTATGAGAGCGTCAATAAATTGAAAAATATGATTATTGTTAGTGCTATAAACCACTCTTCTTTTTATAAATAGTGTTCTGAAGAATGCATGTTTTTTAAGAGCAGTATTTGTGGGGCTTTGGCTGCAGTGAAAAGCAGCCACAGCCATACAGTTGTCTAAATAGAGGAAGCTGTAAATACTTTTTTGTCGTTATCACAATAGATTCCACAAAGTACTGTGGTAAAACTTTAAGTCCATATCGCCAGTCTAATCGGAATTTTAGCCAACTGGGCTGGTTAACAGTAAAATCCTTTTAATATTTGTCACTAGCCAATTTCTGTGTAAATCTCAACTCTTAGTCCAAGACTCTTGAATTAGGTTTTAAAACAGGTCCCAAGGGTCTTAAACACTTTTTTGGTGTAGATGCCAAAACAAATGCCTTAAAACTCCAATTTGATTTATTTTTTCAAATATTAGATAACAGTGGTTTAATAGATACATTTTTTATAGAATAATCCAGTCCAGATTCCTAGTCTGTGTATTGAGGATTTTTATCTGAACTTGATTCAAGTATGTTTTAAGATTTGATGAACATACACGGATTATGAAGTCCAACTGTTTTGTACTGAGTTTTCCAGAATATTCTTAGAACTGCCAGAGAAATCTAGAAAGTTGAGTCTAAGATGGAAAATGTTTATAAATCCTGTCCATTTGAAGAGTAAAAGATCCTGCAGTTACGTTACCCTTTGTCTATTCCAGCATGTTACTCTCCAAATTCAGAGCAACTTATCTACTGAGTCATATTTTGAAACCTGGTCCATTTATTGTGTAATGGACTGCAGTTTGAAATGTGTTGTTAGCATCAGCTCTGCTTCTCTCTGTGACCTATGAGGGAGGTTTAGCTGTGAAAGTTATCTTATCTGAGCCGCTCAGATGCCTCCCTGACATCTCATCATTCTTTTCTTCAGGACAAAAAGGAGGAGAGAGGAACAGCACTGCTTGGTCTCACCCTGCGAGGAATGCAGGTTTATCAGGTGCATGTTATTAATGCACAGTTTGTGCGTTGGCACGTGTGTACACAAGAAGTGATTCTGTGTTAGCTCAAAGATAGTTGCCTTTGTATTTGCAGTCCTAATAAACCCACTGACTAGCTGTTTGAGGAATGTGTGGGATTGCCACTAAGCAGTCCGTTAAGAGCTAGCTGCCTGTCGTCCCTGTCAGTTGTTTGATCTGTCCATCAGGGGCTATTGGGGGGGCAGAGCACACCAGTCCTGAAAGAATTTTTTTTTGTTTTGTTTTTTTTAAGCCAACAGACCGTGAGATTTCTCAAGAAGCTTTTGGTTTGCTTTTATTCAAGTCCAGATGGCACCAAAAACAAAATTACTTGCTGATCGCTCATTATAAAAACCATTGAAGAAGATTCCATATTCCACTTCCAAAAGCTGTCAATTAAATGTATGTTTTGTCTTTATAGGAGGTGAACAATATACGACAGCTGCTGTATGACTTTCCTTGGTCAAATGTCGGCCGTCTAACCTTCCTGGTACAGACACTTCTCGTTTGCTCATTTCAGTTCTCTCTCAAGATTAAGAGGCCTTGAGTAATTATTAAGTGGCCATAAGCAAGTTATGTTACAATGTCCCATTCAGGGTACGAAATTCGAGATCCAGCCAGATGGCTTACCATCAGCCAGGAAGCTGGTTTACTACACCGGCTCGTCGTTCCGTTCTCGACACCTCCTCTTGCACCTGAGCAGCAGCCATCAGGTCTACCTCAGCCTGCAGCCAGCCCTCAAACACCTGCGACAGCTGGAGGAAAGCAAAGGTAAGAGAAGAAGGAAACATAAGATCAACACTGTTTGGTAGAGCTCCTATACCATCTTCAGTATGTAGGACCTATAAATTATGAACTCAAATGTCTCACACAGCAGCATGCAATGTAGGACAGTGCCCATCTCTGTTTGACACTTAAAGCCATAGTTTCCAGTTCCTGGCATTCCCTCAACCCCTAAATTTGTTTAAATCTACTTAAAATAAGTAAGTTCAATTGATTTTTACTGTCATTCCAAACAAATTCAGGTACCCAAAAAGAATACATTTAAGGTTTAAGATGCAGTACGAAGGTCTCTGTGTTTTGCTATTTTTATTTCGACCAAATATTTGTTCAGCCGTCTAAGACGCATAAGATATCGTTCATAAAAATAAGACGGTGCTGAGAACAACTGAGACAAAGCTTTTGGGAGTGTGTAGATTGATGCAGTTGGTATTAAATATTTAATCTAATATTTAATACCAACCAATAATTAAATGGTAATAAATAGTATAAATACAGTTTTATCTGTTGTTGTGTGCTTCTCTGAAGTACGTTTGTGGAAAGAACAGCTTCAGGAGGGAAAGTCCGAGTTAAGAATTCGGTCAGATTTAGTCTTTTCTCCGTCAGCCAGCATGGAAGTAGTGGAGTATCTCCAGTAAATCTGGCATCCCGTGAAAAGTTTCTGACTCGCGTCACTCCGAATTCCAAGCATAGGTTGCTTTATTTTCCAACATCTTTCAAAAAATATATAAACACCACACTCGGTGATGTTCCTGTTACACTAAATATACACTTTTTTCTTTGTTTACAGTCTAACTACAGTTAGACTACGTCAGACCAGTCAGAAGAAGGTGCAGCTCCTTACATTCCACCATGTTGTTTTCTTTTTTTCCTGTTCATCTTTGTGTCCACAGTTACATTATCCATGTGCATATTGCCCCCTGGTGGCTTAAGACATAAACATGTAATTGACTAATACTCACACTTGGTATCGAAGGTAACAATACAATACTTAAGCTTGGCTAAAAATCCAAAACTGTTCCTACATCTATGTGTAAAAATACAAAAAACAAACTGATTCACATCAGATGTCTTCTCAAGGCACTTATTAAAACAGATCCAGGTTATATACAAAAAATATATTCAATCCAGTCATATAAACAGATTCAAAGTCAATTACATACATTTCAGTTTTGTCATAGTTATAAAACAATGCAGTCAAATTCGGGTTATTATACCTTGTGATAAAGCTTTCTGTTTAACGAAACTGAGTTGATCCAGTGAATAACTTTGAAACAACACCTTACCAAGTATGTAAGGACAGTTGATGGCATCTAATTGTTTCACTTTGCAAACAATATCTCATTCTATGTGAACCTGACTTGGTCTGCATGGCCAATCGACTGGTGGTTAGGGAAAACAGAGCAGACTCACAACAAAACACAAAAGCACTGGTCCAGGAGTACTTTCTATGTCTGTTTGTTTTCATGTGTCCTGTCGTAGCATTGCTCACATACCCTAAAGGCTGGTCACTTACATGTGCCGCGGCAGATTTGCCCTACAAAAAGGTTATCTCAAGACTAGGTTTTATTGGCTCGTTTTTACCTTTGCTAGATAGCCGTTTTTAGTGCGCTGCTATGTTGTATACTTGCACGCCACCCTTGCATAAACTCAGCACATCCCACTGCTCAGTTACTCGTCCCTCTGCCTTTCTCATAGTTGCTCATACTCGAGTACTTCCTATATTAATGAAAAAGTAAAGAATTAATGGCAGCAGTAGCTTGTTAAATGACTTAATCAAGGGGAATTAAAGAGCTAAATATACAGTATACACTCTGACCCAGTATTAAAATCTGTCAAAAAACGGAGTACATATAGTTAGTCACAGCAGAAGCTCCTTCAAATGTTTGTCTAGGATAGAGAAAGGATCCAAAACAAAAACACATGGTCAAGTTTATTCTGTATAGAAAAAGGTGTAACTTCTGTGAAGAGAAAAAACAGAAAAGGACCTTTTTAAAGTTAATAGCAGCAATAAAGACAGATATTGCTAACTGGAGAGTAGTAGGAGAAAGTAGTAAGGAAAATTATGTATGTCCTCCATAGGCTTAAGACTATAGCTGGACAACTATAGAACTAGCTCAGGATAACCTAAACCATTCTATCTATAAGCCTCATCAAAGAGGTTTTATGCCTAGTCTTGAAAGTAGACTTTGTGTCTGCCTCACAGACGATAACGGGGAGCTGGCTCCACAGAAGAGGAGTCTGAAAACTAACATGCTCAAACACATTACATAAGGTATTTGAGGTGAAATGTTCTCTGTCAATTGTCTTAATCTTTAGAGAAGAAGCGTTACAGAGAGTCATACATCAGTGATGACCTGGATTTGGACCCACCGGGTAGTGAAAGCAGCCCCGGTCTGTCTCGACACTCCACCGGCAGCTCTGGCATCGAAGCAGATGCCCGCCAGAACAGCATATGTATGGAGATGACTTCCACGGGGGAAGAAAGTCCACAACAGGGAGAGTGTTTGAGCTCAGCAATCAGCCATGACAGCTCCATCACCTTGACGTCTGACACAGGCAGTAAGGATCAAAGAGAAGATCAACAGTTCCCTCAAGAAGGAGGTGAGATTTATTTATTTATTTTTTACCTGAAATACGTTAAATGCTTGAAAAAGTATTTACCCGCTTATGGTTTCTTCTGTTTTGGCTTTTTGTGACACTGGAATGTTTTAGATCAGACAAAAATAACCTTAGTAAATTCAAAATGTAGTTTTCAAATGATAATTTCTTTTATTACTGGAAAAAGTTATCTAGATAAACTTGACCTTATGCGAGAAGGTTAAATCATACATTAATTATGATTAACCACATTTTCTGGTTCAATTTCACCAGCCTCATCCACATCTGATTACTGGCAGAGCTGTAGAATCAAGTAATCACTTACAATAGAACCTGTCTGACAACATGAATTAGGCTAAAATATCTCGACATATACCGCAATCTACAGAAATTCAGTGACCAAGGAATTTTGCTTCCTACCAGAAAATCCTGAACGAGACTGTCCAGGCATTCAGTTCATGGCCTTAAGCTCAAGTGCGCTTGAGTTTTGCAGCAGGACAATGATCCAAAAGACACAAGCAAGTCCACCTCTGAATGGCTAAAAAAGCTAAATCATAATAGGTTGAGGTGGCCTAGTCATAGTTAAGATAGAAATCAAGTTGAGATGCTGTGGTGTGACCCCTTCAATTTTGCAAAATTAAAACCGTTCTACAAAGAAGAGTACACTGCAAAACATTTGATAAGGGTTGTCGCCAAGGGTGGCACAACTGGCTATATTATGTTTAAGGGTCATTACATTTTACACATAGCCTGGTTGGATTGGATAGCTTTTTTCCTGTAAAATTAGAATATCGTCATTTGAAAACTGCTTTATGTCTAATAATGAAGTTATTTAATGACCTGAAAAATATGCCTGCAACAAAAAGCATAAACTGAATTCTGGGCAAATAAATTTTCAAAGCTTTTTAGAATTATTATTTTTTTTGTGTTTATTTTGTACCTTACCCTAAAATAAAGACTGAAGTTTTGCATGTTTTTATAGATTTTACATTGTAAAAAATGAATTATGCATTTAAGTTTAAAATGGACTAAATGAACGTTTACCATTTCTAGAGATAAAGACCAGTGTTGGCAGTCCAGAGGAGGAGCTTGTCGATGATCCTTACAAGATGACCCAGTTGGCTGATCTCCTTAAGGGAGTGCCTGTTGATTTTGCAGAACACTCTGTAGCGACCCAGTCACCAGGTATCAGTGAAGTAACTGTCTTCATCAAACTTTTGTAAACAGAACAGCCTTTATTATGATACTCCGTCTGCTTTCATCTTTGTCAAAAATTGACCAGTAAATAATGTGAACTCCACAGAAAACAAAAGGCACCCTCCACATGCTGATCGAGATACTTTGTTGCTTAATAAGAAAATGGTAAAACAGGTCACTCGTACATTTTCTTACCCAAATTGTCTTTTAGTTGTATTTCCTCTGTTTATCTTAACCTTTTTTCCTTTATCATAGATCCTGAAGTCCAGACCACAAGTCTACCCCGATCACCACACCCAGAGCCTAGATGATGTCAGTCTTTACTCGACCCCAGCACTCAATGGGATGGCCTTGTCAACCGACTCGTCCTTTAGCTACACCTTTGGGCTCCCAGGCATCACACCGAACTCAAGGACTTCAGTAGATCCCACTTATTACCCCCTTCTGCACTGTCAAGCCAATCCCTCCTTCTATGGCCACAAGTCTACCAATTGCCTCTCCCTGGACACTTTAAGTGATGAACACTTCCTGGAATTCATACTCTGAAAGCCCTAACGCTGAACAGTAAGCCTGAAGTTTTCCTTCAGTGAGAGTCCAGTGAAGCATGAAGTATTCTGGCTTCTGAAAGTCTGTTTTGTGTCACAAGGGATATTTGTGTTTCATATTGGAAAGAAATTATGGAAACTCTCCTTAACCTTGTTTGACTCCAATGGCAGAAAACTAAAACGATGACATTTTAACAAAATAATAACAAACCATATTTATTCATATTGTGTATTATGTACATATTGTACTTGTTTTATTACCATACATTTAGATATCTCTTATCAAAAAGATTGATTTTTTATTGTCTTTTGTGAAGACCACCAAATTAACATTTTTTTTTAAGTTTTGAGTTTCTTTGAACTGCATAGAACAGCATATAAGATGATTTTTTTTTTTCATATATATATATTTTTTATTTACAATTTAATCCATGCATTGCAGCTCTACGTTTGACACTAATAGGATGTACCTGACTGTCGTTGCTTATTGTAATCAAATTTTATGTATTGCTTTTGACATTTTGTATTTTTTTTTTATACGGTTTTGTACAGTGCGATTTTGTCATGCTTTACCCATTTAGTCTACCACAGCCGTTATCTTCTGATGTGGAAAATCTGACTTTGAATAGATGGCAGTGCATTCATCCAAATTTTGTCCAGTCTACACTGTTCTTCTTTAATTATGGGACAAATGTATTATTTGTGAAGCACTAGGTTTTCAACAGATCTGCAGCATTTTTTGTATTATGTGACCCCCCTCCAACAAAAAGCCTTTGTTGGTCCCGCTGAATTTTGTCCAAGCTTTGGTTACTGGTATGAATTGAAGTGTTTAGCTAATATGAGCCATTTTCAGATATTTTTACTCATGAAACATCCAAGCATCTTTACCCAAAGTCAAATGTTTATGAAATACAGTGTTGAATTGCAAATACTCAATATCTGACATTGTAAAAAGCAGTGCTATTTTTATAAATTTTTTTAATGCTTGTAAAAATAAAATTTCTAATAGTATGGAACGATAGAAGGATTTCTGTTTTATGAAGGCATAATTTTCCCTACAGTGGACAGCGGTTTGAAAATATGTACAAGTTGTTTTGTACCTGTGGATGTTCCACTTTGAAATTAAGCCACTTCATTGGACTTTACTGTCATTCCACACACTGCCTCTTACTGGGCAGTAGGTAGAAGTTTGCAACAAAAAAAATTTAATCCACATGGGCAACAGTAAGACACCCTTACAGGTTTTTGCAGCTGAGTTGTGTAGAATAAACGTCACATATGTTACAAACACTTTAAAAACGATTTATGATCTTTTTTTTCATCACACAAGCCTGGTTTATAACGGTCTGTCGCTACATGTGGCCACTTAATTTTCACTCCCTATATAACAATTCTAGACATATTCCAAACAAAACATACTCCAAACTAAGCATACTTTCCACCCAATGCGGCATGTAAAAAAAAAAAACTGTTCAGGGTAAAAAATGGATTTCAATACCTTATCAATGTCTTAATATATTTAAAACGACGAGGGAAAAAAAATATTTTAACGTAATTTATACATTAAAGGTTTTGTTCAGTGAGCTATCAAATTACGCGGACGCGTATTTTATTTCTCGCGAGAGTTCCGGATTACGTATGCGGAAGTTTACGTTTCGATTTGGGAAAACGTGCAGTCTGTGGCCGGGTATCTTTTACCTGCTTGGCTCAAGCAGCCTAACTCAAACAATGTATTCCTCTCTGATTAACGCGGTTCTGAGCAGCTCTCCTGATTACGATCTTTTGTTTGAATCTTTGTGCTGGCCGCAGGAGTCGTGGCCGCAAACTGAGCAGGTCGAGGCGCTCACGGCTCTCGTAGAAGCACTGGGACCATTTCTGATCGACTCGAATTTAGCTCCGACTCTACTGACAGCTGCAAACAAAAGTTGCATTCGCGACAAAATCGAGTCAGTCATTTGGTCGAAATGTCTGCCTTTCCTCTGGAGAATATCGGCAGAATCTGGGGATGATGCGCGCTGCAGGGAAAGCACAGCCGCTGTCTGCAGATTGCTCGCTGTCTGTGTCGGTGTGTGCGGCGAAAACGTGAGGACAGAAGTCGTTTCATCCATCCTGCCGTCGTTACCAGGGATTTCAGAGGAGCTGCTTGCCCCGGGGACTCTCAGTGTGCAGGTTGCTACAGAAGTCCTGGCGGCTCTCATGCCTCTTATTACAGCGGATGAAGATCTCACACTCGACACTTTAAACTGTGCATTGTCCTCTATCAGATCGCTCCCCGATGATCTGGTATCCAAAGTTATGGTCAGGATCATTTTGACTTTGCTCAACTGCTGCATTGATGCGAAGTCCAGCAGCTCCAGCAGCTTCCTCAAGCGCCTGCTAGATGATGTTTGCAGCTGGCACTCCACGGAGCGCACACCGGTGGTCACAGAGCGGACGCTGCTGTGTTTGACCGTCCTATCAGACCACCTTTTGAAATCTCACAGCACCACATCCTACCGGTCCCGTGAGACCGACTCACGTCTGTGTCCTGAGTTCTGGAGAATTGTTCAGAAAGGACTGACTCATAGGGACAGTGTGTCACGCAAGAGGGCACTGTACCTGTTGAAGAGATGCGCAGCACTTTCCGAAGAGGAGGGCTTTGATACCCATTCTTCTACATCAGAGGAAGGTAGAACACAGAAACATGGTGCCTTGCAAAAGTATTCATTAAGCATTTTCATTTTTTGTCAAAACCAGACTTAAATGTCGGATTTTGTGTGATAGACCAACACAAAGTAGTTTGTGATTGTTTGGTGGAAGGAAAATGATTCATTGTTTTCATTTTTTTTTTCTCAAAACAGTTTGAAAATAGTGGCATGCATTTGTTTTCAGCTTTTCATCCAAAACTTTATGGGGCAACTTCTGGAAACAGTTTTGCTCCCCATTTGCGTTATTTTTGCACTAGATTCACAAAGTCGATTACTAAATACATGCAGAAGCAAACATCAATTCAATTCAGTTTATTTATATAGCCCCAATTCACAACACGTGTCGTCTCAAGGCACTTCACAAAAGTCAGGTACATACATTCCAATTAGTCCTAACCATTGAACAGTGCAGTCAGATTCAGTTATTTATTCAAATTGGATAAAAAGTTTTTCTATCTAAGGAAACCCAACAGATTGCATCAAGTCAGAGATTTGTAGCATTCACTCCTCCCGGATGAGCATGTAGAGACAGTGGACAGTCACTGGCGTTGACTTTGCAGCAATCCCTCATACTGAGCATGCATGTAGCGACAGTGGAGAGGAAAAACTCCCTTTTAACAGGAAGAAACCTCCAGCAGAACCAGGCTCAGTGTGAGCGGCCATCTGCCACAACCGACTGGGGGTTTGAGAGAACAGAGCAGAGTCACAAAGAGAACAAAGAAGCACTGATCCAGGAGTACTTTCTGTGGGAAGGAAAAGTAAATGTTAATGGATGTAGCTCCTTTAGTCGTTTCACCTAGAAAGAAAGAACAGATAAACTCTGAGCCAGTTTTCAATGTTAGAGTCTGAAGAGAGCACATAGAGTTAGTTACCGTAAAAGCTCAGTCAGTAGCTATGTCTAGGAGAGAGAAAGGGTTAAACACTGAAAGACAGGGCCATGGGGATCATCGGTAGAGGGTGAGCATTAAGTTGTTGCCAGCAGAAGGTTGGACGATTCCCCTCTCCAGAAAGGTGTCACAGGTAGACAGAGAGGCAGGCCAGGTGTAGCTTCTAGGAAGAGAAAAGAGAGAGAACAAAGTTAAAAGATGAAATAACAGCAAATAATACAAAATTGGAGAGTAGTGTGAGAAAGTAGCGAAGAGGATGAAAGCAGTCATTATGTCCTCCAGCAGCCTAAGCCTATAGCAGCATAACTACAGAGATAGCTCAGGATAACTTAAGCCACTCTAACTATAAGCTTTATCAAAAAAGGAAAGTTTTAAGCCTAGCCTTAAAAGTAGACAGTTTGTCCATCTAGAACCAACTGATGGCCACTGTTATACTAAAAACCACAACGATTGGGATACCTCTCTCTGTCAGATTGATTATAACTATTGGAAAAGAGAGGGGGTCATCAGGTAACAGTCATTTAGCCCTAAACACAGAAGTTGAGGTGAAGTGATCTAGTAGTGCTGCAATGGATTGATGCCTTATTTAATTGATCTATTTGGAAATAACCATTGGTTTGGGTCAAAATACTTTAGATTATAAAATTATTACATTACATGCACTCTACACAGATGTGCTAACTTCTAATTACATTAGAACAGAACTGAAAGACTTATTTTCACCAATTAAATCACCTGTGTTGCAACAGCTGAGAAAGCAGAATTTCCTCATTGCATCTCTCCTAACTCTGTGTATTACCCTCTACTAATGATGCATCTGTTAGAACGTTCTGCAGTAAAGTTTGCATTCTGTATTTTAAAGAGTGGCAGCTTTTTCTAACGTAGTTTTTAAGATTTATTTGAATAGACAAATATTTTATAAAAACAACAAGCTGGCCTTTCTAGATGTGAGAATCAGTTATACCACTTGTGACATCCCTGACTTGTTTTTTGTGATACTGTCAGCATAGCAGGTTCCTTATTTCTTTGTTTCTTCTCCTGCATAAAAAAATTACAACCACCTTTCAGTAGACAGTATTCTTTCTGTCATAGTGCCCTCATCTTTGATAATTTTATGCATTTGACTCTTAAGACTGCAGCAGGAGACCATCACTATCTACGACGACTCTTTGAAGAAACTTGGATAGGTTGAATTACAACAGCATTGAACTTCCCATAATTATTAATAAAATATATTGGAATTTAATTTACCATATATACAGTACATGCATAATGCCCCATGTGGACATATCATGTAACTGCATAGAGGCACTATTTGTGCTGTGAAGCTACTTTAGGAGTTCTGTCTCCCCATCTATATTCAAATTTAAAAGCAGTCAGTAACTCAGCTTGTACATTTAGCATCTGCAAAAGATCCCCCCCCCTGCAAACTAACACTGCACAGATGAACACACCCTGCCTTCATGGGAAACATGATGTTCACGTCATGCTGGTGTTGCTTTTCTTCTGCAGAGAACCCTTGTCACATTCAATAAGGAAATGGATGGAGCCAAATACAGGGTGATCCTAAATGAATGGATGAACGTATACATTTGGAGGGCACTGTATGCATACTAACCTACTTACCACACCAAGTTCAGTTGTATCGGTTCTTAAAAATGTTCTTTTGCAGATGAGACATTGTTCAAATGGGATCCCAACAAAAGCAGGCTGCTTAGAGAGTTCTGGGAGGATTACACCCTGGTGATGGAGACTCTGGAGGAGAATCAGGTTGCAAGTCCTACATAGTTGGTGTCTCACAGCCTTTTTGGAGACATTGTAATGACAACTATGCTCTTTTTATTTTTTTCTCTCTCTGCAGGTTCATGTCGTTCGTCCAGTTTTAAACAGAATTGACACATTAATCCAAGCAACAGTGAATGATGGTCAAGGTAAACCTAAATTGTGTGAATATTGTGTTATTTTCATACAAATGACTTAACTTTTTATTCATCATTTCATATATCAGGTATCTCCATTAGAGAATGAGAGAAGCATGCTATTAATTCTTAATGAACTGAAGCTAAGAAATCTTGAACTATTTGTCAATGATTCTTTGTTGCTTTCTTAAGGGTTCTAATAAAAAACAATTCTGAGTTCCTGAAATATTATAATTTATTTATATATTCAGCAAAGATTTAAAAACATCTAACATGTATCAACACTGTGTAGTGGATTTTGTTAACTTGTGTTGCAGGCTCAGGCCTCTTCCACCCCTCCTGGCTGCTGTGTGTATACCAGCGCATGTTCCACAGTGAGAATAAATCCTTAATGAGAGAAGGGGTGTGCCATCTGCTTGAGCTCCAGGTTCTTCAGCAGCAGGACTTTGCAGTGCCCTTTTCTCAGGTGCACATTGTTTTTGATGCATGGTGATTCGAACTATTGAATGTCACAAAAATATTAGTCCCTTTTACTTTTTTTCTATTAAAAATCCTTCTTCTGATGCATTGCTCTTGTAGTTTGTTGTCGGTTCCTTCATGAATGTTCTATCTGAAACATCCCTTTTCTGTAGGTGAGGATTCAAATTTTTTTACAGTTTTGAGTTTATGTCATTAGCTTCATATTTGTTTTTTTTAACTCATCTTCTGTCTATATATAGATCACCAGGGCAGAGTGTAGGAGACTGTCCTGAGCTGGCAGTTAAACTTCAAGTCTTCCTGGTCACGTTTTTCACAAGCCTTCCATCAGAGGACAGAGGTCCAGCAAAAGAATAACATAGAAATCTATGAATCACATTTCACGATCTATTACTAACTGTTGTGTTTGCATGCAGGTTGTGTATTGCTTCAGCTGATTCAGCAGCTTGGCTGCAAACACTGGTGTGCAGTGCCCCTCCTCTTCGTCTGTCAGGCTCTGTCTAAACTTCCCCCAAGTCCTCTGCTGAGGCTAAGCGGGCTCTCTGCTCTACGGTAATCTTTTTTATTTTTACAGTAAAATTGTCTTTGGGTGCATTATTTTAAGCAAAGAGGCCGATTCTATTTGTGCTTTGCAATCCAGGGAGGTGCTGCGCAGCACCATGATCACTCATCAGGTCCTACTAAGAGGAGCCGCCCAGTGTTTTTTACTTAACAGCGCCCTCCGTCTAACAGATGTGGTAAGGGGAAGATGGTGATTGAGGTTGTTCAAAAATTCAACGCAGTGTCCTCAAAGTGATGATGGTTGTATGAGAAACATGCGTTTTAAAATTATCTCTAAACAATAAATAAATAGACTTTCAAAGTCCTGGTAAGTATTTCATAGTAAGTAATTATTTTAAGTCATCTGTGAAAACACGTGGTTAAAAATCAGAAAATTCAATTTCACAACAGGTGTAAATATTTGCTGGTGCTAATAGTGCTACTAAATAGTTTATATGGGCAACTTTCACTATATGCCATATGTGCGGCAGCCATATTGGATTCAAAAGTCATGGCTGCTAGGCAGGCTCCAATTTTCCCAGTCAGAATTCCGGCTTCATGTGGCGTTCTTTTTGTATTTCCGGCTGAGGACATGGAAATATCCGACTTCCAAATATAAATAGAATGTGGACCATGTAGACCTGATTAATTGTTGTGGTATTTTACTGCACTTTAAAGGTACTGAGTTTTCAAGCATTTACATGGTATTTACTATATTCAACCTGCAAATGCCTGTTCTTAGATAATATTTCTAAATACAACAACAAAAGTAAGTTTTAAGATTTAAAGTTTGTTTTATTCTTTCTTTTTGTCTCAGAGCGAATTGACCAGAGATGATATGTTTAGTTTCCTGATGCACTTTCGTGAAGATGAGTCTTTGTGTAGAGGGACAGAGCTATGGAATGAGGTTTGCTCTTTACACACACATGCACTCAGACTATTTTCAAAAGTTATATTACAGAGGTTTTCAACGACTGTTTGTTACTTCACATACTCGTGACAGTTGTGCACCTGGTTATTGGAACATGAATGCAGTTTCAAGTCTAGAATTTTGGATGGTGATTGCACCGATGGCCCCACACAAAAAGAAACCACAAGAGCTTACGTTCAACGAGAGGTACTTGCTTATCTTCGTGTTCCAGCAAGCACAGGTGAGTCTGGTGTGAGAGTGTTTTTGATACAGAGAATAATTGTACCTGCAGATGTAATGTATTTGCATATGATTCTTATCAGATTCAATTTTGCTGCCACACAGGTCAGGCAGAAAGGTTACCTGACTCTAGAGAGGCCGATAAGCTGGCTAGGGCCATTCTGCTGTGTGTGGACATGGAGAGGAGGCGAACCAGAGAAGAAACCAGTGAAACTCTGAGGTCACTTCTGTCTCCACTACTGGACACCCTGAGTAGAGTCTACACCAATATCTACCTGCCTGTCCGTAAGAGTGACAAGAGTCTGCAGCTCATGCTTAGACTGTTGCAGCTCGGCACAAGTCCATGTGGTCAGCAACAAGGTTTGCATTAAAACAAATCTTTCCCTATAAATGTTTGTTTTAAACCAGTAAATTAAATGATTTAATATCTATAATTAAAATAAAAGAAGGATTAGTGATCTCTTATATGTCTTTGCCTCAGTGTTCTTAAAAATAATTGATATATTGAAAAGTGAAAATACACTACCAGGTTTGCAAAAACGTTAGCACTAAAAAGTGGTGGTTAACTTCTGTCAGTGTGTAAAATACTATATTTCAAATATGCTCACTAGCACAAAAAGTTAGACAACGTTCATTCTGGGTGCCCAACTGTTTTTGGTGAGGAGAAGACTCCAGCAACACTTGAATTACAGGAAAAACTTTATTGACAGACCATTGTGTTTCGGCTTGTGGCCTCCATCGAGGTTATTACAAATGATCATTGACCCTGATGAAGGCCACAAGCAAAAACGCATTGGTCTGTTAATTAATTTGTTTCCCAGTTCCCCCGCTGGAGTCTTCACCTCACCACATCCTTGATCCTTTCTATGCACCTTGGTAGTCAGTGAAGTTGTGCCAGAAACGTTTGGATCTCTGCTTAACTGTTTTTGTCATAAAGTGTGACTTATCTATCCCAAAAAATTATACTTTCCGAAATAGATTAAAATAGTTTAACTAGCTCTGACAGAATGTGCCCAGTCCTCAATTCCAACTGATTTAGATCAGGCCTTTTGGAGGCTGGATAAACCACATTGTTTTATCCAATATACAGAGGTTGCTACTGTAAGCCTTTTCTGCTCTGATTGATTTTTTTTTGTGACCAATTCCAGTTGAATTAAGCTGAATTTTTAAGCCACGCTCGTGTAGAATCTGAACTGAAGAAGAAACACCTAAATCTTATCTAACATGTTAGCAGTAAATAGTGAAGCTTATCTAGTATGCTAATATTGGGTAGTATCCCCACAGATACTAACAAGTGTTCATATCTGATGCAGTATGCCAGCATTAACTTACATGTTACTTAAAGCATGCTAAACGCTTTCCTTAGCGTTGATTGGAAACAGTGTATTTTTAGTAACCTGATTAAAACTTTCATAAAACCTTAACTATGTACATTTTATAATAAAATAGTCAAGATCTCTAAAAAGTTGAATCATGTATAGCACAATATCTTTTGACCTGTTTAAGGTTTGAATTGTGCCTCCAGCTGAAAGTAGGTGGAAATAGTCACATTTCAATGACAAAAAAAGTCTATAAAGAAGTGAAGTATTTTAAAAAGTATAAAAGCCTAACTATAGCAGAAGTTAAGGCAAGCTCTGAATAAGATGAATGTGCCAAAAAAACTGAATTGTTGGATCAGCACTAAGCATGTTGAAGTATTTAACTTGAAAAACATACAGATGGGGACTAAATAATAAATCAGAACATAATCTTAAGAAATGTTGGTTTGCACTTTTTAAGACTCACCAGACTAAGCATTTATCAATGACAGGTCAGAGGTCTTGAAAATGCAAGAACTAAAGCAAGGTACTTTAGATGAAAAAATGCTGTAATGTACCTCTGCCTCTACATAGAATTAGGAACCTAATGAGACCTTTTCAGAGTCCTTTTCATATTTTAGCCATATTTTTTTCTTTTAGAAAATTGGTCTCTTTTTTTCATCTTTGTTTCACAGAGGATGATGTATTGTTTGCCATTGAACGAGCCTTTCTGAAACTTGTCGATCCAGTCCAGGATTTTATCCTCAGGAGGCTGTGTGGGGAGCTGCAGGAGGTAATCGGAAGAAAGGCATTCACCATCACTGTCCAATTACAAAGAAGCCCCCTTAGTTGCGAACTCAGACGTCTGCATATGCTTTTTTCTTTGGCAGCTCTTTGACATTAAACGGGCCGAGCTGTATCTCTCTGTCCTGAGGCAGCTGGTTGTTATGTGTGGCTCTCCATCTCGGTGCTCCAAGAACATTCAGCAGTATGCTTTCCCTAAACTCATCAAGTACAGCCTTTCAGGCTTGCTTGAGCCAACCCAACAGGTACACAATTAAATACATGTGTCCCATCATTTGATTTGCTGCACGGCAGTTCAGCACAGACTGTTTTGTGTTTGTTTTAGATCCCGTCGGTGGCAAACCAGGTGTCTAAGGCGGTTTCTATGGCGTCTTTGGCTGCTGTGTCTGGTCTCTTGCAGCAGGGAGGAATTGGCATGCGATCAGAGACTGTTTCTGCCCTGAAGTCCCTGAATGATTATTTCTACACTTTAAGGACTTCCTCACAATCTCAGTCATCTCTCCCAAACATTAATAAATGCTTGATGAAACCACAGCTATTAGATAGCTCAAGGTTTGTGGAAACTCTATACTATACAGAAAAAATGTATTTATGAAGTGTACCTTATAAGTATTAGGCTTAGAGCATGTTTCCTTTTTTTTGATAGTGACCTCGAAGCCCAAGGCCTTCTGCAACAGGACTGGGGACGCATTGCTGCCAACTTCTTGCGGGACCAGTGGATTTGTCTAAACTTTCTGATTAGGAATGTAGGGATTCCTGAGTTTGTAGAAATTTCCAAAGTGTCCGAGACCCTCGGAGCTGCTCTGAGTCACGGTGTTGAGGCCTTGTCTCTGCTGCCCAGTGACCTTGTGCTGCCCGTACTAAACTTTATGAACACGACTCTGCCACAAGTGAGTCTCAGTACAGCAAGAATGAGATATTTCAGGACATTTAAAGTTAAGGAATTTCTTAGGGTGGTTAACCTTTGTTCTCATGATCTGTGGTGTGTTTTTGATCATAGTTGGTGCACGATGAGGAGGATCTCTGTGTGCAGGCGGTGACTCTGAGTTGGGAGCTTGTACAGGGGCTTAACACCAATGCTCATGATTTCTGGCCAGCCTTAAAAGGCTTTATCTCCATGGCCTTCCAACATGAACTCCTGAAGCTGACGGATCATCAGGCTCCAACTCTCACGACTGCACTGAAAAAGGTGACTCAGAGTAGGACAAGAGTACTTTCTCCCCCTTCTGTATCGTCCATTTTCCAGTTCTAACATGACATCTATGGTGGTGTTAAACGCTTAATTTAAGATTTTCACAGAGTTGTTGGAGCTGTCTCAGTCGAAGAGTGGAGTATTTGGCGTGCTACTTCAGCACTGCTGTCAGACATGGCTGCCCAATGAGCAAGGCTGCAGTGAGCAGGCTGTTGCTGCGTTTTCTAGTGTTTTTAACAACCTGGATATAGTCACTGAGGCTTGTGTATATGGACCAGTGTTCAGGAGAGATCAACGGTAAGTCCAATCAGCATTACCTAGATTTCTGTTCTAGTTCTGTAACGTTCTTTTACCATGTTAAATCTTTTTTTTCAAAGACTCGTCCAGGACGTCCAAATATATGTGGAGCAACTTGGTGAAAAGTGTGCCGCTAATGTTGCAGTTGCAAAGTAAGTAACATTTTTGTAATGCTTGTTTGTCTGTACAAATTTGGCAATAAAGCTGATGCTGATTCTTATTTTTGATCTCTAGTTCTCCAACTTGATCCCAGATGCTGGGAATTAGCAAGATCACCACTAGAGGTCACTCTTGCTGTTTTCAGAGCTAATGTGCTGCTTTTGTTTCCCAGTGATAACAGGGATGATCAGCTGCCCCGCACTTGTGTGCTGAACTTTCTTTGTCACCTAGATCCATCTATTCAGCAGCATCAAAGACTCATTGAGGAGCTAGTGATAGAGTTGCTGAGAAAGGTAATTATTAAAAACTGGATGGGTGGGTAAATAGACTGATATGGCATCCATCTCAGTTTCCCTTAAAATCTTTTTGTTCATCTTAATTAAAAATAAAAAAAACAGCTTGAAAGTCAACATCTTGTTGTTATTATATATCACATCTTTACCTCATGAATGTAATTTTTGCCTTGAACACAAATGCATCGCCATACTTGATGAAATACAAAATCTAGTTCTCAAAGGATGATTTAATTTATTAAGATAAAAAGCTATCTAAACCAAACTGGCCCTATGTGAAAAGTAATTGCCTACTAAACCTAATAACTGGTTGTGCCATTGTTGGTGGCAGCAACTGTCATTAAGTGTTTTTTATTATTAAGTCTTTTATATCTCTGTGAGGAACTTTGACCCAAACATTTTGACCCTATTCAAGTGATTCTGCAGGTCTACTGGCTACTGCCTGTAATCAGGCCTGGATGTGGCAAGTCAGATTAAACTTAGCTGTCCAGAAAATGTGGCTATCCAAAGTAATTCGTTATTTAACAAGGACAGCACCTTGGGCCAGCTTGGTTTAGGTAGCTTTTTTTAATTAATAAATAAAAACAGTTTCTTTTTTACTGAGGCTATCTTTGTCTGTTAGTAAAATTTGTTTGATGATCTCAAACATTTAAGTGTGGGCAAATATAAGCAACAGAAAAAATCTGTAAGTGGAGAAATTCTTGAGAGTATCTATGCGCAGTAAGGATGACTTGCTGCTGAGTAATATTTAAAAAGAGTTTTGTTGATCCATTCATGCCATAAATATGTGAACTAAATCGGCCATAACATTTCAAATCATCTCTCTCAACTCCATCTCCACAGGACAGCCTCATATCAAAGTCTAAAGTCCGTTACTATAGTAACTCCCTGCAGCATCGGGTCAAAAACAGAGCCTGGCAAACACTGCTGCTGTTACTTCCCAAACTCAGAGAGGTGGGTGAAATAGACTTTCAGCGACAACTCCTCTGGATTTCAGGGTAAAACATCTGTGTTGCTTTTGTGCGCGCAGGAATTTGTTCCCACTCTGTTGAACCATGTGTTTGAAGCTGGATTTTGCAGCAACCAGGCCTCGGTGAAGTACCTCATTGAATGGATGATGATTCTAATCCTTGTCAAGTATCCGCATCATGTAGACAGATTCTGGACTTGCTTCAACCTTGTGAGCTCATATTCTACATATCTAGGTGAACAAATCAAAGTGCAACATAAGGAAGCCTTTTTTTATGTTTTGTTTTATGTTTGTTTTGTGCAGGATCACGAAAAGACCAAGACAAGCATTTGCACCTTCCTGTCTGTCCTGGTACACTTCAGTGTCATCATTCCACATGTTGAGAATAAGGTAAGGCCTTACATGTTTCAACTTATTTTTACTGCTCTATATTCTGGTGTCATTCCTCAGTATTAATGTGTAGTTTTTATTTTTCATTGTTTCTTTTGAAGGTGGGGCAGCTGCGTAAAGCACTGGACATCATCCTGCAGTCGTGTTTCAACCACAACTTCAGCGTGCGCCTGTACGCCTTACTTGCCCTGAAGAGGGTGTGGAGCCTCACAGAAGGCCTGACAGTGGAGAAGGAGGAGGCTGAAGCTTTCAGAGGACTGTCCTCTGTGGTGACTGCCTGTCTGAACCAAGCTGAGGCCCTGCAGAGCACCGGGTTAGGGTTGAACAGCTGCAACAATAATGTTTTTCTATGCACAAATGAGCTTATTTAAAGATGTATTTACTGTTTTATCTCTAAGAAATGCTAACAAGAACTGGCTGAGGATTCAGGGACACTTTTTCTTCAGTGCCTTTCATCCCATCAGGGATTACAGTGTGGAAGTAGGTTCATTGTTTTGCTAGGCACATAAGGTCTGCTGAAGCACAGTTATATAAATCAGCTGTTGTTTTTATTTTTTGTTTGTCTTTCAGACCATATTCTACACTTTTCCTAGTCTGTCAGAGTTAGCCGATGATGAGTGGATCCCGCCCTGGAAGTTTGAAAAGCAGTCATTCTTTTCCGAAAGTCTTTCAGTCCCTTTGAGGAATTCTGCTCCTGTCTTGGGCCAGCTCCAGCCCGGAGATTGGGTCCAGCAAGACCGAAGTACAGTGATGTTTCTATCAGGAGTACCTATGCAATGAGGCTAGCACATCATTTTCTTACTGTGTGTTTGTAAATGTCATATTTCCCAGGCGAGCAAGATAAAGAGGAGCGCTGGGCTGAGGTGCAGAAGAAGATCACACCATGGAGGTTAGGGGTCCACGAGCAGGAACCCGAACTAAAGCTGGTTCCAGCACAGAGGGCTGCTCGTTTGGGCAAACAGCATGGCACCCTGCTGGTGGTGGCCTCGCTAATTGACAAGCCCACCAATTTGGGAGGTGTGGAACACCGTATCTAATGATATTATTTAACATTTTTGTGTAATCTGCTTTCACCTCTGTAAGAAACAACTTAAAACTGTTTCTGTCTAGATTTGTATTACAGACTATGTTTTATACAGGATCCTGCAAGGGTATTAATACCCTTTATTTTTTCAAATTTTGTCAGATTCCAAGCACACTCCTATTACTACTATTTTTGCCTATTCTTTGCAAAATAGCTCAAGCTCGATCAGATCGGATGAGGACTGTTAACATCAAGCCTTACCACGCACACTCAATTGAATTTAGGTCTGCACTTTGACTTGGTCATTCTAACACATGTATAGTTTTGATCATTTTCATTGTAGCCCCAGCTGTATGTTTAGGGTCACTGTCCTGCTGGAAGGTAAACCTTGTCCACACCCTTGTGTCTTTTGCAGCCTCTAACAGGGTTTTTTTTTTTTCCAGCATTGCCCTGTATTTAGCTCCATCCAGCTTCCATGTCCCAGATGAATGCATCCCCACCATGTGTCACCATGGAGATTTTCCTTCCACATTACAATTATACTCTACTTTGTGTTGGTCTGTTACTTAGAATCCTGATAACGTACATGGAAATCTCTGGCTATTTGCACCAAAATGTAAAAACGTTCCAGGGGTGTTCACTAGAAACATTGCCCTGAGAGATCAGTCTGAAAACTCTCACATTGAGATCTATTTTCAAAAACTAAACTGATTCTTGATGTTGTAAGAAAGAACATTGAATTAGTTTTTCTTTGTATGTGGCTGGTGCCAGCACACCTAGTTTTTATTTTAATGTTTTTTTGCCCAGAGTTATTTCTGTTTGTCAAAATTATTTAGTTAGTTTTCAGACTCAAAGTAGTTGTTAGAAAATGTGTTCACAATGTTGTAACAACATTGTGAACTCAATAGTTCAGATTACATGAAACAGACTTTATGAAAGTTTTGACTTGTTGTTGCTGTTGTTCCAGGACTTTGCAGAACATGTGAGATATTTGGGGCCAGTGGTCTAGTTCTGGACAGTCTCCACCATCTTAGTGACAAACACTTTCAGTCCCTGAGCGTCTCATCTGAGCTTTGGCTTCCTTTGTTAGAGGTAAATTGTGGAAATTAACCTTGGCATTATTTACCAGCCTTGACAACATTTCCTTAGAATTCAAGTAATGTCTATGTACAGTTCCCATCAAATGTATTAATGCTTCTTGCAATTTTCCAAATGTTCCCACATTACAGCCACAAGCTTCAATTGTAGTGGCATTATAGGCCAACACACATCAGCATGTAGTGTGAAATGGAAGGAAAATGATAGTTTTCAAATTTTGTATTACAAATATTAATAGTGTGGTGTTTATTTTTATTCACCTTGTCTGAGTCCATACATTGTTGAAACACCTTTAGCTGCAATTACAGCTTTAAGTGTTTTTAAGCAAGTCTCTATTAGCTTTGCATAACTAGAGACTGAAAGTTTCTTTGTGAAATACTGCAAACTCAATTAGACTGGATGGAGAGCATCTTTGAACAGCATTTATTTAAGATTACCAGCAAATTCTCAGTTCGATTGCCATTTTACTGCATGAATATAGTTTGATCTAAACCATTCCTCAGTAGCCCTGGCTGTATGTTTAGGGAGGTTGTCCTGATGGAAGGTTAACCTCAAGCCCAGTTTCAAGCCTTTTGCAGCCTTTGAAATGTTCCCCACAGCATGATGCTTCCACCATCATGTTTTAAAGGGTTAGGGGGTGTAGATGGACTCGGATTATTAATTAGTGACTTGTGAAGGCAACAGGTTGCACTTGATTTTATTTTTAGAATAAAGGGAGCTGAATACAAATGGGTGCCACACTTTTAACATTTTTATTTATCAAAGTAACTTTTCCTTCCACTTGATGGTGATGATCTACTCTGTTTAGGTCTATTATATAAAATCCAAACAAAATACAAAGATGTTTGTGCATGTAACTTAGTTCAAAGTGTGTGAATGTTTTTGCAAGGCACTGTGTAGACATGGGAGATTACCAGTACAGAGATGCTGTATACAATAGGAATAACTGCTCTGAATGATTGCTACACTGTGGGAGCACTGATTTCTGTGTGCAAACAGCTTTTTTTGCAGTGTGTTGAACCTTTTGTTCCGTTTATTAAAAATCTGTAAGATCTGCAGATGCTTTGAAATGTGATGCTTTCATCACTAACGTGTTTTCGATTACTGTATTTATTGTCAACTCTCCCTGTTGAAGTGACAGACAAAGAATTTGCAGAATGGGATAAAATCATTTCGAGATACATATGGCAGGGAAGGGGGGACAGGATTAGATTTGAACCTGCAGTTACCCAAGGATAGGGGGGGGTTGAGCCCTGCCCTGTCTGAAAAGCTATTATTAGCGGTCAGCAAAAACCCTCCTTAACAAGGGCAGTCTATCATTTTCAGAAAAAATGGAAAAATCGAATTGGCTATGCCCCATGATACCACTACAAGCCTTTAAAAATGATAGCAATTGATAAACCCTGGGGATGAGACGAATCCTGGGTGGGTTTTATCTCTTGACATATGAACGACATTATATCAAATAGGGGTTGACAGAGCAAAGTAGAGTACTGATTTGGATTGCACATGAATCAGTTTTTCAACCTAATGTTTTCAAAAAAACATTTAGTAAGGGGAAAAAAAAGGGCCGAGGATTTTTGGGGGAGGGGGTTAAAAAAAATACTGTACGAAGCTTTGAGGAAATGAAGAACAAATATGGTTTTAAAAATAAACTTTTTCAGGTATTTACAATTAAGGCACTATACTGAGGAAAACTTTTTAAAAAAAAGTTTAATTATTGGGGGCTGGAAAATCGGGGATAATTAAGTTTTTTATGCTAGCAAATAGGGGGGGGGGGGTTTTTCCCAAAATTGTATACGGGTTGGGGAAAATTTAAAAAGGGAAGAAAAACCAATATAAAAAATTGAAATGGGGAAAAAAAAAGCTAACTGGAAAGGTTTTTAAAAGGGAGAATTGGGGGAGACATATAGGCAACAGGGGGAAAACTCTTTTTTCCCTCCATGGAGAGAGTTTGGCTGGAAAATATTGTAAGATTTTTATTACACCAGCACAAAGAAAATACCAAGATAAAAGATTTTGGGGGGAAATTTGGGGTGAAGGTGACTAGTATTTCCATGTGTTCTGGGATTGCTCCAAAATAGTTTTCCTATTGACAGGATTTAGGGGAATTTGTATAGAAAAAGTCTGGGGTGAGTACTCCTTTCCATTTGAGTCTCTGTACTGGGAAGAGGGGGGGATGGGTTAAAAATTGAAATAAAATATTTGTATAGAATCATGTTAGAGCTAGAAAAAACCCATTACTAGAAGTGGCTAAGGCAGAGGCCCCTAAAAGGGGAAGATTGGGTTGATTTGGAAAAAATTGGATGGTTTTATTCGCATTGAGATAAATTTTTGTAGAAAAATTTTTGGGGTTTGGGGTACCCTTATGTGCTCAGAATGTAAGTATTTTGTTTGGGGGTAATTCTTAGTGAAGCCCTTTGAGGAAGAAACGGACAAGAAAACCTAATTGTTGTTTGGAAAAGTGCTGGGAAAGGTGGTGTAATATAAAGGATGGCAAAGTTGGTTTTGTCCATGATACATATAGATTTGGTCTACAGCTTCTCATGGTTTGTGTCTACGGGATGTTTAAAAAAAATGGAAAAATGTTTGGATGTACACCTGTTTGGAAAATAATTTCAATAACAAAAAAAAAACATGACCCTGTTTTCCTTCAGGTGAAGCCTGTGGAGCTCACTGACTTCCTGCAGCTAAAGAGCGGGGGTTACTGTTCCGGAGGGGAGCAATGCCAAATAGCAAAACTAAAGGCCCTTCAGGTTCCCTGAGAGAACTCTACTACTTCTGGGGTATTACAGCACAAAAACTGTAAAATTATAAACAAGGGGTCAGAGTGCTGTTTTCTTCCGTCAAAGCAGCCATCTGCCTCTGTCTTCAGTTCCCAGTTTCATCACATGATGAAAGTGGGAGCTGACGAGGCTTTTTAGCGTTCTCTCACCCGTTAGATTCTCATCCCTGTGGGGCTTGCTCCCCTCCTTAGCTTTGTGTACCTGTCAGGGCATGCTGGACTATAATTGGCTGTCACTGAGGGGAGCAATGGATATAAATTACTTACTGACGCAATAGGCATGATTACAAGAGGCAATCTTTCACTTCTGTTATCTGAGACATCCATTAGTTTGGTCACAAAATTTTTTCTTGATGTTCCAGCTGTTTGCATGAGGTCAGAAAGGCTGTGTTAAACTGTATGCTCTTCATACAGCGGCACTCCTGAGGCAGAGGGAGAACGATATTGATCGGCTCCCTATTGGCGTGTTAATTTGTTTTCAAACACAGAAGCTGTGGTGTTTGGATGAGCACCTCTTCTGGAAGCTCGCATTTTAAGGCTCCACAGCTGTGCTCTGCTCTGCACAGCATGGCCTGGCTCTAATTTCCTGTCAGCCTCTCTATTGTCTCACCCACTTGCCCTCCAGATAAATGTAACCCATCAACAAGTGTTTCCTTGCTGTGTAGCCGGGTGCTGAGATTAAATGCCAGCCGCTTTTACCCTTTCATATTTACTTTGCATGGCTGATAAGGGGCAGCGTGCACACTCTGTTTATTACAGTTTGTTTTACTCTAGGAATTAAACCTAAACGTCATTTTTATTAAGAGATCAATTTTAATTTTAATGGCTGGTATAGCTGAGCATGTTTAGAAATTTTAAATGAAACAAAAGTTAGGACCCCTTAGAACTTTTTTACATTTTCTGAGACAAAAATTACAAACTTCATTGCATTTTATTGGGAACATATGTGTTGGCCAAACATTAAGTAGTGCATAATTATGAAGTGGGATGAAAAATTTACATGGTTTTTCAAAAGTATTTCAAAATTTAAATCTGAAAATTGTGTCGAGCTTTTTATTCAGCCCCACTGAGTCAGTATTGCATACACCCACATTTCGCTGTAATAACAGCTGCAAGTCTTTTAGAGACAGACATTTTTGCAGGAGAGTTTGTTTCTTTTTAAGCCATTTTGTTGTAGATCTGGATGCATGTTTGCGGTTGTCATTTTTATGGAAATGTTGCAGCACCTTTTCTTCCAGGATTCCCCTGTATTTAGCTCCATCCATCTTCCTGACACATCCAAGCAGCTTCTCTGTTCCTAATCTCCACAGAATGAGGCTGCAACCTTCATGTTTGATGTGCAATGTTAGTTATGTGTCAACAGTAGCCTAAAAGTTAGATTTTTGTCCCATCTCACCAAAGCACTTTCTTGCCTTGTCCCTTACATGCTTTGTGATGAACTTTAAATGGGACTTCTTGTATCTTTCTTTCAACCGTAGCTTTATTCTTGCCACTCTGCCATAAAGGCCAGCTTTGTGAAGTTCACAACTAGTATTTTTCTTGTAGGCAAATTCTTCCATCTGAGCTGAGGATCTCTACAGCTCCCCCAGAGTTACCTTGGGCTACTTTACAACTTGACTATCCGGTCAGTTTAGATGGAGAGCCATGTTTTAGTAGGGTGATAGTTGTGCTATACTCTTTGTTTTCAGACGATTGATTTAACAGTGCGTCCTGAGATGTTCACAAGCTGGGATATTGTTTTATAACCTAACCCAGCTTTAGATTTCACCACAGTGTTACTCACTTGTCTGTTGGGGTCCTTGATCCTTGTTTGTTCAGTAAAGTTATCTTAAAAACCCTCTAAGGCCCTTAAAGAACTGTTTTTATCTTTGATATGAAATTACACTCAAGTCGACTCTGTTTTCTAAATGGTGACTTCTGCAGAAAGTAGCACCGGATTTATTTAGAGGTAACAGAGCAAATGGTCTGAATACAAATGCCCCATTTATTTTATTTTTATAGCAAAATGTGAAAAGGTTCAAGGTGTGTAAATACTTTTGCAAAGTCCAGTGTATTAAATACTGAGTTTAGACTGAAAATGGAGATTATTTAGATTAGATTAGATTAGATTAGATTCAACTTTATTGCCATTGCACATGACACAAGTACAAGGCAACACAATACAGATTTTATCCAATCAGAAGTGCTTCAGTAGTGATAAAATAATATAAACAGAGCAGTACATGAAATTATTTACAAGTGTTTTTATAGAATGACTGTTACTGTTGATATCCAGAGGCTATGTCAAACAGTTTTGAATAATTTGATGCTGTATGTAATTATAATAGATGATGACTTTAAAAGTTTGATCAAAATTCATAAAACTTCATATTTCTTAGGTTCATAAGAAGAGCTTTAAATTATTAATAAGACTAGAAGAATGCCTTTACTGTTGTTTTCAAAAGAACATGAAACCCACATTAAACTAAATCTTTTTTACACATCATAACATTTTTTGTCTGTTTTCCTTTCATAGCAACGAGCGGGAAGGTATTCCTGCCAATTTGCTCCAGATGTTGGATGTGTGCGTGGAGATCCCTCAACAAGGGATCATCCGATCCCTCAACGTGCACGTCAGTGCTGCGCTGTTGATCTGGGAATATACACGGCAGCACCTTGTCACCAGATCCAATAAAGTCGACTCACAGTCCAGCTAAAGAAGAAGCAGGCATGGCACCACAGCTCCTAAACAAATTTACAGACAGTTGGTGTGTTTAAGGTCCAGGCTCCTTTCAGGATTGAGTCTGGTCTTGATCTTGTGCTTTAATGCAATTCCTGAATGGGGATCGGTCATTTTATCTAATATTCCACTCAGTTTGCTGTGAGGCAGTATCTGCGTTGGCAGAGCTGCAGCATGAATAGGTCTTTGTATCTATGAAAAGGAAGTTGTTTATGGACTTTGTTCAAATTGCAAACTATATCATTATTGCTTTTTGCAAAATCTTCTATATTCTGAAGGTTTTTTTTTAGTGTTTTTTGTAAATAAAGTTGTACTTTTTGAAAATAAAGTGAATGAACTAAATGACCTTTTTCATACTTCAAACCTAATTTGCTTCTTTTCTCGATAAAATTGCGGATTATTGAAAGCCTTGAAAGGGTTAAAGAGTACTTTCATGTTTGCAAGTGTGTATCCTCCTCCCCCTTGTATAAAAAGCAAGTGGTTTACCTGGAGACCGTCATATTAGCTCAAGAGCAGATGGAGCACACGGGAAGGCAATCATTACGCTTTACGCGTTCTTCAACATGAGAACGCAACAGTTAGTTAACTACAGTATGGATGATCTGGATGGCTTCAGGTCACCCCTGCAGGCTGCATGGATCAATGCGAGCAGAACAGACGGTGCAGAGGGTGGGCTGGCCAAGCAGACCCGGCTGTTCCTGGAGGCTCTTCTGGTGGTCATGTGTTTGGGCGCCGTCATAGGTAAGGTACTGACCTGTGGAAAGCTAACTTAATTTTTCTAATATGTAAACATTGCTTCCATTTTTAATGCACTGCGGCTAATTGTTGACAGAAAATCTTATGTTTCTTTTTCAAGAAATCATTGCTTTAATTTGAGAATACCTGCTTCTATTGTCAATATTTCATCGTTTCACTCCAAGACATTTATAAACATTACATTTGTGTCCAGTAATTTTGAGACAGAAAATGATCCTTTCATAAGCTTTACTGCTTCATTGTTTGATCTTGTTTAGTAATAAAACATTTCATATGTTTAAACATAATTTGTTTCTTGATGGGGGAAGCCAATAAAATCTGGGTTTTTCCCTACCTCACCAGCTACCCACAGTATGTGTGTTTACATGGCTGTGTATCTGACAGACTGGTCTGCAGTACAGGGGGCCCTGCTGGGAACTGTTCTGGGACTGTTCCTGTTCACCCTCTACCATGCAGACTTCTCTATCAGGCTCCCATTCACAGAAGGATGACTCAGGGTACAGACTAAGGATTTTGTGGACGGGTGCCAGCGGGAGTACCTCTTGATCAGTGCTGGGAAAACCAATGAGCTGATGGTGGATTTCCGCAGGCCCAAACATCCAGGAAACTGACATTGATAGTGGTGTTCATCTGAACAATAAACTGGTACTGGAGTCACTACATTGATGCTCTTTACAGGAAGAGCCAGAGCAGACTGCTCAATGGGCTTATCAAACCACTTAAGGAAGGGGTTAGATAAGCTCAGTAGGAAGGCCAACTCTGTCCTAGGATGCCCCTTTGACCCAGTGCAGGTGGTAGGAGATAGAAGAACTCTAGCAAAAATAACATCACTGTTGAACAATGTCTCCCATTGTTCTTCCACAGTTTTTCCATTTCTTGTAAATAGTCTGTGTTTTTATGCACAAGTAATGATGCACATTTTGTACATTTTCTATTACACTCAGTTGCACATTCCTTGAATCTAGATATGCTATTTTGAATAACTACAGTATTTTTTTATGTTGTAAGTTTGTCTTTATTGTATAGTCTCTTATTTCTTTTGTGTGAATCTCCATGCTTCTGTTTGCTTGTCACTTTGCTGCTGGCACACATGGATTTTCCCACTGGGGAACAATAAAAGATACTTCAATTCCATTCTTCTAACATTTCGGTACCAGTTAACACTTTTCCCTTGTGACATGAGGCTCCATTATGCTGGACGAATCTTTGGGCAAATTTCCTCTCTTAGATGTTTTGATCCAATTATTTATTAATGGCATAGTTTTCAGACAAAATTGTGAGTGAGCCCAACCTTTGGACAGGATGCCTTACTCTCACCTTGACACAGGTCTCATTGTGGTCACACTATCCTCTCTGTGTCTAGATCCCCCAAACAGTAGAAAGGGAACTTGTTGAGAAAGTAACTTTACATCAGTCCTCCGAGTCCAATTTGGGGACTTCCTGCACAATGCCAATCTGTCTTGAATTGTATTTTGATTGAGGATTGTTTTCTCTGCTGCCCTTTCTCACACAAGGCCAGTGCATTTCTGTGTGTGCAGAAATTATCACAGCCACCTATTGCCATTTCTCGAGCAAGCTCTGCACTGGTGGAAAACCAACCCTTCAGTTAAATCCTCTTAACAAGTTCCTCCTGGCACCGGTTAGAGTTCTTGGACACCCTAAAGCTTTCTTCACAGTAACTGAACCTCTCTTGTTGAAGTTTTTAAAGAAGCCAGAACTCGCCTGTGAGGCTCTTTCGATGCAAAGCAGTGGCGACAGCTTCTATTTTCTTTGAAGTAGTAATGCTTTACAAAAGCAAAATGATTTTTTTGCACCTATCCTATTTAAAGCAAACATTCTGCCATTCTGATTCAATCAGATTGACAGGGACATCAGCTGATCTGTTCTCATTAACACAGTGCTGGTTATTTGTAATTAACTTTCCAATAATAACTTTGCAATAATTGCATTTCATCAAATCACTTTTTATAGCAGCCTTGTCTAAATACAAGCTGCCACCATAACAACTTAGGCAGTGGAGTATGTAAAAAAAATAAAAGAAAAAGAATCTTTTAGTGTTAATATTTATGGTCCTGGCTATACAACGTGTTTAGGCACAATTCCTCAGAAAACTCTGTTGTTTTTGATATTTTTGGAATTCTGCACCAAAATATGTCTTAATGTTTGATTTTTCTTTTAGCAAACTGTTCGTGCAGAATGGGATGTGAGAAGAAATATAACTCTAACTTTTAAAAAAAGTTATATTTCATACTCCACTCTTCCCACACCTTGGCCTGCTATTTCCTAGTGTTATATAGTATCTCAAAAATTAAATTACTAACCATGAGATTTCAAAAAGAACTCTAAATTAGAAATTCTAAATATGATTTGAAATGAAATCATTTTTGTAAGTAAATAAATCAACTGCTCAAGTGTCCAGCATCGAGTTCGAACTTTTTTAAAGCAGTGTTTTTCTATGATTTTTAAACCCTCTATATTTATAGAACTCTTCTTGCTTGGAATAAAGTGAGTTGGTTCGTATAGAAACCTCCTTCTGCCACCAAGCAAAATGATCCTAGATTTCATATTTATAATTTGGATATCTGAGAATTATGAGATACAATTTTTTTTTAATCAAAGTGGCAGAATTGTGTTGCTATGGTTTGGGGTAATTTGTACACCGGTTTTTGCTTTTCTTTTGGTTGCTTGATGTAAGTCCAGCCATTGTGACCTCTGAGTCATGGTTTGCATCTGTGTGATGTATTTTTGTGCAGGCAATGTTCTTGTCATCGTTATTGTGGCTGCTACCAGGACCCTCCATGCAGTGACGTCTGTGCTGATCCTTAACCTGGCTATCAGTGACCTCCTGGTAGGCATCGGAGTCATGCCTTTTGTTGCTATGTCCATCATAAACACCGGATGGGTGCATTGTTCTGTAAGCATATTCTGTCTTGTCAAATGACCTTTAGTGTCATCGCACCTTTTTTCTTTGATGCATTGACTCTTTGTCTTCTCTGCTAGGTTCTCTGTTTATTTGTCGGGTACTCCTCCACTGTGTACTGCACAGCATCTGTACTCACACTGACTGCTATTGCTCTTGACCGCTATTACTCCATCATGGACTGCCTACGCTACAGTTCCCGCTGCACCCTGTGGAGGACTTGTGCTGTCGTCCTTTGGATCTGGTTTCAGGCCCTGGTCGTCTGCAGCCCTCCTCTGCTAGGCTGGAGCTCTGTCACCTATGTGATCCCCATGTATAACTGTGCAACCATCTGGGGCAGCACACTTAGCTACACGGCCTTCATCGCTACTCTCACCTATCTCATACCTGCAGTGGTGATCCTCTTCTGCTATCTGAACATCATCATGGTGGCCCGCAGGCACGCCCGGAGGATTCATTCACTGGAGGACTCCGTCCAGCGCAGCAGGTCCCCCTGTGCTCCATGGGATTCATCCCACCAGCGCTGCAGGAACCTCCAGACACCCTGGAGAGTTACATGTCACATAAACAAGGTATCTCAGATCAGTAAAGAGGGAGAGAATATCAGCCAGGTATGTTTTCAGGAAACTCCAACACAGCAGACAAAAAACCAGCAACACCACCACGGAGCGATGCGCCTCCTCCTGATCATCTCAGCTTTCTTCCTCTGCTGGACACCCTACATATGTGTTGCTCTAGTTCAGGCCACAGAAACTGCGATTACAGGCCGCTCCACCATCGTGCCAGAATCTGTCATCACCTTCTCCTACTGGCTTATGTTGCTCAGCTCTGATGTCAATCCTTTGCTGTATGCTCTGCTCAGCCAGCGTTTCCAGATCGCTCTTCAGGGACTTGGGCACAAAATAAGAGCTCATCTGTGGAGCATGCTGGGCAGAGAATGGGAGGTAAGAGCAGAGGGGGATGATGTCAGAAACAGTGAGCCCTGCACCCTGATCACTGCCCATCCCAGTTCACATTCCAGCACTGAAAGTTTGAACTGTGACAACTCAAAATACTCCTCCTCTATTTTCACTGTTAGCACTGACTTCAAAAGTCCCTCTGAGGTGCATGTATGTGATGTGTACCACCATGAAAAAAACACTTCCTCTGTGTGCCAGGATGCTGCTTGTGACAAGACACACAATCTGCAGGTCCCTTCTCGTCCTCAAGAGGGCAACAGACTTCCGTTCTCTGCATTAACCAGTGAGCCGCAGGCCACTTTTTTCTTCGGCCAGATCACAGTGACGGTGGAGCATGATGTCTGTTAGTCATTTACAGTTTTAGAAGATATATAGTGTTCATTAAAACACTGATATATTTCAGTCATTTGATTTTGCTTAAGGCCTAAAGCTAATGAAAACCCAAAACTCTGTTTTTCTTAGAATTAGAAAGCACACAAAGAAGAAATGCATTTTTAATATAGAAATTACTGCTTACTGAAAAGTATGCCCTTGTTCTGTATAGTTTATTCACTCAGTAATTAGTTGGGGCTCCTTTAATGTGAATTAATGCATTGTGCAGTGTAGAAAGGGGGTGGTTAGTCTGTGGCTCTGTTTAGGTGTGAAGAAAGCCAAGGTTGCTTTAATTCCAGCCTCCAGCTTGTCTGCATTGGTGACTCTGGTATCTCTCATCTTCCTCTTGACAACACTCCATATGGGCTTTAGGTTAGGTGGGTTTGCTTGCCAATTGAGCACAGTGGTAACATGGTTATTAAAGCAGGTGTTGGTACTTTTGACAGTGTGGGTAGGTGCCATATCCTGCAGAAAATTTAAATCAGCATCTCCATTGAACTCGTCAGCAGAGGGAAACAACATGTCCTCTAACATTAGCTGGTGGATAGCTTCACTGACTTTGAACTTGACAAAACAAAGTGGACCAAAGCTAGCAGATGACATGGCTCCTAAAATTATTGACTATGGCAACTTCACACTGGCCTTTAAGCAACTTGGACTCTGCCTCTCCGCTTGCACATACAAGCTGTGAAGAGGCAGCTTCTGTAATGACTATCAAGTCAGCAATCTGCTCTATGATAGTGTTGGCCATGACATGGACAGAACATGACAGTTCTGTATTAAAAATGATTATGTTATTGTTTTTGTTTTATTTCTAATCTTCTTTAAAACTGTGCTTTGGGTTTTTATTAGCTAAAGGCCATAATCATCAAAACTAACAGGAATAACTGCTTGTGATATATTAGTCTGTGAGCAATTAATCTATATACTGAAAATTAATTTTATTTTTCAAGTGAATAACTAAAATAAATTAACTTTTTTAGATATTCTTTTTTTTCTAATGCACCTTAATACATATCAAATACATATAAAAAATAACTAAAAATAATAATAGTTGCAATGCAAATATGTCAAATGTGCCAAACATAATTTCATTTTTATAAAGCTATACTTTCATATAAATAGGAACTGAAACCAACGATTCTTTCTCGGTGATCAATTTTTACCTTAATCATTGAGCTAAAGCAGAGCTCTGAGGGAGAAAAAACCTTGTCAAGAAAAGGTCAAAAACAAATCTTTTTTTTAGATCTTACATCATGTGATTACACTTGAAGACACTCAGTAGCAGATCTAACAAATCCATCATTTATTCACGCTCTAAATATTCACTCCTCGGATGTGATATAACCATATGTTGCATCTCAGTGTAAAAATCATTCCTTACAAAGGTTTACATTTAAGTCTTGCGATAATTCCAGAGGAATACAATATAATTATTTATTGTCATAGATAATGACAATGGGAAACAGTGCTAAATGTACTGTATTGCAAAAAAAACAAACCCAAAAAATGCAATGAAGTGGACATTTCAGCTGGTATGTGCATGCTTGTTCTGTGGTTATCAGTCGTTTTCCTCCTCGAGGGTACTTGAGGTGAGTCAGCGCCCAAATGTATAAAATGTCTTCAGTAATACATCAAGAAATTGTCCCCTCACAGAAAAAAGCAACAACTCATCCAGACGAGAAAAAGGACAGTCGTAGCAAAGCGTATCTTTCTGGAGCAGTCTGGTGGCACTGTGTTAAACAGAACAGCTCGTAGCAAGCATGTGTGGAGTGATATTCGTACATTCACAACAAGGCAGAGCTCACGAGGCCAGGGCCTTTTCCCAAAAAAAAAGTTTGAAGTATGATCACTGAAAATAGCTCAAATAATATGTTTCATAAACTCCCTTCTATAGCCACAGTGAGATGAATTTCTATCATCTGCTGTTTTCTCCAAAAATACAAACATTTTAATTGAACTGTTATGGCTCTGCTTGAGTGAGCAAGAGTCTAGAAAGTGTAATGTATAACATGATCAGTAAGAGGCTCAAGGAGAGCTTGTATTGGCGTTCAAAGTTAAGAACTGGTTAGTTTTCATTTGGCCCACTAGTTTTGTAGTAAGCTTTTGACCCAATCCAATGTCTGGGTTTCTTGAAGCACATATACATATGAGTTTAAATTGAACAAACAAACCTTGTGTATCTCATGCACTGAATGAGAATATACAGGTTTAAATAAAGTGCCTTGCAGAGGTACTCAAATTTCTTGAACCTTTCCAGATTTTGTCATATTACAATCACAAACTTCAATGTATTTTATTGGGGTTTTATGTTATAGACCAAACAAAGTAGCAGATTATTGATAAGTGGAAAGAAAAGTATACATGGTTGGAGATAACGCTACACATCACCCTGAACACAAAATCCCCATGGTCCAAAGGTGCATAAACAGTATTAAGCTGGACTTCTCTTGTTTAATAAAAATATTTCACCTCCCATCTAAAAGGCTTCTTCAGTTCTGAACATGGAGTTGAAGTTGTAGTAGGAACAATCTCACCCATAGAGCTGTTCAGGTCCTATGGGATCACCAATAGGGACATTCAGGTCATGAGTTACTGGCCCTATCCTCCATTTTTTCAAATTTAGATTGTTGTCATTTGACAATTAAAAAATGTCAGCTAACCATGCCAAAATATGATTGTTTTTGTTCACGTTCCAAGGTGTGAATGGCTGTGAAACCACCTGGGGATGGGAGTCAATGCTTCTACGTAGGTGTTAGAAAGATAAAAACTGAACACAATACTAGTTTGGGAGTATGCGCAAAACTTGTTGGTCGTACAGGGAGTCTCGTTCACCATAAGCGGCTGCGAAACCGACTACATTTGAAACTTGCTCTCAGTGTGGGAAAGTTTGAAGCCACCCAGTTTGTAGCTAAACCAGTTACAAACTGGCAAGCTTCCCTCCCCTCTCTCTCAACACACATGCACTGACTAGCCAAAAACAACAGCAACAACAATGGCGGACTGCCAAGTTGCAGTTATGTTGAAGCTATTTTTTTATAGTTGACGTAGACGCCTTCTTTCGCTCCTGTCTCGATCAGAAAAAAAAAAACTTTTTGATGAGAGTCGGAAACATCTTCAAGAAACAAGAGAACATGTCCAATAGCCATGGAACTGTCATGTCCTAAGGGACAGAGAATCTACACCAACAGAATATCCATGGTGAAACCAGGGTGGTGGCAGCATCATGCTCATCTGTTTCATTCCACTTTACAGTTATCTATCACTTTGTATTGCTCTATCACAATAAATCCTACAAATACATTGAGATTTGTGGTTGTAATTTGACAAAATGTGGAAAAAAGGTTGTTTTTTTCAAGACACTGCATCTCATGTTGTCCTTAGCGGCATGTTTATTGTGGAAGTTTAACCTCATGAAAGCCCACACCCACAGGAGGTCAAATCTTCTAATCAAAAAGAAAGGCATTTTGAAAAGATGTGTTTTTAGCTTCGATTGATCCTCAAGTAATCAGACAGATCCCTTCACACCAAATAAGCCCATCAGGTCCATAGCTCCCCCGGCAAGGTGTGAAATAAACCTATGTACAGTACAGACAAGGCAGGTATTCATGATTGGATGAAACCTGATGGGCTTTCCTTGGTTCTCAGACATTTTTCCTTGGATCAAACTGTGAGTGAATAGAAACCTACAATTTTTCTTGTTATTGGGATTAATCAGGTGAGCTGGCAAGTCTTTTCAGGATATGAGGAATCAATAGAACAATTTAAAGGTTGAGCAACAGTGAGACTTTAAGTAGATTTGATAAAATTTTTAAGTAAGAAAGAAAGCTGTTGAGAATGTCATTAAATCCTATGCAATCTGAGCCTCCTACACCTCTCCCCCTTTGCTGAATTTTCTGATCACAGAGCAGTCCAAACCAATGCAAGCTTTGCAAAACACAGTGTAGGCCAATAGCCAGATCAGATGTGTTAATGTTCCCCCTTTGGTTATAATGGAGTCAACGAGCATACGTTGACAGGGAGGTCCTGCCTCTCCCCCTCCAGTTGAGGCCCGCGTTGGCGCCCGTCTCCCCGCCAGCCTCCGCCGGGTCGTCCCGTTTGCGCAGTTTTGTAGTGAGCCGGATGATACACTGGTCCCAGTCCTCCGGTAGCAGCAGCATAAGGAAACCCAGGCAGATTATGAACACGGCAATGAGGCGCACCGTGTTGAAATTGATGTCACAGGTGTAGAGGTCAACCACTGGAAAATCACACAAGGGTGTATTAATACAGGACCGTGAGGAAGTATCTTCTGTTTTTGCTTTTTTGTCTCATCAGAAACTTTAACATAAGGCAAAGATAACCTAAGCAAATACAAAATGCAGTTTTCAAACTATAATTTCTTGATTTTGAAGGAAAACATGTATCCAAAGCATCCTGGCCCAATGTGAAAAACAACTAAAGATTAAAATGAAGCTTTTCAAGTGGCCTAGTGAAAGTCTGGATTTAAATCCAATTGATATGCTGTGGCATTACCTTAAAGGCAGTTCCTGCTCATACTCTCCCGTGTGGCTGAATTAAAACAGTTATTCAAAGAAGAGGGGGCCAATGTTCCTCTACAGTGATGTAAATAAAAGACTCAATACCATTTACTGTTTGAAGGCAGTTGTTGTCAAGGGGGCCACAAGCAGTTTCTAGGTTTAGAGGGCTATTACTTTTTGACATAGGGCCAGGTTGCCATCGATGGGAGTTTCAATTCTTGTTTGATACTAGCATTCCTTTATCAGTGTTTTAATTTGTAGATTTCTATGTTTTGTGAAACAAAACCTATGCATAAAGAAAATGTTAGACATACTAATTGCTAAGCCCCTGCTGCAAGAAGACAGGGTACACTGCATTGAAATATATTACTGTAGTATCTGATTGCTCCACTAGATGGAGTCTTTCATCACTTGTTCTATTAACTATGTTGTTTAAAGTGCAGTGAAAGTGCATCATTGAAATTCCTAAATTTATATGACAGTCATGCCTAAGATTTGTGTATGTAAACCTATCACTTGCAGTTTAACTGACATAAAAAGTATGGTTTTGCGAACTCCAAATCCACAAAATATGAAATTTTAACCAAAGAATTTAGCACTGGAAGAAAGGTTGAGACACTTACTTGCATTCACAGGGACACTTAGAACGATGCCAAGGGAAATTAATGTTGGGTATGTTACTGCAATGCCAAAGTTCACTAGTATGCTGAAAGCTGTTGGGGAGGAAGCATATTATGAACATATTAAACATAGACAATGTTAATTAGAACCAATAGCTTGTGGAAAAACTCAAATTGCTTTTCAAATACCGAAAAGCAAGGCTGCAACTCCACAGAGGTAGGCCCAGGGGATATCTGCAGGTGAGTCAATGTACTCCACATGAGTAAAATACAGGATTACTGGCACAAAGCTGATGAAAACAAAGTTGGCGCTTCCAACAATGCTCAGGAAGAGTGCAGCTTCTCCAAATTTGGCACTGCCCAGGACCATCTTGAAGAGCACCTAAGGATACAGGAGAAGGGAGATGTGGATGTAAAACAACCTCCCCGCACTGAGCTGAAGGGTATTACAGATGGTTTACCTGCCAAATACTTGTCATGTTATGGCTGTGTATCACAATAGGGCATTAAAGACAGCAAAGCGAAGCAGAGGAAACTCAATATTTGGCTATCTGTCCCCTTAGATCACAATTTCAGCCTGAAGCCAGCAACTTCACTCATAGACATCACAGCCCTCTAAACTGGCTCTCACATTTGATGCAGCACTAACCTAAAAAGAAATTTGGATTATATTGCAGAAATCTAACCTATTATTTATTTACGTTTATTTAGTGAAGAAAAATGTCAAAAATTAACATTGTTTTTAGTACCAATGCTGTCAATAATTTGTACAGCCCATTTTTGCAACCTTTTGTCTTCTCTAACATTTCATAGGGTTACAGCAGGGATTTTTCTGTCTTCACTCCTAAACAACCAGTTGCTTGCTGGTTGTTTTGGAGACTCGGTGACCCAAGATTACCTCCCTTACCTTCCGACTCATTGTGTGTGGTGCAAAATAAACTTCGGTCTGGATGAGGGACCAGCCGTTGTGGCCAGTGGCTAAATGAAATGGGCCTTTGTGTCATGTTATATTCATACCCCAAGGAAAGAGTCTAATTACAAGTTCCCGAACTCTAATAAAAAAAAAAAAGTAGAGCATAAATTAAAAATAATTCCTTAATTCTATTTATTTTTAAAGGCTTCATTAGGGGCATCAATAATTCTGCAACTGTTTATTTTACTAAATAATATTAGTCTTAACATGGATTTTTTTTTCTCATTGAATAAATGGACTACAGTTGGATTTCGTTTAATTTTTCAATCTGACATTTTGTTACTGCAGTAAAGAGTTAATTTATTACAAGGCTTTTACACATTCATCTTTTTTTCGCTGATGACATACCAAGAAAGATTTCATATATAAGCCAAAGCTTTTGGCTTATATGTATATACACAAAGCTTTTTTGAATGTTTACTCCCCTGGGGCCAAAAATATTAATAAAAGCCATTAGACTTGGTAATAATTTGTGTTTGGATTAAATAAAAACAGCCTACCTTGTATAGCGCTGACATTGAAGCAGATGCCACGACCAGAGTGATGCCGATGACTGAGTGGCTGTGAAACCCATCAGCATAGGTCATCATGACGATGCCTGCTATGGCCAAGATAGCCGCTACTATCTGTGAAGCGACAGAGCAGCAGCGAGTGATGGATGGGCGACACATTATCGGCAGTTTGGTAAGTAAGACAGCGTTTTACTGCAGTTTGGGGCATCAGAGGTTTCACCTGTTCTTCAGTTTGTCTTTGAGAGAAGCAAGTGAATACCTCATAAAAGTAGGTTTGTAAAAGCTATAATTAATCTCTGAGTTGCTGTTTATTTTCAGCACGCTGCTCATTTTTGGTTCATGTTTTCATAAATCCAGTCACGCTTCACAGATTCTCAGCATCACAGTGCTAGAGCTTCCAGCACACCACTAGCAGCTTCTACAGCGTGGACATTAATTTCCATTACACTGCCATCATGATTACAAACCACACACACCACCTCGATCCAGCAGTCCCCACATATTTCTTCCACTCCCTGCCGTTATGATTAACATGCCTCCAAGATGACACCAGATCATCTGTTTCATCCCGCTCGCAGTCATCTTGGATGTACTCAATTCAGCGTCCCTCATTTGTGTCGACCAGAGGCATTTGGCCGAGGAATCAACGCTCAGCACGTGATACAGCCCAGCTGAGTGGATTAGCTCTTGCATTAAGAAGGTGTCAGGAAGATAAATGAACCATGTTTTTTTGCTTGGCAATAGCCCTGAGGCACTTTTTTTTGGCAAAATTGCTCTTTCTGCACTGCAGCCTGCCTGTCAGTCACAGCAGCACGTTTCATTTTAGTGAACACCAGTCTGCCTGCCAGATCAGCAACAGTGAGACTTGTTTCAGCAAAAGTGGTGGGTCAGAAGCTCAAAAAAGAAAGACTATAAAAGTTTTGATACAGCTACATATGACATTGATTTGTAGTAACACTAAGTATTTGTACTCCTTGAACCTTTCCAGATGTTGTCATGTTTCAAACACAAACTACAGTGTGTGTTAATGGGATTTTATTTGTCAGACCAACACAAAGTAGACCAACGTTGTCAAGTGAAAGGTAAAGAATACATGGTTTTTAAATTTTTTTACAAATAAGTATCTCAAAAGTGTGGCATGCATGGGGCTACATGGTACCACTGCTGCCTTGTGGCATGAGGGTCCTGGGTTCAATTCCCAGCCTGAAGTCTTTCTACCTGTTTTCTCCTTTTTTCCCTTTCAGCCTTGAGTTTACAGTACATGCTCTCCCCACGCACATGTGGCTTCTCCCCGGGTACTCTGTCTTGCCAGAAAACAGCCTCATCACAGGACAGGATGGAGAGCATCTCCAGGCGGCTTAGATGCTGTTTACCTTCTCTCTGCCTTGTCTCTCTGGGCCAAAGGCTGTTAGATGTTTAGTCAATCCTCTTTTAAAATTTGGAAAATCTGTCTTTCTTCCAGCTGTCTTTCTCTTCAACATTTTGACATTCAGCTCTCACCCACACAGAAGAAACTGTTTTTACCACCTCTATATTAGACAGCTGTCAGGAAAAACTGATTCTGATAATTTCTTAAAAGCTATGTTTAATTCCCCAGAGGACAAAGAATTCACGAATATTACTGTCTGGAACAGTGTATTCCTTCAAGGTGTTCGACATGTACAGGTATGTTCAAGGTCAGATTTTCTTAACGCTTACATCTGAATACTGGTGCAAGTTAATGTGTAAGTGAACAGCAGACAAAATTCCCCTTATATGACATGAATCTAAACACAACTCACATAAAATGTTCTTTTGGATGTTTAATACTGCAACAAGAACACTAATATGTGACTCTATTGCTCAGCAGAAACTCAGCAGACTGCAGCCATATCTATAGGAACACACACAAGAACACGAAAACATCCCTAACACCTGTTTTACAAGGCCATTTTAGCATGCCACGTCTTTCTCTTTCTTCTATGACAAACTCGCTGTAGATCCCCCGCATTGCCGCAGACACACACACTGCAGTTCCCACCACCAAGCAACAGAGCAAGAGGGCGTACAAGAGGCAGACAAGCGTCATACTTACTGTTGCTGTCGTTTATTAATGCTTTTTATTACAAATAACAGCAATGGGGAGCGGAAGACTGCATGAAGGGGAGATGGGGCAGTTTGTCAGTGTTTGCAGGACAGTGAAAGAAGGGGAAATGCTTTCTGCAGTGTGCAGGAGAACTGCAGAGGTAAATGATTTAGAGGTGTGCAATCGGTAAAGAAGGGCAAGCTTCAATCTCAAACCCTCACTTTTTGCCTTGTCTCTTCTTGTCCAGGCAAACAAGAATGAAATTAGGCATGATCACTGGTAATTGAACATGCTGTCACACAGTCACTCTTCACTCTAGTTCTGTTTATTTAACTCACACAGTCATGTGTAAGTCAAGACAGACCCTCCTGTATTACTTGCTTCATTGGAGGCAAAATGTTAATTTACTGCTGACTGTGAAAGGCAAGATGAAATGATTCCTGCTTCTGTTGTACAAATGCAAAAACGCAGAAGCAAAAACAGAAGCCTATAGACCAGTTAAGGTAATCCCGTTATCTGATGGTGCCTATAATTGTAATGCAAATGGAAAAAACAGACACATAGTAGGCCAAACTCCCATCAATGTACAGTGCTGTAAGTATCTGCCCCCTTACAGTTTGTGTAAATGTTTTGTATTGCACTAATTTTAAAGATAACCTGAGTAAGTACAAAATGGAATTTACTAATTATTCCTGATAGAATAGGCTAAAAATGGCTACCTGGCCCTATGTCAAAACGTAATTGTCCCCTAAACCTAAAAGCCACTTGTGCCACCTCTGGCATCAACAACTGCCATCAAGGGTTTGCTACAATGATTTTGGGACACTCTTCTTTGCAGAATTACTTCAATTCAGCTACAATAAAGGGTCATGCCACAGCATCCTAATTAGATTCAAGTCCAAACTTTGTTATTTTTTTTAATCTAAGGTCCCAAACTGATGGTTGGACACTCCCCATCAGTTTTTGGAATGAGCAGAACTCATGGTTCCATCATTTTTCAGCATATTGTTAACATATGGTAAGAGGGTCCTTTGTGTTCATTTTGGGCAGAAGTGGTTTTCCCCTTGGAACGCCATTTTTGTCCAGTCTCTTTCTAATTGTTGAATTATGAACACTGACCTTAACTGAGGCAGGTGAGGCTTGCAGCGCATTAGATGTTGTTCTGGGTTATTTTGTGACCTCGTGGATTAGTCATCTACTTTTGGTAGATAGGCCACTCTTGAGAAGTTTCACTATTGTTCTATCCATTCTCCATTTGTGAATGAAGGCTCTCACTGTAGTTTACTGGAGTGCAAAATACTTAGAAATGGCTTTGTGATTCTTTCCAGTCTGTCAGTTGTCAATTTCTCACTGTTTTCTCACCGTCTGAATTTCTTGAAAACTTTTAACCTATTCCATGTCATCAGACTAACTCTATTTAAGTAATTTCTTGATTCTGCATTTCAGACACTAAACAGGCTTTATCCTGATTCTTTACTATCAGGATGTCCACAAAATGCAGTTAAAAGCCTTCAGCTGATTCAAAATGCCACAGCAAGAGTTCTGATGAAAATTAAAAAGAGAGATCATATTTCTCCTATTTTAGCTTCCCTTCATTGGCTCCCTGTTAAATCCAGAATAGAATTTAAAATTCTCCTCCTCACATATAAAGCCCTTAATCATCTAGCTCCATCATACATCAGAGATCTGATTGTTCCATATATTCCTAACAGAGCAGTTCGTTCTCAGACTACAGGTTTACTGGTGGTTCCTAGAGTCTCTAGAAGTAGAATGGGAGGCAGATCCTTTAGTTTTCAGGCTCCTCTCCTGTGGAACCAGCTCCCCGTTTTAGTCCGTGAGGCGGACACCCTGTCTACTTTTAAGGCTAGGCTTAAAACTTTCCTTTTTGATAAAGCTTATAGTTAGAGTGGCTTAGGTTATCCTGAGCTATCTCTGTAGTTATGCTGCTATAGGCTTAGGCTGCTGGAGGACATAATGACCACTTTCACCCTCTTCGCTACATTCTCACACTACTCTCCAATTTTGCATTATTTGCTGTTATTTCAGCTTCTAACTTTATGTTCTCTCTCTTTTCTCTTCCTAGAAGCTACACCTGGCCTGCCTCTGTGTCTACCTGTGACACCTTTCTGGAGAGGGGCATCGTCCGAGCTTCGGCTGGCAACAACTTAATGCTCACCCTCTAGCGATGATCCACATGGCCCTGTCTTTCAGTGTTGAACCCTTTCTCTCTCCTAGACATAGCTACTGACTGAGCTTCTACTGTGACTAACTCTACGTGTTTTCTTTCAGACTCTAACAAAACTGGTTCAGAGTTTATATGTTCTTTCTTTCTAGATGAAACGACTAAAGGAGCTACATCCATTAACATTTACTTTTCCTTCCCATAGAAAGTACTCCTGGATCAGTGCTTCTGTGTTCTTTTGGTGTCTCTGCTCTGTTCTCTCAAACGCCCAGTCAGTCGTGGCAGATGGCCGCTCACACTGAGCCTGGTTCTGCAGGAGGTTTCTTCCTGTTAAAAGGGAGTTTTTCCTCTCCACTGTCGCTACATGCATGCTCAGTATGAGGGATTGCTGCAAAGTCAACGCCAGTGACTGTCCACTGTCTCTACATGCTCAACCAGGAGGAGTGAATGCTACAAGTCACTGACTGGATGCAATCTGCTGGGTTTCCTTAGACAGAAAAACGTTTTATCCAATTTGAATAAATAACTGAATCTGACTGCACTGTTCCATGGTTAGGATTAACTGGAATGTATGTACCTGACTTGAAATCTATATGATTCGATTTAATTGACTTAGCCCATTTTAAAGTTACCCACCTTTCACACAATGCAACAGGAAACAACACTCTCCAATTATTTTTACCTCTACCTTCCTCCCTCCCTGTTGGATGGAGTAAGGGGGAATCAGGTTTAGCCTAAACTGGCTCAGTTATGGTTGAGGTGCAAACACACCCTCCATTTCTGCTACCTGTGTGACACCTTCTCTTTTCCAATGGTTATAATCAGTCTGACAGAGACGGGTACCCTCAATCCTTGTGGTTTTTTGTATAACAATGGCCACCAGTGGGCTCTAGATGGACAAACCGTATATTTTTACCGTTTATTATTTTACTTAGTACCCCTACACATTGCCCATTCTAAAATGGCCAAACTAACACTCAGTAGTTTATTCTTACCTCCCCAACAACCCTACACCATTCCAGACCCTTTGTGAAGTGCCTTGAGATGGCATGTGTTGTGAATTGGCCCTATATAAATAAATTGAAATTATTGAGGCTTGTGAAATTAAACAAAAAAAAATGGTTTATCTGTGTTGATTCATGACTTATCAAGAGGACAATTACATTCCATAACCTCACCGATGCTGATGTAAAAGTAGTTCAAGTATTTTTGGAAATTGTGTGACATTTACATCACTATAAATAAAATAAAACCTCAAGAGCATAAAACCATGCCAATTCCTACTTTTTCAGTCATCAATGGATACAAATGTTTTCTCTTGAAAGCAGCAAAGTGTTGATGCCCCAAATCAAATACACCTGCAGAAACTCACCCTGACCCCCATAAAGCGGTCTCTGAGTACAATCCAGGACAGCAGAAAGACGAAGGCCTTGTTACAGCAGAAAAGTGCTGAAACATCTGTTGTGTTGATCTTCCTGAGGGCCTGCAGGTACAGGTAGTTGGTGAGGATCCACAGCAGGCCAAAAGGAGCTACCTTGGTGAAGAACACCTTGGGGGTCAGGCCTTCATCCCCAAAAAACCTGCAGCACTCCCTGTGTTGAAATGCATTAAAGAACACTGTATTACTACAGTGTTACTGTAACTATGATTGAAATTTATGAATATGAAAAGATTTGTCTCATAAGACTGTAGCCTAAACATTTTTCTATAATGAGCGAGTGTAGTAATTCCCACCTGATCAGTTTGATCTAACAGATTTTTGTCCTACATCATATTGTTTAACAGAGAAATAAGTAAACATTAAGAAATACAATAAGATCTCCCAAAAGCCACCGAGATTATTTTTCTCCTGTCACTGAATAAAGTTGAAGTTGCCCAAGTAATATACATGCATTGCTTTGCAAAAAAATTAATACCCCTTGAACTTGTTCATGGTTTACCCTTTTTTGAAATAAAAATCTAAAGGGTTTGGTGAGCATTTGTATTTAGCTTCTGGACTCTGGTTACCCTAAATAGAATCCATTGCAAACATCTGACTTCAGTTACCTTCGGAAACCACCTACTTAGTAAATAGAATCCATCTTTGTGTAATTTAATCCTTTTATTAATACAGCTGTGAATGTCTCCGATGTTTGACATAGAACCTTAGTGAACAAACAGCATCATGGAGACCAAGGAACAAAGCAGACAAGTTAGGGATGAAGTTGGAACACATTAACCAAAGATAAAGCCAAGAGACCTATGGAAACTCTGGAGGAGTTTCAGAAATTCATGGCTCAGGTGGGAGAACGTTGACAGGAAGACCATCAGTCATGCAATGTTGAAAATCAAAAATCAGGAAGCCATCATTGAAAGCAATCTGTTAGAATTTCTTTGTAAACTTTGCCATAAGCCATGAAGAGGGTACAGTGTCAAAGAAGGTGTTCTAGTCAGGAGACAAAGGGGAGAGTAGATTTTATTCAAAATCCTTCCTGTCTTGGAAAATTAACACTGCACATCACCCTGAACACACCATTCAGACTCTCTTCTCTGTCACTATTTCTCTTCAGCAGTGACAGAGAAGATGCTCAAAGATGTGGGTAAGATAGATTAAGATAAATTCAGGGAACCCTAGAGACTGCAAAAATGTGAGACTGAGGGACATTCAACCAGAGCTACAGTGGAATGGTTCAGATCTGTGGGTCCTGCTCCAGCTCACAAAATAAGAGTGGAAGAGCCTTCTGACCCAACCCCTGAATGAAAGTGGCCCTGTTTAACTGACAAGTAATTGAAATGGGGATACCATAAAAACAAAAACAGCATCTACGGTCAACATATTGTTCCTAAGCATTTAGTTTTTTTTCTTTAATCTCATCTAACATTTATAGCATAAATATCAAACATGATCATTGTTATTTTTCAATTTTAAAAGAGGACATTAAAACCCCACATTTGTTGATTTACAACTCCAAGTGTGCCTTGAACCCCTAACTTTAGGAACCACTCGGTTTGATTTAATCATGTTTATGAGTCAGAATGACCCAGTCAAGGTCCAGATCTAAATCCAACTGAGAATCTTTGGCAAGACTTAAACATTGATTTTCACAGATCCTCTCTATCCAACCGGAATGAACTTGAGCTATTCTGCAAAGACAAACTGGATGAAGATCAGTCTCTAAATGTGCATAGCTGGTAGAGATATACACCAAAAAACTTGCCATTGTAAATGCAGCAAAAGGTGGTTGTACAAAATACAAATGCACATCATACTTTCTAGATTTTAAGTGTTTTGTGTACCTCATAAAACCATGATAAAATACAGGGGTTGGACAATGAAACTGAAACACCTGTCATTTTAGTGTGGGAGGTTTCACGGCTAAATTGGACCAACCGGTAGCCAGTCTTCATTGATTGCACATTGCACCAGTAAGAGCAGAGTGTGAAGGTTCAATTAGCAGGGTAAGAGCACAGTTTTGCTCAAAATATTGAAATGCACACAACATTATGGGTGACATACCAGAGTTCAAAAGAGGACAAATTGTTGGTGCAGGTCTTGCTGGCGCATCTGTGACCAAGACAGCCAGTCTTTGTGATGTATCAAGAGCCACGGTATCCAGGGTAATGTCAGAATACCACCAAGAAGGACGAACCACCTCCAACAGGATTAACTGTGGACGCAAGAGGAAGCTGTCTGAAAGGGATGTTCGGGTGCTAACCCAGATTGTATCCAAAAAACATAAAACCACGGCTGCCCAAATCACGGCAGAATTAAATGTGCACCTCAACTCTCCTGTTTCCACCAGAACTGTCCGTCGGGAGCTCCACAGGGTCAATATACATGGCCGGGCTGCTATAGCCAAACCTTTGGTCACTCATGCAAATGCCAAACGTCGGTTTCAATAGTGCAAGGAGCGCAAATCTTGGGCTGTGGACAATGTGAAACATGTATTGTTCTCTGATGAGTCCACCTTTACTGTTTTCCCCACATCAGGGAGAGTTACGGTGTGGAGAAGCTCCAAAGAAGCGTACCACCCAGACTGTTGCATGCCCAGAGTGAAGCATGGGGGTGGATCAGTGATGGTTTGGGCTGCCATATCATGGCATTCCCTTGGCCCAATACTTGTGCTAGATGGGCGCGTCACAAGGACTACCGAATCATTCTTGAGGACCATGTGCATCCAATGGTTCAAACATTGTATCCTGAAGGCAGTGCCGTGTATCAGGATGACAGTGCACCAATACACACAGCAAGACTGGTGAAAGATTGGTTTGATGAACATGAAAGAGAAGTTGAACATATCCCATGGCCTGCACAGTCACCAGATCTAAATATTATTGAGCCACTTTGGGGTGTTTTGGAGGAGCGAGTCAGGAAACGTTTTCCTCCACCAGTATCACGTAGTGACCTGGCCACTATCCTGCAAGAAGAATGGCTTAAAATCCCTCTGACCACTGTGCAGGACTTGTATATGTCATTCCCAAGAAGAATTGACGCTGTATTGGCCGCAAAAGGAGGCCCTACACCATACTAATAAATTATTGTGGTCTAAAACCAGGTGTTTCAGTTTCATTGTCCAACCCCTGTACATTGAAGTCTGATGTCAGAATGTGGCAAATTGTAAAATCATTAGGGGAGTATGAATATTTTTGTAAGACATTCTATCAGTTAATTATTTAAGGAGTATGTTTTTCTCAAGTACAGCTTAGGGAGTGGATCTGTTTTGGTCCTGCTACAGAGCGTAAAATACAAATAAAAGTGGATTCAATGCTAGGGAGAAGTTTACACAAGAAAAAAGTCTTCTTTCATCAGGATTACATGTTAAAATACTGAGTTTAATTTTTGGATAAAGTGCAGAAGTGTTTTGATGAAGGTCCAACTTAATATTTCATACATATGCGAGTCGAATGAGACTCGGGAGTAAATTTCTTTGGCATATTTTTATCCTGAAATTTGGGCTCAAGTCTGGGCTTGATCCATTAAAGGGGTTTACAGAAGAGCTGGCTGGAAAGTCGGTCAATACAAGCTGACAGGTTAGAAATTACTGGCCTGAGTTGGTGGTGCAACAAGTCTACTGTCCACCCTTCAACTACATGACCTGTTTTATAAGATGGCATTTTGTTCTGCTATGACACAAAGGATTTGTACCTATGGAAAACCTTGTGTTTTAACGTCACAAAAAGCTGGAAGTTTGTTGTGCCTCAAAGCTTGAGTTGCCTTTTTAGAGAAAAAAAGACAAGCAGCAAATGAAATGAAGTTTGATACACTAAGATTTATGGAAACCAATTTTATGTGGATTGATCTTTTTTTTTACTCAGAAAAAAGTATTGCTTTAAGTTTTGTGCATGGCACTGATGCGAAACCTGCGTGGAAAAACTACTATTCTATTTTGTTAATTTATTTTAAATGCCACAGAAAGACATTATTGCATTATGCATATATTAAAGAAGAAAACCCAAAAACGTTCAGGACAAAGAATAAACTTTAGTTTTTTTTTAAACTTTCCTCAATGTGCTGTTTATAAAGAGGTAAAAGCAGAAAAGATGAACCAGAGTCAGAACATCAGGACAATAAAGGGGAAAGTAAAGTCTAAGAACACCTGCGGCCACTAAGCTTCCCGCAATCCATTTTTTATTGTCCATTTCTTTTCAACCCAGGTCAGAACTAGTCTGTGTTTCTGTTAATCGTCTGAGAAGACAACTGAGCAGATAAATCAGATCACTGTCAGAGCAGATTAGCTCCAGTCAAGGCATTACAGCTCCAAATCCTTGTGTGAGCCATCAAAGAAGGAAGATTTACATCGCAAAGCTATGTCAGATATACAGAGCTAATACCTCTTGATCTCTAGTCACCCAGTGGGGAGTAGAGATGAAAGATAAAACTGCCAGATGGACTAAATTATGGTACCTACTATAGAAGCTGGCTTAAATAGAACTACTTCTTGTACAGAAAGAGAAAACTCAGTTGTTTATCTAAAATACAAAGTATTACCAATAGTATTGATTGTCAAACTTTACACATCACCTCTGCAATCATTTTTTTTTTTTCATTTATAATACAGCTTTTCTTTTTGAAATGATGAGGCTGGAACCTCTGAGGCTGAAACTTTAACTTCTTACTACTTTGCCAAATGTTATGGACAGTTATCATGCTGGTAGGTGCGCTTTATCGCTTCAGATCATTTCTTCCCGCCATGTTTCTATACTCCTATTCCAGAAAGGCTACATTTACTTGCTAGAAAAAAATAGTTATATTTTCCCAATACTTTGCATTAATATGGTGAAGGTGCTCTAGGGGTTTAAAATTCGCTCGATTTTAATTTTGCCCCAAGTGAAACTTAGGTCAAAGCGAAATTGCCACATATATTTTAAAATTTGGATTCAAAGTTGCCATTGTTTTTTTTTTTTTTGCCGACAGAGGGCAATTCTTCCAACCTCAATCTCTGCCTGGGCGTCTGCCTCTCTGGACTCTTGCACAAATGGCCGATGTAGTAGACAGGGAAGAAGAGGCAGTTCCAGGTGGTGGCGAACCAGGTGAGCGTGAAGGGTGCATCAAACTGCTTAAAGGTCAGCTTGGCCAGCTGGGTGGAGCCCGCCCAGGACGAGCACACGCACATCACCATCGCGACCCCCCACAGGGCCTTCCGCACCTGCATGGCTGTTACTCTGATGCAACAGTGTAGCCTCCGCCTGCCGGAGGCGGACTCTGCCCCAGCTGCGCTGGCTGACTGTGCATCTGTGGAGCCCACCACATTCTCTCTGGTCCGGTCTTCTCCTGTAGATAGACAAACATATGAGGTAAGTGGCTGAATCACATCTGTGGAAATGGTCAGCCAATGGATTAAAATTATAAATGTAAAGAATTCGGAAACGACTCAAAATGTTAAGTGCTTTGCAAAAGTATTTATACACCTTAAACATGTTAACATTTTGTTACATTACAACCTCTATCTTCAATCATTTTACACATTTTATAATAATTTTATGTGATAGACCCACACAAACAAGAGAATAATTACAACGTGAAAGGAAAATGATACACAATTTCCAAAAGTCTATAAATAACTATTCAGTGTCCTTGAGTCAATGCTTCGTAGAACCACCTTTCGCTGCAATAACAGCTAAAAAATAAAGCAATTTTTTTGGATAACCTAGAAGGTAACGGTCAGTCCCAGTCTCAAGTCTTTTGCAGCCTTTAAAATGTTTTATTCCTGGATTTTCCTGTATTAGCTCCATCTATCCATCAACTCTGACCAGCTCTCCTCTCCCTGCTGAAGAACACTATTCCCACAGTACTTTGCTGCCCACACTTGTGAGAATGGTGTGTTAAGGGTTAAATGTTAATTTTCCAACACAATGCCTTGCATGATGTTCAATTTTGGTTACATCTGACCACATGAACAGCTATACTGATAATAAGATTACTTTACACACAGGTGGACTCCATTTACTAGTTAGGGGATGCCTTAAGGCAACTGGCTCCCCAGATTTTATTTAGGGGTATTACAGTATAATGTGGATGAATACTGATGCATACCATACCTTCCAGATGTTTATTAGCAAAAACAATTTAAACCTTGTAACCCCTTACGTTTACTTTTATGCAGTACCTTATGTTTGTCTTTCCCAGTAAAAGACTTTATAGTTTTTAGGTAAAATCTGACAAAATGTAAAAAGATTAGTTTGACAAGGAAATGAATTCCAGACAAAAATAGCTACTTCCGTGGTTTATATGAACTTGAAGGTAATCAATCAGACGTCTGAGTTAAAAATGTGATAATGAAGCCTGACAGGCAGCAGCCATACAGAGGGCAAAAGAGGACAAAGCTGATATCCAATCCAAGACCATCTTCTGTCCTATAGATGGGTTGCGGGTAGCATGTTTATTTGTAGAATCCAACAAAGACACACACACAGCACCTCTTCTTTTAAATTTTTACTGTCAAAGACTTAACAGCCTCCATATGTCTTCAGTAAACTCCACAACCACTGTCCTGCTTCACTGATCTGCTTACTAAGGTTATTTTGTTGCACCCAGCCGTTAAACTAGCTTACAGATCAACAACCTTTTCCCTCTTTTAAACAGTTCAAGTACAAGCTGAAATCATGTTTTTAAAGTAAAAAGGTAAAGAAAGCAAAAAATAAATACAGTTTAAAAAATGAGGACACCCTACGACAGCCTGTGTATCTGCACAAAATAAGATGTAGGATCAATGCTAACAATTCATAGAAATTCAAATAATAAATGAATAAAAAATAGGACAAAAATAGGATTTAAAATATTTGCAAATCCTGTAAAATGTGACACATTTTTAGTGTGTTTCTTACTGTTGAAGTAAGAAGTGGGAAGTGGCGTGGTCAAAAGAGCTGCCTGAGGCCTTTAGAAAGAGGATAGTATGTCTGGCAAGGGATCTCAAAAGAATTTAAAGTTCGAAATTACACAGTATGAAAACAAAATCTCCAGTGAGGGATGCTTAAAACTATGGAAGAAATAGCGTCTTATTGGAACCAGACATTTTTTAAAACGTTGAATTTATAATATAATTCTTGTCCTGTGCAATTATGTATGTAATGTTTTTTAGCTTTAAATTTCACCTGCAAAAATTTGCCTGCGAAAATTCGGCTACAAATGTGTTGACCTTCTGGTGACTCAAGCCAAAGCAATTAGCACTAGATCCAGTCGAGCAGCTTTTAGCCAACCAAATTACGCTCATTTGATCACGTGACACACCAATGCGTTAGGCAGAGGTCAGTCTCTTAACAGTTAGCTGGTTAGCGGCTTACTAAGGATGAGTGAGGAGATGTTTCCGGTAAACAGAGATTATTACAAAATGCCAGGCACTAGTTGACCCATCAAAAGGTCAGCACATTTGCAAGCAAATTTTTGCAGGCAAATTCTTCTAGTTTTTTTCAGGCAAATTTCAGCAGTCACATACATAACTGCACAGAATAAAAATTCGTTCGTTCGTTCGTTCGTTCGTTCGTTCGTTCGTTCGTCGTCTTCCGCTTATCCGGAACCGGGTCGCGGGGGCAGCAGACTCAGCAGAGACACCCAGACGTCCCTCTCCCCAGACACCTCCTCCAGCCCCTCCGGGGGGAGCCCAAGGCGTTCCCAGGCCAGCCGAGAGACATAGTCCCTCCAGCATGTCCTGGGCCATCCCCTGGGCCTTCTACCGGTGGGACGTGCCTGGAACACCTCCCGAGGAAGGCGTCCAGGAGGCATCCAGTATAGATGCCCGAGCCACCTCAACTGGCTCCTCTCGATGTGGAGGAGCAGCGGCTCTACTCCGAGCCCCTCCCGAATGGCCGAGCTCCTCACCCTATCTCTAAGGGAGTGCCCGGCCACCCTACGGAGGAAGCTCATTTCAGCCGCTTGTATCCCGGATCTCGTTCTTTCGGTCATGACCCAAAGTTCATGGCCATAGGTGAGGGTAGGAACGTAGACCGACCGGTAAATCGAGAGCTTCGCTTTTCGGCTCAGCTCTCTCTTCACCACAACAGACCGGCACAGCGCCTCCATTACTGCGGCAGCCGCACCGATCCGTCTGTCGATCTCCCGCTAAAAATTCAGTGTTATAAATTCAATGTCTAAAAAAAGTCTGAATCTAATTACTAGAATTTCTTACACACAAAACCACTGTCCAGTTCAGAACAAGCAACTTCACCCTGAAAGCAGATCACAAGGTGCTACAAGAAGTCTACAAAAACCCGACACTACAGAAAGACACTACACAAGTTTTACTTTTAATAGGAAGCCTTTGCGCTATAATCAAAACATGCAGCATGTCTTCCCCTACCTCTCTGCAAGTCAGGCAGATGTTTTTCCCCATGATGTGACAGGTTACATAGCTTAGTGGTATACACCTTGCTTTCTGTGTATCCAAACAAAACAAGTCACAAAGCATAAGGCCAGGGGCTATACTGGAGGGGAGCCTGAAGCCCTTTTGAATGGGCTCCTTCCTCCCCTCCAGTTATTTTTTTTTTATATGACTGTTTGTGCCACAATTTTGTGCCAATTATCCACATAGTAGCCTTTCATTCAAATGGGTTAAGTTCTTGTATTTATAACTCTTTCATTTCTTTCTTGTGATTATTAATCAACTGTATGTCACCAGTAACGGAAACTGAGAATTAAACAGCAACACAACATCACGTTTGTTTTATAGTAGCTTTATAATAAGCTCCATTTATCTTCCGTGACTTTCTTTCAAAAGGTTAAAAGGGAGTAGTCCCTGATAAGGTTTAATATATGATAAGATGCCGCAGGAGACTATAAGCTGCTATCTCTGCTGTATGCACCTGACTGAAATACTGAACACATTTAAACAAGCTTCAATGAGACTTACATAAGAACAATGCTGTAAATAATTATCCTTTATGAAAAATGAACTTGTCATAATATGTTGTTATTTGTTTGGACCAAAGTGCAGACGAATACTCGGGAGCAGCATGGTAAGTTGAAAAGCTTCTACTTTTAAAAATAATAACAATGACTTACATGAGTGCGCCAGAACAAAGACATGGACATGGAGCCACGTAGCACAGGAAAGTAACAGTAGGAACCAGTGAAGAACAATGAAAACTGCAAGGTCTTAACCTGACTAGAAGTGGAGTGTGAACCAATGAAACCGGGAGGCAGGTAATCAGAGGAAACATAACAGGTGTGGAATCAGGTAGCAGGAAGACTGAGGGGAATGTGGCTAATTACAACTAATGAGACCTGATAGCAGAGGAAAACAAACATGAGGGTCGGAGCAAAAAGAAACTTGACTAAATAACAAAACCAAAGGAAAATATAAACCAACACATGAAACTCAAGAAAGTAAGAACTAACGAAAATAAACTACTGATCTGAAGAGAACAGAAAAACACTTGACTGGAAAAGTAAACAAACACAAAGCACAACATTGTAGATTATGACAGAACTTGCATTTCTCCAGTTGGATTCTGCTGCTTCATCAGGCTACATACTTATTGTAACCCCTGGAAAAGATCTATAAAAAGCATCAAAATAAATCTCGATAGCCTAATTTCACACTAAAAAACACATTTTAAAGTTTAAGAATGTTTAGTTTGTGACGGATTATATCCTACATTTAAAAAAATTTTTTTTAAAAAGCACCCCTAACAATTGCTATAAATCAAGTACATCTTGGGCTCATCAAGTCTCCATACCAACCGTTGGATAGTATCTACAGGGGTTGGACAATGAAACTGAAACACCTGGTTTTAGACCACAATAATTTATTAGTATGGTGTAGGGCCTCCTTTTGCGGCCAATACAGCGTCAATTCTTCTTGGGAATGACATATACAAGTTCTGCACAGTGGTCAGAGGGATTTTAAGCCATTCTTCTTGCAGGATAGTGGCCAGGTCACTATGTGATACTGGTGGAGGAAAACGTTTCCTGACTCGCTCCTCCAAAACACCCCAAAGTGGCTCAATAATATTTAGATCTGGTGACTGTGCAGGCCATGGGAGATGTTCAACTTCACTTTCATGTTCATCAAACCAATATTTCACCAGTCTTGCTGTGTGTATTGGTGCATTGTCATCCTGATACACGGAACTGCCTTCAGGATACAATGTTTGAACCATTGGATGCACATGGTCCTTGAGAATGGTTCGGTAGTCCTTGGCAGTGACGCGCCCATCTAGCACAAGTATTGGGCCAAGGGAATGCCATGATATGGCAGCCCAAATCATCACTGATCCACCCCCATGCTTCACTCTGGGCATGCAACAGTCTGGGTGGTACGCTTCTTTGGGGCTTCTCCACACCGTAACTCTCCCGGATGTGGGGAAAACAGTAAAGGTGGACTCATCAGAGAACAATACATCTTTCACATTGTCCACAGCCAAAGATTTGCGCTCCTTGCACCATTGAAACCGACGTTTGGCATTGGCATGAGTGACCAAAGGTTTGGCTATAGCAGCCCGGCCGTGTATATTGACCCTGTGGAGCTCCCGACGGACAGTTCTGGTGGAAACAGGAGAGTTGAGGTGCACATTTAATTCTGCTGTGATTTGGGCAGCTGTGGTTTTATGTTTTTTGGATACAATCCGGGTTAGCACCCGAACATCCCTTTCAGACAGCTTCCTCTTGCGTCCACAGTTAATCCTGTTGGATGTGGTTCGTCCTTCTTGGTGGTATGCTGACATTATCCTGGATACCGTGGCTCTTGATACATCACAAACACTTGCTGTCTTGGTCACAGATGCGCCAGCAAGACGTGCACCAACAATTTGTCCTCTTTTGAACTCTGGTATGTCACCCATAATGTTGTGTGCATTTCAATATTTTTAGCAAAACTCTGCTCTTACCCTGCTAATTGAACCTTCACACTCTGCTCTTACTGGTCCAATGTGTGATCAATGAAGACTGGCTACCAGGCTGGTCCAATTTAGCCATGAAACCTCCCACACTAAAATGACAGGTGTTTCAGTTTCATTGTCCAACCCCTGTACATGTCAATTGGTTGTATGGGAAAGATGGTAGGAAAAACATGATGTCCACACTTACACATGGTAGAGGACTTGTTATGCTGTGCCTATTCTTTTTCCAATGGCCCTGGTGATCTTATTATATATTATATCATGAACTAGAATATTTTAAATAAATCCAGGGTGCCCCCTGCTTGAAAATTATTTATGATTGGGTCTTTCAAAAGGATCATGATACAAAACATATGGAGTGGTCCACAGGGCACACAATCAACCTTCTCTAATGGCAATCTCAGTCAATAAATACAAATCCTATTGGAAACCTGTGAAGGTAAGCAGAAAATCTTTGCATTTACCTAATCTGTAAAACCGAAAGGTACCTCAGGTCTTTTTTTAAGTGACTTGCTGAGATGTTTTAGGTAAGAGCTGCACAGCTTGTCATCCATCATGCTCAATGAGGCGACTCATTCTCCCTGGAAGGGCTGCCCATGACCTTGCCATGTCATCCCATAACAAACTAGCTCCCCCTGTAAACTCTAATGCTAATTCTCTGACTCCTCCAGGCTACATAATGAATTCAAACATAATTCCAATTTGCTTAGGTATTGCTACAAGTAAATAAAAAAAAAATGTGATGAAATGATTCTGCATTGTTTGAGCACGCCATGCAGTGCTTCTGCAAAAGCACATGAAAGCACAAAGAGCAATTTTGCAAACAATGACAGATGATTCGCGATCATAGTCTGTTTTTGCTTTGACATGATGAATCAGCAAGCCTCGAAAAAGGAGGGAAGATTAACATGGATGTCTATGTAACTCTTGTGTACAAGGGTGAGAGTTATGTTTCTCTATTCTGAGCTCCTAGCTCTCCTGTTTGTTCTGAAGGTCATCTCATGTCTGTGCTGCAGTTTTTGTCTTTCCTGGGAACCCGTCCCATAACCTGCAGCTCTTACCACTTCTCTGTAATGCACCACAGCTTAATCTTCCAAATGCAACCTTGGGCCAATCCAATCACCCCCCAGACACGCTCAGGGACCCAGCTAGGCATTTCCAGCTGACATGGTAATAAAAATGATATCAATCAGCCCATCTATACATTCAAGCTACTACCATTATTGGAAAATGAAATATAAGCTACAGGGGTTGGACAATGAAACTGAAACACCTGGTTTTAGACCACAATAATTTATTAGTATGGTGTAGGGCCTCCTTTTGCGGCCAATACAGCATCATCTGGGTGGTACGCTTCTTTGGAGCTTCGCCACACCGTAACTCTCCCGGATGTGGGGAAAACAGTAAAGGTGGACTCATCAGAGAACAATACATGTTTCACATTGTCCACAGCCCAAGATTTGCGCTCCTTGCACTATTGAAACCGACGTTTGGCATTGGCATGAGTGACCAAAGGTTTGGCTATAGCAGCCCGGCCATGTATATTGACCCTGTGGAGCTCCCGACGGACAGTTCTGGTGGAAACAGGAGAGTTGAGGTGCACATTTAATTCTGCCGTGATTTGGGCAGCCGTGGTTTTATGTTTTTTGGATACAATCTGGGTTAGCACCCGAACATCCCTTTCAGACAGCTTCCTCTTGCGTCCACAGTTAATCCTGTTGGATGTGGTTCGTCCTTCTTGGTGGTATGCTGACATTACCCTGGATACCGTGGCTCTTGATACATCACAAAGACTTGCTGTCTTGGTCACAGATGCGCCAGCAAGACCTGCACCAACAATTTGTCCTCTTTTGAACTCTGGTATGTCACCCATAATGTTGTGTGCATTTCAATATTTTGAGCAAAACTGTGCTCTTACCCTGCTAATTGAACCTTCACACTCTGCTCTTACTGGTGCAATGTGTAATCAATGAAGACTGGCTACCGGTTGGTCCAATTTAGCCATGAAACCTCCCACACTAAAATGACAGGTGTTTCAGTTTCATTGTCCAACCCCTGTACATGTCAATTGGTTGTATGGGAAAGATGGTAGGAAAAACATGATGTCCACACTTACACATGGTAGAGGACTTGTTATGCTGTGCCTATTCTTTTTCCAATGGCCCTGGTGATCTTATTATATATTATATCATGAACTAGAATATTTTAAATAAATCCAGGGTGCCCCCTGCTTGAAAATTATTTATGATTGGGTCTTTCAAAAGGATCATGATACAAAACATATGGAGTGGTCCACAGGGCACACAATCAACCTTCTCTAATGGCAATCTCAGTCAATAAATACAAATCCTATTGGAAACCTGTGAAGGTAAGCAGAAAATCTTTGCATTTACCTAATCTGTAAAACCGAAAGGTACCTCAGGTCTTTTTTTAAGTGACTTGCTGAGATGTTTTAGGTAAGAGCTGCACAGCTTGTCATCCATCATGCTCAATGAGGCGACTCATTCTCCCTGGAAGGGCTGCCCATGACCTTGCCATGTCATCCCATAACAAACTAGCTCCCCCTGTAAACTCTAATGCTAATTCTCTGACTCCTCCAGGCTACATAATGAATTCAAACATAATTCCAATTTGCTTAGGTATTGCTACAAGTAAATAAAAAAAAAATGTGATGAAATGATTCTGCATTGTTTGAGCACGCCATGCAGTGCTTCTGCAAAAGCACATGAAAGCACAAAGAGCAATTTTGCAAACAATGACAGATGATTCGCGATCATAGTCTGTTTTTGCTTTGACATGATGAATCAGCAAGCCTCGAAAAAGGAGGGAAGATTAACATGGATGTCTATGTAACTCTTGTGTACAAGGGTGAGAGTTATGTTTCTCTATTCTGAGCTCCTAGCTCTCCTGTTTGTTCTGAAGGTCATCTCATGTCTGTGCTGCAGTTTTTGTCTTTCCTGGGAACCCGTCCCATAACCTGCAGCTCTTACCACTTCTCTGTAATGCACCACAGCTTAATCTTCCAAATGCAACCTTGGGCCAATCCAATCACCCCCCAGACACGCTCAGGGACCCAGCTAGGCATTTCCAGCTGACATGGTAATAAAAATGATATCAATCAGCCCATCTATACATTCAAGCTACTACCATTATTGGAAAATGAAATATAAGCTACAGGGGTTGGACAATGAAACTGAAACACCTGGTTTTAGACCACAATAATTTATTAGTATGGTGTAGGGCCTCCTTTTGCGGCCAATACAGCATCATCTGGGTGGTACGCTTCTTTGGAGCTTCGCCACACCGTAACTCTCCCGGATGTGGGGAAAACAGTAAAGGTGGACTCATCAGAGAACAATACATCTTTCACATTGTCCACAGCCAAAGATTTGCGCTCCTTGCACCATTGAAACCGACGTTTGGCATTGGCATGAGTGACCAAAGGTTTGGCTATAGCAGCCCGGCCGTGTATATTGACCCTGTGGAGCTCCCGACGGACAGTTCTGGTGGAAACAGGAGAGTTGAGGTGCACATTTAATTCTGCCGTGATTTGGGCAGCCGTGGTTTTATGTTTTTTGGATACAATCTGGGTTAGCACCCGAACATCCCTTTCAGACAGCTTCCTCTTGCGTCCACAGTTAATCCTGTTGGATGTGGTTCGTCCTTCTTGGTGGTATGCTGACATTATCCTGGATACCGTGGCTCTTGATACATCACAAACACTTGCTGTCTTGGTCACAGATGCGCCAGCAAGACGTGCACCAACAATTTGTCCTCTTTTGAACTCTGGTATGTCACCCATAATGTTGTGTGCATTTCAATATTTTTAGCAAAACTCTGCTCTTACCCTGCTAATTGAACCTTCACACTCTGCTCTTACTGGTCCAATGTGTGATCAATGAAGACTGGCTACCAGGCTGGTCCAATTTAGCCATGAAACCTCCCACACTAAAATGAAAGGTGTTTCAGTTTCATTGTCCAACCTCTGTAGTATTTACATTTAAACACAGTGATTGGTTTATTAATTACAGCTCATCTGATTAACTGCTTAATTGTTATTGTATGCTTACAGTGCCTTGCAAAAACATGCATACTTGTTAATTTGTTTTTACATCATGTCACATTAGATCCACAAACTTTAGTGACTTTATTGTGATTTTATGTCATAAACCAACACCAAGTAATGCATACCTATGTAGTGGAAAAATATATATATATACACATATATACTGTATATATATAGATTTAACCTCCTTTACTCCTTAGATAAAATATAGGGCAACCAGTTGCCTTTGCAAGTTATTGAAAGAAACATAAAAGGCCCTATTTAAAGTTTTACATGACCATTTAGAGAAGAAAGTGTTTTTGGTGAAATCAGACCACAATTAAACTTTCTGGCCAACATGCAAGCGCTGTGTGAAGAAAAACCAACACTGCACCTCACTCTGAACAAAGCATGCCCATGGTGTCCCTTGGTGTCCCATGGTGGTGGCAGTATCTTGCTGTGGAGATGTTTTTCTCCATCACAAAATGGGAAGCTGGTTAAAGTGGATGTGAAGATAGATTAACCTAAATACATCCAGGTGGTCTTCCCCAAGCTTACACCTACATCAACCTTCTACACCTGTTCAATATGCTTTCAGAACCTTTTTTATATCTGACAAAAGTTGAGACTGGGGTGGAGGCTCACCTTCCAGCAGGACATCAACCATAAATGGTGTTCTTAGATGCATGTTAAAATTGCCCAGTCAAAGTCTAAGTCTAAATTTAATTAGGAATTGGTGGCTTTGATGTTCTCTTTCCAGTGTGATTGAGCTAGAGCCTTTCCCCAACTGCAGCTATAACTGCAACAAAAAGTTACTGAGTTTGAAAACCATTAACCTTTTCCTGTTATTACAAAATTATTCACTCCTTTGTGTCAGACTATCAAAAACAATCCCAATATTTACATTGTAAACTGTGGTAGCAATGTGACAGAATGTAATAAAGCTCAAGGTTGTTGCTCAATGCTCTTGCAAGGCACTATATTTGAACTCACTGAAACATAAGCTGATGCGCTTCACACTCACACCAACTATGACTAATGATACCATATCAACTGTGAGAGCTGTGGATGAACAATATGGAGTAATGCTGAACTAATTAGAGTGATTGACCTGAATGACTGGACTGGCTGAGCAAAAAACAAAAAAAAAAACAAAAAGAGACTAAACCGTTATGGCCATTTGAAGCAATTAATTGCTGTTTATACAACACCTAAAAAATGATGTAACTGCTAAATTGTTAACTGTGACCTCTTAAACTCATCAGCTCATTATCAAAACTATCCTCTCAAAATGACACCAAGGATATGTACTACAAACTACTGGGAATAAATTATTTTAGCTCAAATAATCTCAGCATTCGGGATGTTAATGCAGATTTAAATTTGGTTAAATCCTTTGATTACTGTGTTAACAGAGATCTTTAACTCAACCCTAGAGGAAAATAGTTTCATACATCCAACCCATTTTGTGTCCAAATACACCTAAATGAATCATAACAGAAAGCTGTGGAATCACAGGTATATTTGGCTTGCATGTAAGACCCAAACTGATCTGCTCTGACAGGTATGTGTGGTTTTTACCGTCTCTCAATGTATCTATTTGCAGCTGTTTTTGTAAATCAAAACTTCTTTGGATTTATATGGACAGGAAAGAGTGTTTTTATAGAAGAGTGTTGTAAAGGTTTTTTTTTTGGCGCTGCTGGATATTTTCTCCCTACTTTCTCCCTACTAACAAAAGGTTCAACTTAAACTTCCACCTGCACAGGGGTATCAGGCTTACTTTAAACTTTATCCTATATCCTCACTTATCAGTTTCTATTCTTTTAACATACTTGTTATCTCATAAGCTGCTTATTATATATCAATCATACTCCCATGGGAGCACTCCAATGGATGATGAGATTGTTCTTCCCATTAGCTAGTCTGTTTTCCAGCTCTTCTCCACCTTTCAGTACATTCCTCCCTGATTCCCAACCAGCCTCAGTTCTACATCTGCTCTACTCCCTCCCCCTGCAGCCTCTGCAGTGCAGATCTCTCCTGCTGATAGCTGCAAATCCCAAATGTGCCAGCAGAACCATGCCTGGTTGTCCAATCTCACACGTCACACAACTTGGTTATGACAGACAGAGAACTCGGTTGTAACCCGTCCCACTCGCCAGCACCCACCCCGTCCCTCCCAGCTCTCTCATGCCCTGCTTCCCCCAAAGCAAGAACAGGTATTTTGGTGGCATCCGGCTTACGTTGGTTTGACAGAGTGGCCCATGCAACATGTCTGGAAACATTGCTAAGTGGGAGAAATAGATCAACTACAGAGTGTTGTCTGGCTGAGTGTTTGGTCACTACTCCATGGGAGTGAGAGTGCACTGCAGGACGATGCCTCACTGATTTATGAGGGTAAACAGATCAATCACCCATGCACAGTTCAGAGGAACACTTCTTGTCTCGCTACTGGCTAAGCTTGGTGATGAATATGAACTGACCTGGGGAACTGACTGCCTCTCTTCTAATTAAATGCATGAGCTATTTACTTAACTGAAATCAATTCATTGAAAGCTCTATATCTAAACATTTTTCCCAGATACTTTTGCTGTACCAACATGACAACAGACAAAGTAATTCAAATTGGGCATAAATTTTTATTCACTTACCAGTACACAGCTTTTTTTAACTGGGGTTTTGTTTAAAGGTTAACAGCAGCCAATATCATACCGGCAGGAGATAGCTGTCCTTGTGCCTTTATTGTGCTAACAGAATAATTTTCCATCCAGTCAAAATAGAGCTAAGACAAAGGTAAACCTTTGCCATGTTAAAACAACTCCCAACTCCAGAAGTATCACACCAACATATGCAGCACTGTTATAAACTTATTTACACGTGTAACACCGAAACTAAAGTGCTGAAATCTATTTTCAACCAAGGAACTTTTACAAGTTGAAGGCTTCAAGTGGAGCCACAGAGCATCATGTAGGCATAGGCATGTTCCTTTCAGCATCTGCTTTATTCTTCCTCCTCTCCACACACAGCTGATCCATAATCACGAAAGGTTCCAGTTTCAATTCATCGCTCCACAGAACAGAATCTGGAAAACCTCTTGGTTCATTTGGATTAAATTGGAGCTGATTTGTCTTGCATTGGGTCAGTGGTAGCATACATTTTGTGGTGTAGGCATGGATCCCTTATGTGTTTAGTATGAGCCATACTGTGGAAACTGAAACCTCAGTGGCTGCTGCCATCAAGTTGCTGTAGGTCTTTTGTAGTCAGTTGAGGTCCGTTTGACCTACGGTGTCCAGCCGGTGTCCAGCTTCATCTTTCTGCTACATCTGGGTAGTGTAGCCACTATGTCTTTTATTTTGCCAACACTGCTGCCAACTGTATCTCTAGAAACAGTCAGGGACTTTGTAATTTTTCTACATCTTTTTCCTCTTTCGTGGAAAGAAAAGGTCTGTTTTCCATACCTTTTGAACAATTTTTTTGACATATTTCTAACATCCACCGGAAACTTATCAAAAACACTCCAGGTAATTAACATCTAATAGCAATGCAAAAGTTTATAAAGTAACCTACATATAAACCTGCAACTAAATTTTTGAAACTTGTTTTACTATTGCCGTAATCGTATTTGCTCTAGCCCCCAGCTTGAGTGAAAACACTAAAATAGTTATACTCTGCAGGGAATATATTAACTGGTCATAACCACTCAACAGAACCCCACTTCAAAACCTCGAAACACTCTAAGCCTATAGGAGAATTATTCTAAATGACAATCAGGCCACTTTTTTCTTGATCTTTGAACTTTTCCATAGCTGTCACACAGCATCAGTCAATAAATCACTAACAAAAATAAATCCTTCAGTCTCCAATTGACCTATCTGGTTTGTCATTTCTGAGATTGAGGACAAACGCAGAGCGAAAGATGAGTCTCTGAGTCTGCGTTTGAAATGTGAAACACTGTAAAATTCTTGTTGGGTTAATACTACACATAGGAGTTCTAGTTTTATCATACCAGAGACAGTCAGGCAGATATCAGTCACTGTCTTTGTAATGTCAGAGTCTGACAGACAGTGGGAGTCTGTGAATCTTGGCTCTGACAGCTGGGTCAGGCCACCCTGTCAGTAAGAGGACGTTCAACACAACAGAGCAAGATCCTCTGACAAGCCTGTCTGACTACATATCGCAGGAGCTAAAAACATACCCTGCTGGGTCAACCAGCTGATAGGCTTGACCGCGTGGGCTGCAGGGACATAGGCCCCAGAGGACAGACAAGGGTGGGACAAGTGTTACTGATCCCGCTTGCCTTCGGTCTAGATCACTTTCTCCTTCAGCCTTGAAGGACAGCGAAGCAACATCCCCTCACAGTAAAGTTTTTATTTGTCGCTGCATTCACCTACACAGCTGGGTCTACAGATGCTGAGGTCAACGTTGTGTCTCCCCGAAGAATCGCTGGTGTGACACAAAACAAATGGCTCAAGTTTGAGCAAGTCGCTGCACTGCATTAGAAAAAATAACAGCATAAAAAAATCTAATATATCTGGACCCACATAAAAACTTCAAACACACCAACACTACCTGTTTTGAACCATTCAATCCTCTCTCCTGCAGTCCGTTAGAGGAGTGAATTAATGGGGATGGACCTGAACTTTAATAGACTGGCACAAGGCCCAGAACTCTGCGTGCCAAATCAATATTTAAAAGATTGGCCACAACATCCTTGCTGAAATAATGGATAGGCCAACACTGTTGGTGTGTGCCTGACCAAGAAATGGTTTTATTCCACCTAAATCAACCAGGTTTAAAGGGACAGCTTTGACCAAAACAGACTTCTTCTGTCAACAACTTGAATCTCAAACACATCATAGAGGTTCAATCAAACATTTTTATGAACTTTCAAATCAAAGTCACATTAACGTGGGTAGTTGTTTACTCAGAAGCCTAGGATTATTTACACAGGACATGGAGGTAAGAGATGCTACGTCACCATTAGTTTTCCAGTCTAAAACATAGACTGAGAACAAAACTTGTAAAGTGCTACTGCCCAGTGTAACTATCTAACAGAAAAATAAGGCAGTGTAAAAACCAATTAAATAGCATTCACTAAAACAGTTAGAATTTCTGTATTTATTTCACGTTTCTAGCTTTTTTCTTTGCTTTACTTTTATCAGACTGCTGTGCATGTTCTATTCTTGGATGATCATTGTTGCAGCAATACTTCCAACTTCTATTTCCCGTAGAAAATAATCTTCTTTGTATATCTCTTGCCTACGCAAATAAGAATGATTTAAATGTTGATAACATAGTGTTTGCATTAACAACTGTGGGGCTTTTGAGACTCAAGTTGTGTGCTTTGCTCTCTGAGCCTCTTAGACTAGCTGTTTAACCTTAGCCTTGTTGGTGAACTCTTAGGTTATACTAAATGGAGACTTTATAAGCAGTTATTGGCTTACTGCAGGTAAGATATCAATTGCTTCTAACTTTCTGACAGAACTTCACTTCAAAAAATTATCACTTAAGACTTAACTGTTTTAAAAACATTACATCTATCCAAAAGTCATGTCTTATCACAAAATAACTGCAGCAAAGCAAACAGTACATATTTACAAGGTGAAATATTTATTTTCTGTTTCACTTTGTACGAATATTTGAAAGGCAGTACATGTAGGGACAAAAGTTTTGGGATAAATCTCCATCAGATTATAATTAGTCTAAAGACACTTCCAATGTTTTTGTGGATGAGTTTGCATAAGTTGAAAAACTCCATCAAGGTTTCATGTTGCTATTACAACCATGACCACAAACAATTATATCACTAATCCCCAAATAATTTACAAATCAATTAAAATGTCTTGTTCCGATCCCCATTCTCGCTTTCTCTGCACTCATTTTGCAGTAGATTAATATTTGCAAAAGCATGGCCTCCTATAAAAGGTCAGAAGCCCTGTCAATGTGAATTCGTTGCACACTTATCAAGCAAAACAGGCCTGTTGCACTGGCTTTTAAAATTAAATTTGTAATAAGAAGAAGCCCCATTTGTACTCCTCTGACTACCTTCAAAGTCAACTTCAATTACTATCAAAGGGTGAAAGGACTGGATCAATCGACAATTTGAAGGCGTTTCTAAAGAAAACCTTCAAAATAAAAGGCATTGGTGCTAATCTTTGTTAAGCTTCTCCAATATATTTAAATGCACATATGCTCATTATCTGTTTTTTCATCTCCATACTGAAGTTTTTCTAATCACGCCAAGTCTAAAAGCATATTTATACATGAATAAAAAAATGCAAACAAGCTTAGATGCATCAATCGTTGCTCTGTTTAAACGTTCATCTAAGTTTTAATTCTGAGTGTAAGACTCAGAAAGGAAGGCAATTTCGATTTTTTGCATTCTTCTGTTTATTTGTGAAGACTTAAATGTTTCACACCATCAAAGAAATTTTATTGTCAAAGATAACTTGAATGAATTCTAAAAACAGCCATTCTGGTCCTATGTGATACGTTAATTGTCTCCTAAACCTAAGAACTGATTGTGGCACCTTTGCCGACAACAACGACTATCATCAATAAAAATTGGCAATGCAACTTTGCAGAATTGTTTTAATTTAGTCAAATTTGAGGGTTTTGGGGTATAAACAACCTTCATTTTGTTTTTCGCAGTCATTCAGAGGTGGACTTACTGGTGTGATTTGGATCACTGTCCTGCTGTATAACCCAAGTATACTTGTCGCAAACTGATGGTCAGATATTCTGCTTCAAGATTTTCTGATAGAGAGCAGAGTTCATGTTTTCCATCAGGTATGGCAGGTTCTTTTTAAGTTATTTCTTTACTCCACAGGTTTGGCAGTAATCAGACCTGGGTGTAGCTAATGAAACTCAGCCCAGTTGTCCAAAACAGTGTTTAATAACAGTTAACTCATGATGTAATTCATGATTTAAGATTAATTTTTTTTCACATTTTTCCAATTATCATTACAAAGCTTGCGGTTATCTTTGTCTGATATTAAAATTAGTTTGATAATTTGAAGCATGTACATATGACAAAAAAAAAACATTGAGAAATTTGTAATGGGACAAATACTTTTTCACCCCTTTTTCCGGGGCCGAAGTAAAAAGAAATAACAATAATGTTTTGTTTTAGGGATTGCTTAAAACATCTTCAAAGTGAAGAATTTGGCTCATTGAACCTGTAGAGAGACACCCTCGATGCATTAAATCAGGCTAGAAAAACTGGTAAGTTTGCTGCTGTGAATTCACGATTGTCTCTATAATTAGCCTGAATTTGCATCAGTCTGACTATACACAGTAACTCATGGTAAAAAATATATGAGACCCTTAAAGGAACAGCAGCTGGTGAAATATGGCCGTCATCCTCTGGGACTCATGAACGCTGAATCATCTTTATAAGATGCCTGCTCTCTTTTAAAGCCTGCTTAATGAAGTTATGGAGATTAAAGGGACTGATATGAACTTCTTACCCCTGCTTCTAGCAACACAGGAACAAAACAGACACTCCCCAAGGACACTCTTTCATTTAAAGAGAAATCAATAATCACCCTACCCGGCCTGCCAGTCCTTGAATTTGTCAAAGAGCACACAGAGGAAGCAGTAACTATTTCAGACGATGTCAGTGAATCAAACCCAGGGCAAGAGGAAATGTCAGCATATACTCAGAATGGATCTCTCCCAATTGTTTTGTTGCTGTCTTCAAGATGAGTTTCCACTAAGGCTGGTGTCATCATTGATCTGTGTCTGTTTCAGATACTCCTAAAAGTATTCAAGGTGGCTGCTCCCATGGAGCTGATGAGGATTACTGACAGTATAGGGAAAGCTAAAGTTTTCTGTATGAATTTGAAAAACAGCCAATTAGGCTTCTGCCTTTGGTTTCCCATCTACAAATCTGATTCAACATTTATATTTAATATAAACCAGTGGGGATGCTAAATGGATAAAAACAAGACCACTGTAGACCCTAAATAAGGAACTATTTTGTCAGCTGGGTGCAGGTTGTTAGAGGAGAACAAAGGTTGTTTTTTTTTACCGTGTCCTGTCCGGCAGAGAAGTGGTAAATGCGGCTCAATATAGAACATTTGTGTATCTATTAACATCTGAATCTAAACACCTGTGGGTCTGAGTGTGAGCACCCATGTACATACAAGGTTTCTCCATAAAAATATGCAATAGTGAGTGTGAGGAGCCACAGACCCGCCCCCACATATCACTCCCCAAGCAGAGGCCCGACCGAGCCCAGGGGTCCAGGCCCTGGCAAGCAGCCACCAGGAGTGAGCCAGCACACACTAAAGCACCCAGTACCGGATACCGAGAACCACAAGTACACCGGCGGGCAGAGATACTAACCACCGGCAGGTAGTGTGGCGGGGAGGGAATAGGCCCCACATTCGATGGGGGCCTAAACTGATCCAGGAGACCCAACCTGACACAAAAAACAGGCACACACAATCACACATTCCCACCCTCATGCGTACACATAAAAACACTCACACCCACGCACCCATTGTAAAGACAAGCAACAATGGATGTCGTACACTCACCCACACTGCCCATACTCTATACTCCCAGATCCAGGTGCCGATACCCCATAGGGACAACCAGCCCCCGGGCCCAGGAGATGGATCCATTCCCTCCGGGGGTGGAGACAGGCAGACCGCCCCAGCTCCTGAACCTGGTCTGGGCTAGCCCGGGCTTGTGCCTGAACCTGAGCGACCCCGGCCCAGACCCCGGACCCCGCCCCGACCCCAGTCCCCAACCACCCCCATCCTCATCCGGGGAGGGGGCCATGTACAAAAGAGGGGTCTACACGGTCCAAACAAGCCCGCCAACCAAAGCCACTACAGAATAAAATAGTCTCAACCCCAACCAATGAGTTCCGATTCCAACAACATGAGCCCTCCACCCCCAATGAATCTCCCCACTGGGCCACCCCCAACCAGGACACAGACATCGAACACATGCCCCCGAACCCAAACACCATAAATCACCCCCCCACAGCACATGGGCACACTCCCACAGGAGAGCTTCATCCCCGAAAGGCAGATGAAGCAACACCCACACAGCACAAGCTCCACACACAGCCCCGCACTAAGCACCCCCGCCGTGTCCCACCCCCACCACACAGCGCGCCGCGACGGCAAGGCAAGGGCCCCACACAATACTGTCCCAGCCCCCGCTCACAGCCGCAACAGGGCAGACAGCGTCGAGCACCGAGCTTACAACGTAGCCCCCGACCCCACACCAAGATGGGACAAACTCACCCGGCAAGAGGTCCCTGGCCAGCGGCAAGCACTCGAGGCCGAAGTCCCCCATCTGACCCCCGCAGCCAAACAGAAACACCACATCACTGCCACTGAAACGTTAGCCCAGGTACAAACATTATCCAGCTCAGCTCTACCATCGCCGCTGAGCCGATCCAGATGCCGGTGACCCCACATCCAAGAAGAGGACACAACCCCATCACCCCACACGCTGCAGTCCCCCACGCCACCCCCTAGCCCGCCACCCCAGAGACAACTGCCAGCAGAGCAGCACACCACCAAGCCCACCCAACCATTCGGCCACCGTCAGCAGCACCAGCCGATCAGTCTGTGAAAGGGAAAAATGCACCAGCAGGGGTAATCGCTCCAGGCCAAGCTCATCTCATCAGCCACCCCAGTGCGGACACAAGACATGCTCCGCCGCCCCACCCACCTGACCGCCAACCGTAGCCCCGCGCCTGGCCAGGGGCAACAGCCACAGAAGGAAGCATTGGAGGAAGGCCACCACAGCACCTCAAGGACCTGGAACCCTGCCGACCCCACACCCAAATCCTGGAGAAGCCCCAGGATGCCGGACACCCACCACCCCGCACGGCACACCCCACCGCACCAAGCAAGCCGGCCAGCCCCTCCATCAAAGCGAAACCACATCTCAATCAACACTGCACACCGCCCGGCCAAGACCCCCTCACCGGAGCCCAACACCTCCCCAACCGACGGGCCGGGCACCGAAGCCAGGGACCGAGATCCAAGGCAATCCAAACGATCCCGAGAGGGTCGAAGAGCCAGCCCCAGCACCAGACAACCCCCAAGATCCGAACCTCAACCCCAGCCCAGATCCCGACCAGAAGGCTCGCTCCCTCTCCCGGCTTCCGACCCCAGACGGCAAACAGCAAACGAGGGTGGGAAAAGACTCCAAGCCTACCTCCGCCCGCTCAAATGTGGTGTTGATGCGTGTTGTTGTAGTGTGCATTTAAAAAGAAAAATGGGTGGGGAAGAGGGTCTGCCACGCCCCCCCACCCCACCCAGAACCCTAAATGTCTACATGCAACTTAACCCTTAGAGGTGAGCGCAGGCACCAGAGGTTAGGGTAATAAAATACCCCACATATGAATGCCATGAAAATGTTATAAATGAGTGTCTAAGTTGTACAATAAAATTGGGGCACAGGCTGCCATGGGACCACAAAGATGGAAATCCCATGCGTCACCCCAATGATGCACCTGCACCCCAAGGCCCTACATGAGTGGTAGTGTGATGGAGTGGGCGGAGGGAGGTGTCCGGGGTAGGGTAGGGAAGGACTGGGGGGCAAAATGCTCTCCCAGGGAGCCAGCTCCCCGGCTGACCCCAATAGACACCCCCGTTCGCCGAGTTCCAACAAGGGACGGAGGTACAGGCACATCCATCGGACGAAAGGCTAAGGACAGGCACCAGGCCCCAAGAACTGACCGAAAACCAGGACCAACACCCCCAGGCCCCCCGTAACCGTCCAAACCCTCAAACCCTGAACCCCAGCCCTGACACCCCGTCCCCCGCCCTAAGGAGCCACCGCCCCCCAACGAAAAGGAGCCAGCCAGAAGCGTGGGCAGCATCGACCAAGAGTGCGGCCCCACCACACAAAAAAGAGCAGACCAGCTGGCCCAGTGCAACCAGAATACGCCACACAAAGGAGGGCACATGACCAACATGCCCAACCACCCCCAAACCAACAGAGCGCCCGGTCCCCGATCCCCAGCACCAGACCCCAGCCACAAGGCAAGCAGGGCAACAAAACACGTCCCACACCAACACCGAGGCCGCCAACAAGAAACACCCGACCCAAAATGGCAGGCCCACCCAAATTCAAGCTCCGGACCAGCATAGGCACATGCACGCCCCACAGACAATCGAGCCAAGACCCCCCGGGGCAACCAGGCAGTCAAGCAGACCCCGCAATGCACCACCGTGCCCACCACCGTGCCCAATGAAAAGACACCAGCCTAACAAGCAGAAGGGCGGCAAAGAAAGGCCACATCACGCAAAGCAAAGAGGCCGCAGAACCACCAACTTCCATGCCAGCCAAGCAGAAACAACAGATCCAAGCTCAGCTGCGGTTCCCCCCGAGCCAACACCACAGCAACACCACACATCCTTCCATACATCGGTAGGGGCACAGTGGAGACCACCAACCCCAAGCACACACCACCCACCAGGAACCACCCAGCAGACAAGCAAACCCCACCACAGCATAAGGCCGAGAGGCCCGACGCAACCGCCGAGCCCAGCAACGCCTGCTCTGCCGTACAGAACACTGAGGCCAGAGCCGCCACTCACAGGACCACCACCCCGACACCACAGCACGGCGTCAGGAACCGGAAGCTAGACAAGGAACCAGAATCCGAACTGGAACCACCCAGGTCCAAACGATGCCCATCCCCACCCAAGGCTAACCACCCACCTCCATCCCAGAAGAAAACCTACACCCACCCCAACATTCGAACAACTCCCAGAACACATAAGACATTAGACACCCAGGTTGACTCCGCCCCGCCCCCTCCCACATTTCCTCCGCCCCGCCAGCAGAGTGCACTCCTTGAAGGAGAGAGCACCTGCAAAGGGATGGTACCTATCCGCCAGTTTAGAAGGCCATTACACCCACCGATGCAGCCCCCCCGGCCTAGCCAGGACCCCAGCTCGGGGGAGACATGCCCCAGGAACCCAGAGCCCCCAAGTCCATCCCACATCTGCCCAGGAGCAGACCGGCCACCAGGCCAGTAATCTATGTCCGCCGGTATAGGCTCCCCAAAAACATCGCATGCAGCCACCAGATGCCACCCCAGAGAGCCACCAAAGCCCCACCCCAGAGACCCAGCCCAAGGACACCCCAAATGCCCCAAACCCAGACACCCCCCCGCAACCGCCACAATGCCCCACAGGACGAAGCCAAAGGTGCCCCACCCCCACTAGGTGATGGAGCCGATTAAAGGAGCCCAGAGAGATTGATCTGATGAGGAGGCAGAGGCTGTCTCAAGACTTATATAATCCAACAGAAGGTTCTGTACTGGTTAATATTAAGAAGGTTTTTATTTTTCTAATTCATGAGGATAGTTTTCTTAGCAATACATAAGGCAATGAAAACCATGTGAGCTGAATTTGTCTCTATGGTGACATCATCTAAGTTGCCGAACAGGTAAACTGAGGGGGAAGGTGAAATATTACATCTCAGACACTTTGATAAGTCTTCACATATCAGGCACCAGAACTTCTGAACAGATCTACATAACCATAGTGCGTCGATGTAATTGTCAGTTATATTGCCTGTGCAGTGTAAGCAAGTATCAGATGGTGCAAAACCCATCCTGAACATCCGTTGACCTGTATAGTATAGTCTATGAAGGATTCTATATTGTATTAATTGTAGACTGGTGTTATTAGTCATTTTAAAGTTCTGGAACATATCCGAGACCAAAATGTTTGGTCAAAGTTAACTGATAAGTCCACCTCCCATTTCATAATAGGAAGGGAAATTGATTCGTTTATATAAGACAGTGTCCTGTGTATCTTAGACATTAATTTGGGGGGGTTGAGTTTTAGGAACTCTAGTACACTTGATGGCATTTGTAACCCAATTTTTTTAAGCCTAACGTTATTTTTTATTATAGATTTAATTTGTTGATATTCTAAAAATGTATTCTTGTAAATCCCATATTGTAAATATAATATGTTAAATGGGATGAACTGAATTCAAATATATGTTCCAGGTTTTCAATTCCTTCACTCCTCCAATCTGGAAAGTTTATCATATTATTTTTTTGTAGGATGTCAGGGTTGTTCCAGATGGGTGTGCGTCCGCATGGGATTAGTGAAGACCCTGTAATTTTTAGATATTCCCACCATGCTGTCAGAGAGGTGCTTATATTGAGACTTTTAAAGCATTCATGTCATTTTATATTTGAGCAGAGGTTTTTTTTTAAAAGCTGGTGTTACATAAGCAACAGAGACTCTGACAGACTGCGTGTTGATCCGCTACGGCCCCCTGTGATTCCTGTCTCCTTCAAAGCAGCAGCTGAATGTTCACATCTCCTCTCCCCAGATTACAATACAGTATCACCCCAAATAAAAATGCTTCCACAGGTTTCTTCCTCCTCTTGTTCTGGTCACAGCTTTGCTCTTGTCAAACAACAGCCTAACAGTTCAGTTATTCTGAAAATCTGCTGAATTTCAAAGTAATAAGCTTCGAATCCAGCAGCAGTGATTATTCTGAGGTTCCCCAAAGATGCTTCGTGACTGGAAGTAGGCAACACTGTTTAAACAGTTCAGGTATCTTATTAGTTAATTTTCTGCAGTGTGTATCTAAGACTACATGAGAATTCCTTATTTATATTCTTGCAGCTGGTCATTTATTATGAATAAAGCAGTTAGACATTTCCAAATCTAGACCCCAACACTGCAGCTCTCAAACAGAGTGCAAACAGAGAGTTGAGCACTGATGAGTATTGGTCAGCAAACTAGACAAAATACCTGCACTACAGAGGCTGAGATGTATAAAGACTGCATTCAATAGCCTCTTGATACGTTTTGTGTACGGCTTATGTGTATTTTGTAGAAATTCCTAGGAAGGTATTCTTCATGGGGTGCACTTTAT
>JAHHUM010001511.1:302699-319547 GCA_036173005.1 Crenichthys baileyi
GGAAAAATTCTATTTTTACGCTGGCAGAAGAGGTGGACGTGATGGAGGATAACAGATTGGACAGGAAAAGCAACACCAAAGCTGTTTACAAAAAGGGTCAGAGAAGACTGTACTTCTTGAGGGAGCTCATGTCATTTGACGTTTGCAGCAAGAAATTGTATATCTTCTAAAAAGTCTGTGGTTGAGAGTCCAGTTTGCAGCACACACAACATATGGGGCAGGATTATCAAACAAACAGGGTAAAATGATTTAATAAGAATGGCTACGGCTGTGGTAGCTCTGTTGTCCCGGGAGCTGATCTTAGGAAGAAGGATATTGGACAAGCTGCTTGACAAATCAAAAGAATACTGCACATAATATGCAAAATTCACTGATAGACAAGCAATCGAAGGCTTATTCAGCTTGACTGCAGTAAAGATCAAAGATCATTCCTGACACAACAACCTTTAACAAGTGCTTTAGAATAAAACGGTCTTTTTTATTTCTTCTAACTTAATTTCATTTGCCCTTATTTTTCTAAATAACTAATACAGTTCAGTTGACAGCACAGTGAAGTCAGCAGCCCGTCAACTTTTTTGCCTTTTGCTTTCTGCTCACGCAAAAACACTGAGCTGAATTTTTTTTAAAGACTGCATCATTGCACAAGCATGAGTCAGGAGAGAATAACAGATGAAGTATAGCTGATGTATGTCACTCTGGTCCAAGCAGATCACAGACCCAAAACACTGTTAGACTGAACCTCTCCTGAGAAATTTCAGGAAAAAGGGAATTAAATCTATGCATAGAGCCTCAACGGTTGAGCTTACATCCCGGCTGCTGTGCAGTGATATGCTTCTGTATTTTCCTAACACTTGCAGCCAGTGATGGATGAAGGGTGGGAGAATGAGAGGGAATCCCTGCTGGTGCAATAACAACTTAAAACGCTCCTTGAGGACCTGCAGGGTTTTTAGCACATCCTACCAACACAAGCGTGTTTATCCAGTGCCTCTTTGGAAAATAGCGTGACTTGGATCCATTTCAAGGACCTTCTGAGACATTATAAAATTGGAATAAAGAAGCTGATTTAATAAAAAATAAATGGGAATAATGTTAAATTCATCAGATGTCCGAATGCTCAATAAGGGCAATCACCATTTAAAGTTGACCCCCTGCTGTTATATATTGGTTGCAGTCTGATTTCCTGATCTTTAATAATAAACCTTTTTTAGCCCAATTCTTGCCTGTTAGAAGCTGTTCTGTGTGATAAAGCGTTAAACGGGCGTCCCGGATCCCGGAGTTCCGGTGTGCGGACGCGCACCGAATGGCTATGGACTCTCCCTACCTTCCAGTTTGGTGAGGGTGAGCACCGGACTGTTGCAGGCGGACAGCGGGGCAACCCTGGCGGAGTGTTTCTTCATGATGATGAGCTCCAGTGGGCTGAGCTCCAGACCGCTTCGACTACATCCCTGAAGCTGGTTCGGTGCAGAGTCCAGACCTTTTGATGGGACCCCTCACAGTAGGTCCCCTGCTCTCTGTTCCTTCGAAACCATCCGACTCCCCTGCTACAGATTTTTTTACCTCCTCTCTCCCCCTACCTTCTCCCTCCTTCCGCCCCCAAAACTGCCTCACTCAGTGCGTCCTGGCTGCAATCTGCTTCACGAATAGTTGGGCATTTGCTGCATTTCGCCCACGTCACGAACTAATTACTTTCACATCCACGTCCGTCCACACATCACCTCTAATCGTGAAGCCCCTGTGGTCCTCCCAGACCCTCCTTCTCCAGCCGTGATCTCTGGCGACAGGAAACTCCTCATGCAGCCCAGAAGCAAGAGACGCTGACCCGGTTCGGAGGCGTGAAAAGAAACTCCAGATCTATAAATGGACGGTAAATAAAGTCAATGGTGATTGATATGGGCAATATGGCTCGCCACCCTGGGCGCCATTCTACATTACACTTGGGGGGAGGTGCTGGTATTAATTAGTTCAGCCCCTAATTTATTGACTTTTCTATTGGTTGTTAGCATTGCCGTTCAATGTCGATTGTGTGAGCTATGAGAGAAAATATGCCGGCGTGTTACAGTTGGCTTGGTTTCTGATTGTCCGCTCAACTGAAGGGTTAGTTCACTTTGTTTAAGGACTCCTGGCTGCATTTCATCAGCTCTAATTCAAAATATAAAATAGTTAAATCGATTCAACTTAAACTACAGTAATTTACACTGAACAGAGAGTAATTAAAATAAAGGTCAGTATTGATGTCATTCCAATTGCTAAGTTAAATAAAGACATTTTGGAACATTTTTTCACCTATCTTTATGGTCACTTGTTTTTTTATGCTAGAATCTTTTTTACTTAAAGTAAGAATCCTTATGACATAGAGTTTTTTTAAACGGACAATCATTTAAGTTTTTTTTCTCTTTTTTTTAAATTTGCATTAGGACCACCTTAGAATGAAAGAAGCTAAAAAACTGGGGTTGGAAGGAGGTTGGAAGGTTCTCCCCAAAGGTAACTTTTATAGAACCACCTCTGAATGAAGTGATTTTTGGTGAATACATTTCTTAATAAAACAAATTCTTCATTTGTGGATGCTGAATTATGTCACCATTTATGATTAATACATTTTTCAATCCCTAATATTTCTTAAATGTTCTCCACATCAGAATTGTCGGTCCATAAAAGGTTAAAGTACTAAATGTTATGTACACAGTTAAATAAGTGCAACACCGGTCAAACCTTTAGATAAAAATATACATTATTTTTAAAAAAATATGACGCTTCCTTAACGGAGGTCAATTTATAGTTTTTTATAGGAAGAGAAAAGCAACATACACTGGTACCTCAGAGGTTTATCATTGTCTCAAACATAAATTAGCCTTTGTGTGCTGGTTTGGAAAACTTTAAATAAGGAAGCTAAAGCTATGACAAGTACAACTATTGGAATTTTAGATTTCTGATTTCATCAAAGCATTTAAAGGCTAAATAACAATAAGAAATCATTTTCACTAGAGTATATGTAATAGATATATGGAAAATTAGAAAATGTAGAAATAGAAATTAAAGAGGTCTCCTTAAAATCCAAAATGTCAATTAAGAATTCAGTTTAGACTTTGAGTTTGAATGCCAGGAGAAAATAATAAATCAGAACACCAATTTGAACACAAAACTTCAGTAATATAAAGAGACTTGAAAAAGTATTCACACTTTTGCCCTTTTGACATTTTCTTACATTACAACCACAAAGTAGATTTAATATGATAGAACAACAAAAAGCACCACATAAATGCAAAGTAGAAGAAAAACGTTTACTAGAACATCTGGTCATCCATCCATCCATCCATCCATCCATCCATCCATCCATTTTCTGTACCCGCTTCTTCCCTACAGGATCACGGCAAAGCTGGTGCCTATCTCCAGCAGGCAGGCTACACCCTGGACAGGTTGCAGGCCCATCACAGGGCAGCACAGAGACACACAGGACAAACAACCATGCATGCACACACTCCTGCCTAATTGCAACATCTGGTCAAATAAGACTAAAATATACAATTTTGGCCTACATGGAAATACTATGTGTGATGTAAAACTCACTACATATCAAACTGAAGACAGCAGATACAATAGTAAATCATGGTGGTGGCAGCATCATGTTGTGGGGAGGTTTTTCTTCAGCAGGAACAGGGAAGCTGGATAGAGTTAATGTCAAGATAGATGGAGCTAAATAGAGGGGGGCTCTAAAAATGTAGGAAGTTCATCTTCCAGCTGGATGACCCTAAATGTACAGCCAGAGGTACAATGCAATGGTTTAGATCCAAGCATATTTATTGCTTACAATTGCCCAGTCAAAGTCCAGACCAAAATTCAATTGTTCTATAGCACATTGCATTGAAGCACAAGTTCAAAAGGTGGAAATACTTTTGCAAGGCACTTTAGCAGCCAAAGTTTTAATCGTATATCCTCAGAAATCTTTTACCCTCACCTCCTTCCTTATACTCTCATAATTTAAAATGACAAGTTTAAATAAAATGATACATAATTATACAAGTCTTCTACAATGAAGAAGTCAAAATATATTTGTTTTTAGCCGGGTGTTTGGGGGGAAAATGAATACAGAGTTATAGAAAATAGACTAGTTTTTTCCTCTGAGCTAAACATTAACATAAACCTCCGGGATAATAAATATCAAAAGATCCCTGCATCAATCGTATGTTAAAAATAACTTCAAAGACTTCTGGAGAAATAGGCAGAAATATCTGAACCAAGATTAAATGTAGGTGAACACATTTTATTTATTTATTTATTAAGCCCTTTGGGAATCAGATCGCTCACTTGTAAAGAGTCACAAAACTTGACCAAAGGTTGTGTACATTTTTGTCATTATGAATCTTTTCTTTGTGTTTGTCATGATTTTGTTGAAGGTAATTTCTCTTTCTCTTTCTCTTTCTCTGTCTTTCTCTTTTTTATACCAAGCTGTGTACTGATAGTACATAGAGTTTAATTTGTATCTGTTACCACTAAAGGCAACCTGCTGTAGAGCCTTGACATGATTAGTGAACTCATTGATGGCTACAACTGAAACTCCTGACTGGTTTTCTTGTCTTGTAAGATCTCTTCATTGTTACTGACCAGCACTTTACTAAAGGCAAAGTCGTACCAAAATCCTTCAGTTTCCTGTAGTGGACTTGTTGAAGAGAAGATACGCTTTTCAGGCTTTTCCACAAGCTTGGTGAAATATTTTGGACTGTTTATCAGCTCTTGTCTGTTCCGACTTTGAATCAGAAAAGAGATTGGTTATTTAGCCTGAAGTGGCAATTCAGACCTTCATATCAACTTTTACACTACTCTTAAACTCCAAATTGTCAGACAGTTGATAAGACCATCTGTTCATCTGAGAGTATGGGCGAGTGCATCGGTGTCACACAACAGTTTTATTTTCTGTATGACACCAAAGAAGCCAAAGTACACGATAAGATCATGGAGGAGGGGTTTGCAGAATATTAATCTGGGGAGACATTTCCTGTGCCTGTAATGTAAACTCAAATGTATTTAAAAACAGACTAGTGTGTCAGCTGCAGTGTGTGTACAAGATCCACTTAATGGTAGCTTGCCTAAAGGATGCTGTTCTGAATAATTCACCACTTAGACTGTACCGCACTGTACCTCATACAAAAATCCCCTGCCCTGCCAAACTAGGACAAGGAGCTCCAAAAACACTCATAACGGTGTCCTTTTGCAACCAAACCCATTGGATCCCTTCCACTATATCCCATTCAGCCTGTGTTTGGGTTTATAAATGGTAAATGTCAGAGAAAACAGGGGTGGAGGTAATTAATGAAGAGCAAAGACTTACAGTAAATGGCCTCAACGAAGAGCAGAGGGTGGATAAACATTATAAACATGCCAACTGTGAAATATACTGTGCAAAAAGGCAAACCTGTGTCTGAGTCCCAGCAGTGCACCTGCCACCTGCATCTCTTGCATTTACTTTAGTGCCATCAATTTTCAGCAATGAAAGGAAAACTTGTGATAGCATTCAAAAATAAACCAGGGAGGAGGAATGGTTGGAGCGGTTGAGATCATTAAAAGATTCCAGTCAGTGACTCTTAGACCTTTATCTACAAACATGAAGGAGGATCAAACAAGTGCACCCTCCAAAATACTGCATGACAACTCCGTCTTTGCACCATAATGTATTTGGGATAATTCTAAATGATCAAGAATGTTGTTTAAAAAATGAAGGAAATCACTGAGGCGCCTGCATCTGCAAGCTCTTTTTACTCAGAGGCAGAAAGAAGCAGAAGTGGAATAAGAGGTGATTTTTCTTTGACATACACTGGAATGTTCTGGGTCTCTCCAAAGAGCACCATGAGCATTTTCTGTCTTTTGTTTATTTAAGCTGAAAGAGAGAATCTACAGGCTCCCAAGTCAGGCAATCTTTAACTGATTGCTGGATCCTGAGACATTCTTAGGAAGCTTCCATGGGATGAAACTGTATTTATATCCTCCAATCTGATTTGACTCCTAATGGCTTCGTAAGAATAGCATCTATATAATATTTTCGCAACCTAAATTGACACAGAAGCTAATCCCGCAGGTATTTATTAAAGCAAAGCATTTTTTTGAGAGCAAGATGAAATGAAAACAATGAGTTCAAAGCATGAACCACAGGCGAGGACAATGGGTATATAATACTGAAAAGTATTAATAAATCCCCAGCTTTCTTTAATATGTTACATATTGCTGGTTCCTTACTGAACCAAAACCAAACTTGGATGCTTTAAAAAAACTATAGCTGCTAGGTGGTTTCTTTTATGATGGTATTTTTCAAGATTCAAGATTCTTTATTGTCATTATGTCACCATAATGAAATTTAGCTGAGACCCGGCTTGAGAGATACTCATGTAGGTTATAGACACTTACAAAATTTAAAAACACAAAAGAGAACATGTACATGGAGTGTGGCATGTAGTATCTCTGCTGGTTTGTTTGATTGTCAGCAGGGATGTTTAGTGTCTGCCTGCAGGGGGACAATTGCCTTCACTTTTTATGGTGCATATTAAGAGTTTAATTCATTTTCAACAGAAAGTAGAGTTTCATGATGGCCCATTTGTTGGCACTGTTATCTTGGGCCTGGGTTCGGGGCATGGCGTGTGGCGTGACAGTAGAGCACACAACCTATATACAGGGGTTGGACAATGAAACTGAAACACCTGGTTTTAGACCACAATAATTTATTAGTATGGTGTAGGGCCTCCTTTTGCGGCCAATACCGCGTCAATTCGTCTTGGGAATGATATATACAAGTCCTGCACAGTGGTCAGAGGGATTTTAAGCCATTCTTCTTGCAGGATAGTGGCCAGGTCACTACGTGATACTGGTGGAGGAAAACGTTTCCTGACTCGCTCCTCCAAAACACCCTAAAGTGTCTCAATAATATTTAGATCTGGTGACTGTGCAGGCCATGGGAGATGTTCAACTTCACTTTCATGTTCATCAAACCACTTTCACCAGTCTTGGGTGTGTGTTTGGTGCATTGTCATCCTGATACACGGCACTGCCTTCAGGATACAATTTTTTGAACCATTGGATGCACATGGTCCTCAAAAATGGGGTTTATTAGTCCTTGGCAGTGACGCCCCTCTAGCACAAGTATTGGGCCAAGGGGAAGCCATGATATGGCAGCCCAAACCATCACTGATCCACGCCCATGCTTCACTCTGGGGATGCAACAGTCTGGGTGGTACGCTTCTTTTGGGGGCCCTTTTCCCACACCGTAACTCTCCCGATGTGGGGAAAACAGTAAAGGTGGACTCATCAGAGAACAATACATGTTTCACATTGTCCACAGCCCAAGATTTGCGCTCCTTGCACCACTGAAACCGACGTTTGGCATTGGCATGAGTGACCAAAGGTTTGGCTATAGCAGCCAGGCTGTGTATATTGACCCTGTGGAGCTCCCGACGGACAGTTCTGGTGGAAACAGGAGAGTTGAGGTGCACATTTAATTCTGCCGTGATTTGGGCAGCCGTGGTTTAATGTTTTTTGGATCCAATCCAGGTTAGCACCCGAACATCCCTTTCAGACAGCTTCCTCTTGCGTCCAAAGTTAATCCTGTTGGATGTGGTTTGTCCTTCTTGGTGGTATGCTGACATTACCCTGGATACCGTGGCTCTTGATACGCCAAAAAGACTTGCTGTCTTGGTCACAGATGCGCCAGCAAGACGTGCACCAACAATTTGTCCTCTTTTGAACTCTGGTATGTCACCCATAATGTTGTGTGCATTTCAATATTTTGAGCAAAACTGTGCTCTTACCCTGCTAATTGAACCTTCACACTCTGCTCTTATTGGTGCAATGTGCAATCAACGAAGACTGACTACCAGGCTGGTCCAATTTAGCCATGAAATCTCCCACACTAAAATGACAGGTGTTTCAGTTTCATTGTCCAACCCCTGTACATAGGCTTCTGTCCTCAACGCAGCTGTTCCCAGTTCGAGTCCTGACCACGGAGACATGTACTGCATGTCTTCCCTCTCTCTCCTCCCCACTATTTTTCTGCATATTTTCGAATAACAAAAATAAAGGCCACTATTGCTACAAAAAAATCTTACAAAAAATGCTACAAAAAAAAAATCAAGGGCCTGGGTTCAAATCCTGGTCTGCATGGAGTTGGAAGGTTCTCCCCATGCATGTTTTCTCCAGGTACTCCGACTTCCCCCCATGATCCACAAAAAGGCATTTTAGGTTAATTGGATTTGCTAAATTTTAGTTAGGTATGAGTGTGTGTGTATGCATGGTTGTTTGTCCTGTGTGTGTTGATTGACTAGTGACCTGTCCATGGTGTACTCTCGCCCAATGATTGCTTGGGGTAGACACCAGGCCCCCCAACTCTGCACTGATATGTGGTCACGGGTGATAGATGGATGGATGGATGGATAGATTAACAGAATTTAATCATAACAAAAATCTATTCAAGAACTGATAGTATGGACACAGATGTTCCACTATAACATAAACTGTTAAACCTTTTTTTAGAAGTATTCTTCAAATTCTGCTATAATGTTTCTTATCTGAAATTACATGGGTCTAAATGTAAAGAAATTAGACACATTTTGTAAAACATCAAGTTTTATCTTTGAAAGACTAAATCTTTAAAGTAAGCATGTTACTTATGACGTACCCCTGCTTTGTATAGGAAATATGCATGTAAAATACGTAGGACCATTATCCTCTTTAAACTGCTTTAAGCGTCTGGCATGCTGAAATGGTTCATCAGCTCACAAAAAGTGCACGTATTACCTATCGTGGAATTGGGTAACATTATCATCCTGTTATTGCCGAACAGCGACATATACTGTATGTGCAGTATTTGTAACATCTCTAGGTTGCTCATAGACAAAAGGTTTCACAATGTCTAAAAATAACTGGGGTGGCCTGTCTTAGTCAGAGATTAAATTAGGTGTGTTACAGTTTCAGTTGTGTAGAAAGATTATTTACTTAAAGCAGTGTAAGTGTTTTATTTGTTTTTTTTTTCCATTCACCTGTCTAATTTCTCAGAAGTTATTGCAAAGAGCGAACCAGTTTCTTTTTTTCTTTTGGTTGGTTGTTGCTGCTGCTGCGCTCTGAGGAATATAAGGGGCATGTACAGAGGAGCATGTACAGGGGAGGTAATCTGCATAGCCTCTACTAGGGCTGCACAATATTTCAAAAACATGCTATCATGTTGGAAGATGGTGCAATATCGATATGACTTATATAACTAAACAAATTATTAAAAAGTGATAATGACTTTCTGCTTTGGGTTACCGAAAAATAATAATAATAATAATAATGTTTCCATCTCAGCAACAAGATTTTATTAATAAAAATGAATCTGACTTTTGTTGCTGTTTTGGCAAAAAAAAAAAAAAAAAAACTTACCACCTCTTTATCTTCTAACACTTTTTATGCTGCATTAAAAAGTGTCAACAGGCATAGAGAGTCTGAATGCATGGTATTTAAATAATTAGCTAACACTTATTGTAATCCAGGCAGTTCATTGCAATATGCATGTTTGGGTACAGTAAAACTGACAATAAGAAAACACAAGGAAGAAGTTTCAAGATTAAAAGTTGTCTGGGTTTGAATGATAACCACACATTCAATCATTTACACATTACTCAAACTCTAGATTATTCATTATTGTGTATGTATTGTTGTAATGCATTATTATCTAGCAGAGCCTGACCGTTCAGTCCAGCACACAAAATCTGATGGGCACTTCGTTAGAAGGTGTTTATGACTCACTGAGCATTTAACTTCTTCTCATTCAAGACACAGGACGGTATTGAAGAAAGACACTTTAACCTCCTTTTAATTACAACCACAACTAATAAAACAGAGCGGTTCACTATAAATGAAGTAGTAACACTAAGTAATTGCCGTTTTTCACAAGACACTGACACTTTCTTACCATCAGTAGTCAGCAACAGGAGCAAAAAAGGTCTTTGGCTCCAGTTCTGGGGTTGATGAGCACATTTTGCATCAAAACATGTTGATGCCTTGGACACAGAACCTGTGTTTGCTTTCTGAATGGTGTGAGGGCTGGACATTCCTATGGTGTTTTTATACTTGTGTAGACAAGATGAACGTGGCACCAAGAAGCATTTGGAAGTTTTATCCAAGTATGAACCAGATTTGTATGGGTCACTGGCTCCCCCTGTTGTCAACTGCATGCTTTACTGTTTCTGGTAAAAAAAAATTCTATGAAGTTGGAAATATAATTTAGAGCTTCTTGACAGATGAGTGCAAACAGCCCCACCGAGTGAACTCAAACTTTAAGAAATATTTCCACAGTAATAAAAGGTTGTCACATAAAGCACATACAGTGTTATTAATGTTACTGTTTTACTTTCTGTATAACTTTCAGCTCCATTTAAAGTGAGCTCATTTTGAGTACATTTAAACTGAGTCATCTGTTTCTTTTCAGCCATTTCTTTGTGTTTTTGAATGGATGCTCTAGTTCATTGTCCTGCAGAAATATCTCTGCGTGAAATCTAATTTTCTGAGACTGCATAACACATTTCTCTCTAAAATGCCAGTCTTTTTTCCACAGATTTATCTTAGTAAGTTCTTTTTTGCCATCACTAAATGGGAGCATCTAGAGAGTTTTAAAGATTATACATAATAGCCGTACAAGCGAAAGACATTTCATGATCTTTGGTGATTGCCTTGTTATTCTACAGCTCTCATGTCTCCAACAACGTATGAACATTTGCTGAAATGTTCTGAGGTGTTGATTACTCCTTTCCATTTTGTACATTTAAAGCATTTCTGGGGAGCAGTCAAAGCTGCTCCCCAGCTTTTTAGAATGAAAGCTCCCCTTTGAACCTTACTTATTTCTCAGTGCTTGAAATTATTGAAATTGTTCTTAATTGCTGTAATTATAAGACAGCAGCTCCAGAAAGCATAAGACTGCTTCCTGTATATCAGACTAGGTCTTTGGCATGAACATGTGATATAATGAGGATACGATGTATTTGATTTAATGGCTGAACCAGATTATTCTTGGTTCTCACATTGCCTTGTAAAACTTTTTGATTGTTTTCACATTTTGTCACATTACAACCACAAACTTTATTGCATTTTGAGTATTTTTATGTGAAGGACCAACACAAAGTACTGCATAATTGTCCACTTTAAAGTGTCCACTACATATAAACACAATGTATGGAAGAAAACTAAAACTCTCCATTACCCTAAACACATCCTTACCACTGTGAGACATGGCAGTGGACCACCCCTCTGTGGAGATGCTTTTCTTCAGCTTAGACAGGAAAGCTTGTTGGAGTTGATGGGAAGATGGATGAAGTTTAATGCATGGCAATCCTGGAAAAACATCTGTTAGAGGCTGCAAGTAAGACGTTCACCTTCCAGAACAACGACCCTAACCAACAACCCTAAACAGACAGCCAGAACCATAATGGAACTGTTAAGATCAAAACATATTCATGTGTTACAATGGACCAGTCAAAGTTCAGATTAAATACAACTGAGAATCTGTGAGAATCAAGTCATCCAATCTGACTAGGGTCAAGGTCCATGATTATCTTTGCTGGGCTTTTAGGTGATGCATTTCATTCTTGTTAGACTAAGCAAAATATGTATGTAACTCGTTAAGACACAAGGAAGTTTAATGCTAAAGATACACCTTCTAGAGTAAGGTTTTTTGACAGTGTTCTCACCTCCTTGAACGATTCTTGATACTGCAGTTGAACTATTGTTCCTCTAGAGGGCACTGTAACCACGGCATTACAGACAAAATATGACACCTGATCAGAGTTTAAGTAACAAGGGGCCAGGAAATCAACCTGCAGGCATGTAGTGAGGGAAAGAGAGAGATAGCAGCATCAAATGTAATAAAATGACCCAGAAACACTGACTGAACACACACAACCTGTACAAGACTCTTATGTAAGGACAGATACACACCATCATGGACATAGCAAAGAAATGCAACAGATGATAAATGCTGAGTGCACTTTACACACACACACACACACACACACACGCACGCACACACAGAGCAGGTAAAATATAGTGACAAAATAGATGCGGTACTTTGTAATAATGTCCCTCCTTCCTGGCAGATTTTTAAAGTACAAAGACATTGTGAAGCACTCACTCCAATCTATGACATTTTTCTCCATTGTCTGGTGAGAAAAAGCTGCAGTGTCCAGAGTGACCTGGAAAACACTGACAGTTCTTAAAGCAGCCAGGAAATATAGATCATTTAGACAGAAACTGATATTTGAATAGGCTTTTTTCCTGAAAGGTTAATATAAAGTAAAAATAAATATAAATGTTTTGGTGCAGATTTGCATGATTGCCTTAGGAAGAACTTGTCTGGTGAAAAACTTTGTTTAAAAACTATGTTTAAAAAATTTAGTTTTTAAAAGAATATGTAATTTTCTGAAACAGATTGCTGTTTTAATCAAATTTTACACAAACACATGTTGCTCATATGCAACTATTACAGAAACAGGGAAGCATGAAGCATGTGAGAGGCATGCACTTAATGCATTGAAGTCATAAAGGATTTCATTCTCTGCTGCATTGCAGTTGTTTTTCTTCACTGTTAGAGATGTAAATGAGGATGAATCCCAAATAGGTTTTATGAATTCCAGAGTTTCCCCTCTATCCTGATTTTTTTTATTCATCCCTCAAGCAAAAAAGTTATACTTTCCCTTCTATCACCTTAGAAATTCAGCATTAAAGGGCAAACTTAATGAAATTTTACAGCTAGAAAAAATTTAAATCTTGAAAGTTTGATACATAAAAAAATCATGATCTGACTTTCCATTATTTTTCAAAACAGCTCAGTTATAAAATTTTGGCGCAAAAAGAGCAGTCGGAGCCACAACTTCCCAATTAACAAATCACAATTAACAAATATAAATAAATATATTACATATGTAACTGCAGAGAGGGCCTTCTAATTGTTTTAAACAGAAAACAGAATGTTTTTCTGACAAAAAAGATCTTACCAATGGCCATGTATTGAAAGTATACGATGCGTGGCTCCTTATTGGAAATACAATAGACTCCAAAGAAAGAAAAGAAGATCTTGATCTCTATCCATCCATCCATTTTCCTCTTCCATACAGGGTCACTGGGGAGTTGGTGCTTATCTCCAGCAGGCCAGAGGCACGGTATACCCTGGACAAGTCACCAGTCCATCACAGGAAAACAACCATACACACACACCCATTCACAGAGAGACGAATTAATCATGTCTTTGGACTGTGGGAGGAAGCTGAAATACCCAGAGAAGAACCCACGCATGCACGGGGAGAACATGCAAACTCCATGCAGAAAAACCCCCCACTGGGAGTCGAACTGTAGACCTTCTTGCTGCAAGGCAACAGTGTTACTAACTGCTCCACCATGCAGCCCCGGATCAGAGTCATGAAAGTAAATAGCTAATGGGGGATTTTTCTCACTCACTAAAAACAGTGTTTCTGTAACAATTGTTTGGCTTCATGAGAAGCACCAAGGGGGGGTCAAGGACACAACACATTTCTTGCTATGGCAATGACAGATAGCTCTAGCCAAATCATCGAGGCAATGGCAAGTGTTAGTCGCGGGCAACATCTTTTTCACGTAGGAGAATGTGTTGTTTTACAGTGGGTTGTGTGTTTTTATGCCAATACAATGTGCCTGCTGGCATTTGTGGATCATGTTAATGAATAATTCAATAACTGTTCTCTCTAAACATTACTCCTGGATGTCTACCTATTATAATAAGCTGCAGCAGTGACATTTTGTTTTCTCAGTGTCTGAGCCAAGTGACTAACATGTTCTATATCAGTATTTTAATTTCCCTTTAAACTGCTGTAGCTTTAGTTTGAAGTGAATTTTAGGGCCATACTGTTGTAAAAAATATTAAATGTAGGGATATTTATAAAGTTTAAGGGGGTGATGTTGTCCTTTCATTTAGGTTTTCCTATTTACTGCTGGTATGTTCTACACAATCTCTGCATGGATTATTAATAAATTATAAAGCATTCTGTCAACACAGTTTTTGGAAAAATGAGATGCTAACACTTGCATTCCTCAGTATATAACTGCTGGTCAGAACAGGAGCAGAAATCAGACCATCTACCATAAAACTAAACTAAACCCAAAGGTAAAAGAATAACTCCGCCCCCACGCAAATTAAAAAAAAACGCCACCAAAGAGGGCAGTGTGGGGTTGAGTGGATGGGATAAAGCAGGGGTGTGGTCAGGACGATGAGGAAGTGGCAGCTAGCTTAATTTGGTATATTGAAACATGACGAGTGAGCAAAGCGACCCTGGTAGTTTGGCCACGCATAGGTCTTTTGAGGTGAAATATTTTTCACCCCCATCATCATCCGAGGTTAAGAGAGGCTTTACGAAGCCCAGCGGGCCTAAGTCTTATCAGTTCGAGCCGCTGGCTCAAGGCACTGACTTGGCGATGCCCAAAGCTGGCGCTGCCGAGGCAGTGGAACAGCAATTCCAACTCCTTCCTTGCTACGGGGGCGTGTCTGGGTGAGATGGTTTTATACCCGAACGTGGGGGCTGTGACATAGGCATATACCAAGCTGTACCATTTAAACCAATAGAAAAATTCAACTGCAGCAGCCAACTGCCACCATTCAATTTGGGTTGAATGGTGGCTACTGCAGAGGGCAGCACTAAGATGGTTTTAGGACAAATATTCCAGAATTAAACAAGTTAACATTAAAATGTCAAAAATTGTACAGTAACATAAAGATAGCACACCTAAGGCCCAGTTTATCTGCAAAAAAATGATTTGGGGTTTCCTCTTTAATTACAGGCTTTTGCATCAGGGTAGAACACTTTTAATTATCTGGGTACAGTGCCGTCTTTTAGGTCTCCAAGCTACTTGTTAGGAACATTTCTCCTGATTCCCTGATCCCCATTAGACAATCCACCACACAAACCTTTACCTTATTAAATCAAGTAGACTTTGTTATCGCTACCATTGTTTAGCCATTGTGTTTTGCATTGATGAAAGCTTGGTGTTTAATATGTGATGTCATCACTGTTTGGCAACTTCCAGCTGCTTTCTTCTCTGGCTTGTACTTGCTTTCTTACTTTCACTTAAACTTACTTAAACTTTTTCAAAGATTAGTATTTCTATACAAGCTTACACACAACTGAAAATAAAAAGTTGTAAAAAAGGATCTAGGCCCTTTATATTCCAGATATTCCACAGTTAATGAAATGGCAAACTGAAAATAAGGAGTTTTTTTTTTTTACATATTTTGGACTGACAGTCAATCCCTCCATTCTGTTTGGAGACAACTAGGCAATAGCTACTAGGCAGAACCTGCATCTTACGAGAGAAAAATAAAAGAGCCTTATCAGAGGCTGAGCACTGAAGAACCTGCCCTGGATGTCGGAAATGTTGTAAACCTTTTTCTCTCTGGAACAGCACAAACAGCCTTCAGCTGTCTTACCAGGGGTGAAATGGGAGCTTAAATGAGGGCTTCAACAAATCTCCATCTTTGTATCAGCTGGTGTTGTAGACAGAACAGTGAAATAATACACCTGAGACTCTACAGCTCAATTATGCTGAGATTTGTTGATTTACATCATTTTTGCATCAACATAATTGAGTGTGGCAGCTTAGAAAAACACATAATGCACATTAAAAAACCGACTGAAATGGTTGCTGGACCAAAAACCAATAATCTTAGAGGTAGAGTAAAATAGATCTGCACAGAAGAAGAAAATCCCAGGTGTACATTTCAGTTTGTATAAAAAACTTATTTATTTACATAAATCCTACATGTTTTGTGTGCAGCTCAGAAATGTTTGGCATTAAGCACCAACTTTTGATGTAAGTAACCTTTAGCACAAACTCTAAAAAGGAATCTGTGAAAACAGAGTTTGCTGCCAATTTCTCAACATGGCCTACAATGAGTGCCAAGTGAAATGCAGAATTAAATGGCCTGCATCATCGTTTTTACAACTATATTTTTTAAATTATGTTCATTCTTGTACGTCACAATACATCACAATTCTTCCATGACTAGAACAAAGAAGTATGTAAAAAAGCCTAAAAGTAAAAAGGAAGGCACAAGGCAGCCAAGAACACAGCCAAAAATTGCAGAAGAATGAAAAGGTTGTACTTGGAATGTCAAATTTAGACGTCAGTGCACAACACAATATCCACAAAAGGCAAAAGTGGAGAATGCAAATCCTCCTGCTCAAACTTGAGTTCATAAAGTGAAGATTTATATGACGATTTATCAAGGGAGAAGAAAAAAGTCAGGAGAAATGGTGTCTGAGAAGAGTAGCTTGGTGACCCAACAAACCGGCCACCTTTTCAGGGATTTCAAAGTACTCTGGGGTGAGCCCAGTCTGCTCGTAATTCACACAAGAGATTAATGACCTCTTGTGTGAAAAAATGTTATTTGGAACACAAAAAAAATACCTGATTTCTGACGAGCATTGGTATTCTAAAGTTCACGGGTATAAGCAATCTAAATTCTCCCAACAATTTTGTCATCAGAGCAAGCCTAGCTTCATTTAGTCATGCTGTGGTGGTGCAAATCTTGTTTTTCTACACATAGTCTGTGTTTTACTTTTGAAGGTACACCACAGCAATGACCAGTCAAAATGTTGTTCTGAGTACACCGTCTGACATATTCGGATATTTAAAGTAAAAAGCTGCAGTCAAAGAAAAATGTTGTCTGACCTGATAAGCCTTATGCTCACAAACAATATGCACCCACAAGGATCTGCTTGCTGACAACATCTCCAAAGTACTTGTCTTAGCTGTAACATTAACTTTGTTTGGTCCTTGTTCCTTAAATATGCATTCCTTTCCTTAAATGGTAAATTG